>ML685830.1:12676632-12916233 GCA_007922175.1 Pelusios castaneus
GAAAGAAAGAAAGAAAGAAAGAAAGAAAGAAAGAAAGAAAGAAAGAAAGAAGCTCTTATAATATGGAGTAACATATCTTAAGAAGAAAAATGAGGACTGATATCAAGAAAAAACAGTCTAACAGTAAAACTAACTGGGCAACTGGGGCCTGACCATTGTGAGTCTTTCCATAAACTTCTGTAGGCACTGAGCAGGCTCTCCGATAGCCTACAAAGTGAGGTGGTTGAGTAACCATCACTGAAGAAGACTTAACAACATGCTAGGTAAGATAATACTCGGAAGGAACAGGGAACAGTCCTGCAAAATGCAAAGGGTCAGATTAAATGACACTTAAGGTGTTCTTTTGGTATTCAATATAGATGAACAAAGAAAAATAAAGAGTATTTTAATAATTTAATAGTATTATGAAGGTAACAGACTAGCAAAGTGTTCTCTTTTCAAGATATAAAATCTTGATATACTGTTTTGATATTTAACCTTATAAGATTCCAAGTTGCTACATAACTATAAACAAATCGCTTTACCTTTCCAGAGGGCCACCAAATTTCTTGTAACTCTTGATAAACCTAATAACAGAAAATAATTTCACTATTTAAGTGTTAGTTTAACTAATCACAGTTTAAAAACTACAGTGAATAGCATACTTATTGCCATGTAAAAAACAATTTATATGGATAATGCAAAAAAAGAAAAATCTTTAGGGCAGCTTAATGAATCAAGATCATCTACATTTAAAAACAAGTGCTCCATTAAGTTTACTGGGTAATATAAATAAAACAATAGAAGCTACAATTTATTTCAGAAATTACTTTATTAGTTTCACAACAGATATTCAAAGCAACTAGATGAGTTTAGTCATAAGATCAAATGTGGATTTACAGTAAATAGTGAATTCAGAGATCCCCCCATAGTCAAGAAAAAGAAGTAGTGAATCAAGACAGATGATTTCAATTAGGATTTAAGATAACATGGCAGGAAGGAGAATGCAATATTATTGCAATTAAAAGAACCGCATGTGGATGGTAGGTTAGTAAGAAATATGAAATATCCATAAAGACAGGGGAGGCAAAGCAGCTCAATTTCTTTTTCACACATGATCAGAATCCGATTTCCTACTTCAGTCACATAAGCACCCTTGAAAAAAGCAGCAATCCATTAATGTTGCTAGATGAAATGGAGAGAATGAGGATCTTAAAGTTTAAAATCATGATTACAACCCAAATAGTCTGTGTTCTACTGCAGTGGTTTTCAAACTTAGGGTCGGGACCCAGTACCGAGTCGCAGACCCTCAGGCACTGGGTCGCGGTGCCCCCTGCTGCTGCTACCAAAAGACTGGAATGCATTGCTGAAAGATGTAATTGTTGGGTCGCGGGCATAAGTGATTTTTTTCAACTGGGTCCCAAGAAAAAAAGTTTGAAAACCACTGTTCTAATGACTTTAACAGAGATTAATTTAAATGCTTAAATTGTAGAAATAAATTATCGTTCTCACAGAGCTTCGAAAAGGTAAAATAAAAAATGTAATTATTATTCTCCTTCATTGTTTCCTACACCAAATATTTGAAGGGATCATGCCATATAGCTTGCACCAAAAGATCGCTTATCTTAAGTGATTTCTAATAGTTTTAAAAACATTAAAAAAAACCCCCAAAACTAATGTGCACCATGTCAGAAGAACTTAATTACAATGGTGAGAAATTCAAAATAAAAACTACTCAACTGCTTATAGGTCTCCCCACAAACATGCACAGGCTCTTTCTCCACCTATGGTTTCATATAAAACTATGAAAACAAATATTTAGCCTAATACACACACACAATATTAATATTTCTCACTATTGTAACAACTGGTTTTTGAAGGTGCGGTGTTAGGGGAATGCAGGGATTAGGAGCTGTACATACTAGGAAACAAGTCCTCACTCAACTTAATAGCATACTGTAAAAGAACGGGATCTCACTGTGTACACATTAATAGTCCATTATGTCAGCACCATATAAGTACTTATAGGAAAAGACCTAAAAACCTAAAATGAAAAATCCTTAATCCAAATTCAGTAAAAATTAACCTTCTTTCATAGTTATAGACTATAATCTGATTCAATTTTATTTCACAACTATAAACAGTCAGTTTTTTTCCCCATCTTACCGCCTAATCTCTGCATCACTAAATCCTTTAATATTCTCTCGTGGAATTGTGCGTGGCCTTCCTCGTTTTTTGGGTCGTTTCCTTTCAGAGATAGAATCACTATCAGAACCAGAGTATCTTCTGTTTCTACTGCGTCTCCCTTCACTTCCATTGAAACTAATCTGGAATTTTGAGAAGGAGTAAGTAGCAGTTTTATAACCAAAATTCATAATAAAACGTTTCTTAGCTTATCTATAACACACTATAACACACACATACCACATATACACACAAAAGAGAAATGGGGAAGGGGAAAGAAGGAAGGAAAAGTTTGTTAAAACCCAAAGATACCTGTTTTGCACAGTTTCGCATTCTTGGAAGCATATAAATTTCTTCAAGCTCCTTCTGTCTTTCCTCCTCTTCTAATCTTCGCCTTTGGACCTCTGGAATGATTTCTTCCCAGTTTCTTGAATTTCGTTCAGGCTCTAACTCAATATCATCTTCATCCATATTTGAAAAATTGGCCACCTTGTAAACATAGAACACATTTATTTTTGCCAGTAAGAATACAAGAAAATCTACACACAAATTATAATTTTAGGAAAATATGATTCATATATCCATGACAGCAGGCATTTATATCTACAACTCATTCCAGTTATGCCTAGATATAATGTATATATTATGTACTGTTTTTTCACATGTGTATGCATGACATGCAAAATCTTGTCTTGAAGTGATACTGAGGGATTGGATGGAGGTGGAGGGTGGTGGGGGAGAGGGAGAGAAAGAGAGAAGGGTGAGAAAAGATATGGAGTACAAACACTAAAATGCCTTAATCATAGTCATGTGATTATTGTATGATATCACTTCAAGGCAGTGTTAAGGTTATTTGGGTGCCTCAACTGTATATTTCTTATCTTGATATATTTGAGCTTTGTTTAAGTATGATTTTGACTCTATTTTTCTAGCTTTGTAATGTCTTGTACCTTTAAATTTGTACCTAAACCAGATACTCTCAATCCTGACTCCATTGTGATGGAGCTTTTCCCTCAGGAATTACTTTAGTGCACAGCCAAAATTTTCCTTAGGAATGCAGTCAAAAGTGGCAAATGATTATTTTAACAGTTTATAATTCAGCTAAACCTGAGTGGAATTTCACTGGACAAAGAAAAGGCACTTCTCTAGCGCAAGAGCTTTCTCCATGCCAATCTTCACGGACCTATTGCAAACAATGAAGGTGCTAAAGCTTCTCTAAAAAAAACCACCATAAGAAGTTTTAAAAAATGAACGTATTAAGCAACCTAAATTTAGGGGATACTATTAGCTCCCACTATTATGAAAGAGCTTAGACCTTGAACACTACTGCCGACACCCTTTTAAAGTAAAGTTAGCTGTCTATGTCAAACTTGACATGAATAATTTATAGAAATCACAGTATGTTGTAACTGAAGGAACAGAAGGAGAATTACTTGATGTTTTACTGATCAGGCAAAATAAAACAAGCTCAAGGTTTTTTTAAATTTCATGTTGGAAACAACAATCTTGTGCATATGAAAAGACATTGCTGAAAAACTGTTGTTACATATGAATAAAGACAAGATGGATATCTTGGGTCTTTCTGTAAAATAACAAGTATTGTAAAGGAAACAGTCACTGACAGAAAAAAATAGACAGCAGTACCTTAAACTGGGAAAGCAACTCATCTCCTACAGTTAATGGGCCTGGCTCATTTTCTCGTGTTTCAGCCCTCTTCAAGATTTCATCTATATCCATTTCCTGAAAAAATAACATTACTTATTACCATTAAAAGAGGAAAAGAAAATATGGTCAGCATATGTAGAAAGTTTGTCCTGCTTACCTGTGGCTCCTGCTCTTCTCCTTCAGGTTCCTTAAAAAGTTCCTCAGCACCAAACTTTAAAATTGCTGACAATTCTTCCTTATTAAAAGGAGTAGAGCTGAAAATACAGAAAATTAACTTTCATTTTCTACTAGTGACAGAAAACACCTTATCTTTATATTAATGGCACAAATTTCTCCATCATGATTCAAGTAAGTTTTCTTCTCATGCACTGTTAGAAAAAGTTGCATCTAACATGCAAAATGAAAAGAAGATTTTTGAAGGTAGCAAGTGAAATTCTTAACCAGAGTTAAGAATTCTTTAAATTTTACTTATACAAATTTCACTAGATATACTTCCGCAGTCAACATCTAACAAGTAAAATTATTTTTATTATATGTCAATATATTAAAATTTTATCATCCTTTCTGGATTGTGTATCAATTACCTTGAAGGAGTGGAACCTGTATGTAGTACAGTCTTCCCTGTAGTGTCCATTCTCTGGATTACTAAATGATCTAACACCATCTTCTTCTTGGCTCTCTCAAGAATATCCTCCTCTACTGATCCCTTTGTGACTAGCCGATAAATATTAACCTGTGTACAAAACAAAAACAAAAACAAAAACAAAAAAAACAACAAAAAACTTTTCATAAACCCATGGAAGTTACACATTAAAACTCTATTTAAATAAACCTAAGACTAACAAAACACTTATGCCAGAAAGAGAAAAAAAAATAAAGATGTCAAATCTTTTGTTTTCAACACCTTGATCTGTGTTTCCAGATTTAAATTCAGTTTAGATTTTAAATCAGCTCTTTCAGCTCTCCAAAAGCAGTTTCCTAAATAGTATACTTCCAGAACTTTAATCAAACTCCAGTGATGAGGCACACAAGTTCAGCTAGTTCTAGAATGACACCCTTGCATACTTTGGCTATGTCTACACTTGCAAGTTAGTTCAAATTAAGGAAGCTTAATTAGAACTAACTTAAGCCTTGGCCACAGTAGGCTTTCATTAGTTCGATTTAAGGTCTTCCTTAATTCGAACTAATAAATTCGATTGCTCAGTTCAAACTAGCCCTTAATTTGAAATAGTTAGTTCGAATTAAGTCAATGTGGCCATATTAGTTCGAACTAATCGGCAGATTGACCTTCATGCAACTGACTAATTCGAACTAAGCAAGTGCCCTGCTTGGCCATGGTTAGTTCGAACTAGCATTCCAGTGGGGCCATGCTAGTTCAAATTAAGTTAATTCGAACTAAAATTAGTTTGAATTAGTTAGTTCAAATTAACTAATACGAACTAGCTTTTGTAAGTGTAGACATAGCCTTTATGCATAAATCACAAACTTGTGGAAGACCCATAGCTTTGTCCTTTCTACTTGTAGCTGTCATCTGGCATTCATTGCCATGAAGGAGCAAGTTCCAGCTCTGAATGAGAAAGCCCTATTTCAGACAACGTAAGGCTTAGTTAAGCTCTAGCAAAGCAGAAATTTCACATTACATTTGATGTAGGGAGCACAGCAGTATGAATATACTATTACAACCTTCCTAGTTTGACAATAAGTATTAATTAAAAAGAAAAAATGCTTACACAATTATGTTCTCAATAAATTTGTCATTGCTCTAATGTTGCATACAGTGTTGTAGCCATCATGTCAGTCCCAAGATATTAGAGAGACAAGGAAACCTTTTCCTATTCATCAGCAGAAGGTGGTCCAATGAAAGATATTACCTCACCTACCTTGTCTTGCTAATTGTTCTAATGTGTACTTTATAAAATGATAATTCTTTACCAACTAACATGGTTATTGTTATTGAAGTCAGCATCCTACTTACATAAATTTTATACGTATTATAAAAATACATATACATAAACGTGTTATAAAATAAACACATTATAGTGACCTATCTATGAACCCAATATTTATAGCTCTAAAAATATGTGCAGGCTTTGACCCACAACCCTGCAACTGAAAGCACCTGTGCAGAACTCCGCTGCAAGTTTGGGGGCTTAAAACTGAAATATACACACCTGTTTCTTTTGGCCAATCCTATGAGCTCTAGCCTGTGCCTGCAGATCATTCTGTGGGTTCCAGTCAGAATCAAATATCACTACAGTGTCAGCAGATGCCAAATTTATACCTAGCCCCCCAGCTCTCGTAGACAGTAAAAAGCAGAAATCCTGAAAGTATAAAACAAAGATATATATCGTGAACACAATATAAAGATCCAGGCAGAAATCAACCTGGTACTTAAATGAGTTTAGATTGTGTAAATTCTTTGGGGCAGAACCATCTTTTAGACTGTGTATTTGTACTGTGCCTAGCACAGTTGGATCGTGGGTTCATAACTGAAACTTGTTCCTGCTGCTAACTCTATATAATTAATAACTAGTAAATACTGATGTCAAGGTTTTGGGGGGGGGGGGGGGGCGGCCGGGTGTTGTTTTGTTTTTTTAAAGCAAATGTTAAGGTAGATTTTCTTGCTGACTGAAATCCCCAAAATGTGAAAATCCTTACCACCAAAAGTGAGGGTGAACCTATCTTGCTAAATTTAGATGACTCATCTTGTGGTGCCAGTTATCTCCTAATGTCGTGATGATAAAAGGAGTCAAAATTTTAGAAGGTAGACACCAATAGAAAGAATAAGTGAAATAGCTAAATCATGAGGTGGAGTATTTGGCACCATTTGGATAAAATTAAATGTAGGTCTTATTTAAATCTAAATAATATAGTCAGGGCATTTTATATATATATGCACAAATGGATGTGAAACAGTAGAAGATTCATGATCCAAACTGTTTTTAACAAATACGTTTTAGCTACATGCCTAGAAATCTAATTAGAACCATACTGCAATCAAATTTTTTGGACAAAGTTAATAATTATTTGTCTTTTATGGAATAAGGGGAAATGGCTTCCTAAGTACACAATTTTAATGCACGCATTGCACTATTAGATACACAGCAAAATACAGTATAGGAAAAAAGCTCTATTCAAAGTAACAAAAATCCCATTTTATAAGTGTCTTGTTATATAACAAAAGGATAACACAACTAACATCATTCACTTCCAGTCTAAAAGTGTATACTTTCCTTAAGGCTGAAGAATGTGCTATTTTACATGAATAATCAGAATCACAATTAAGATGCATAGTCCTATTGTAAAAGCACAGAACTAGAAGTTGTACTCACAAACATGGGAAGTTTAACTCTTCATGTTTGTTAAGCGCTTTGAAATATATGGATGGGGGATGCTGGTAAAGTGTGAGGTATATAGCCAATACACTACCAGGAATTGTTTTCTAAAGATACAATCATTTTTGTGAAGATACCTTCACACTGGGTTTGAATAGAGATCTTGAATGGCTGGGTCATTTAAGAAGGTGATTTCCCTTAAATCAACTCCTGCCTCCCTATTCCACAGTTTGAATCCAAACAGCTTCTTTAGTTGAAAGACATAAGCTAGCATTCTATCCCTTTATATCTGTAGGAATTAACCTTGTGACCCACCCTTCAATGTATCTTATTAACAGTTGTAAACATGATATTCTAATCTACACAGAAAAGGATCACATTTCAATCTTAATGCTAAATTTCCCAAGTTTAAACCTTGAAATCTTGACTTTTACTATAACGGTTTTCACCATAATTATTTATAGCAAGAAACAAAATATAAATCAAAGAAAAAGATATAGCAAATTCCCTACATGAAAATGCACAACAGCCTACCTCTGATCCTTCTGCATTAAAATGATCCAGTGCTTGCTTTCTCAATTCCCCTTTTATCGATCCATCTAGTCTCTAGAAAGATTGAACAGTCCATTTAAAACATAAACTATAGTTTTTACAATGTGCCATTAAATAAACTAGCAAATTTGTGAATTCTGAATTGACAGAAATGTAGCCATAAAAAAATACAGCAACCTGAAATCTCACCCTCCTGCCTCATGTTCCCCCAAAATCCAGCAATGCAGTTCCAAAACAAGTTTTATACAATATTGCTTGTCTCAGTCTCCTTTTGTTCCTAAATTCACTCTTCTACAAGAATATATAACAGTTGATATTTTTCTTAGTAAAATTGTAAATATAATTTGGCAATGCATTTTCTGCTAAATGAGGGGGACACTGAGACATTAAATACTGAAAGAGATTATAGACACCTCATCTCAGTGACTAGAACAAGAACAAGAATGAACTCTTACCTGAAAAGGGAACTGACGATACTTCAAATATTCTGCTAGGATGTCCAGCATCCTCACCATCTGAGAGAAAATAAGAACTCTGTTGCCACGCTCCCGTAGGCGAATTAGTAGCTTGTCAAGAAGGATTAATTTCCCGCTGCTACGGATTAAATGCTGCAGGAATAATAAAAAGATTTTATTACAAAATTAATCCATATAAATTAATATTGCGTGACCAGAAGAGTTCATTTTTAATTATGTTGTAGACAGTGTATTGTGTGCATGAATCAAACGTTGAATCGTTAATGAACAAAATAATCAGGATATTATATTCAATTTCACCCAATATAACAGAAGGAAAGTATGAATTTAGCCTGCCTAAAGCAGGCAAAGATGTGCAGTTAGAGCAATGAGTGCTAGGAAGCTGATGAGAGCTTTCACATCATACATACAACCTATTAAAAAAAATTGATGGCAGATTAAAACCCAAATAAACATGAAATACAATCAGAAGACTACTTTACACTATATATGCCAAATTTTAAGATAACTATCTTTCAGCCTTCTTAAGAACCACTTTAAAATCCAGATTGTGTTGGAATCATGAGTGGTCACTGCAGAAAGGGAGGTTACTCACCTTGGTACAGTAACTCGACTTCTTCGAGATGAGGATCCCCGTGGGTGCTTCACCAGAGGTGCGCTGGCGCGCGCCGAGCCACCTACGGAGATTTAAAAGTAGTGACCGTTGGAGCTGCGCGCGAGACAGCTGTCTCGCGGCGTCCCTCAGCGCCTCTTTAGAACGTGCGGCTCCAACTGTCATTCCCTTCTCTACGTAATCTGGAGGAGCACTCCGAAGTAGAGAGGGGAGGAGGGTGGGTGGTGGAGCACCCACGGGGATCCTCATCTCGAAGAAGTCCAGTTACTGCACCAAGGTGAGTAACCTCCCTTTCTCCTTCGAGAGCAGTCCCCGTGGGTGCTCCATCTGAGGTGTATGGCAAGCAGTGCCCCTAATTGGAAGGTGGGGCTTCGGAGATTTGTCCATGCATCACAGAGAGGACTGACTGACCAACTCTAGCGTCAGCACGCGTCATGGTGTCAATTGCATGATGTCTGATAAAGGTATGAGGCGAAGCCCAGGTCGCTGCTTTACAAATCTCAGCGATCGGAACATTGTTCATGAAGGCTGTAGTTGTGGCCATAGCCCTTGTGGAGTGGGCCCTCACTACAGATGGTGTAGGAACACCGGCTGCCTTATAAGCCTCTTGTATACATTTAGAGATCAGTTTCGATACTCTTTGTGAAGACAGTACTGTGCCCTTGCATCTATTAGTTATCGCTATAAATAGTCTTTGCGATTTTCTAAAAGAGCTTGTTCTGTCTATATAGAAAGCCAGTGCCCGTCGGACGTCAAGAGTGTGAAGGCGTGCCTCGTCTGCATTCGCATGAGGCTTCGGGAAGAAGACAGGTAAGTCAATGATTTGGTTTATATGGAATGATGTGGCGATCTTTGGGAGGAATCTAGGATGGGGTCTTAGGGTGACCTTGTCCTTGTGAAATATAGTGTAAGGGGGATCTGCCATTAGAGCCCCTATCTCGCTTACTCTCCTTGCTGATGTAATAGCCACTAAAAACATAACCTTCATTGAGAGGTGTACAAGCGAGCAATTTGCCAGTGGTTCGAACGGTGGCCTGGTGAGAGCTTGGAGGACCAGTCGAAGGTCCCAATTCGGAGTTGGTGCCTTAATATCGGGATACATATTCTGTACGCCTGCTAAGAATCTCTTCACTATAGGGTGTGAGAATATGGTGTCCACGCCTGTAATAGAGTGGAAGGTCGATATTGCGGCTAGATGGACTTTCAGTGAGCTGTTTGATAATTTCAATCCCTTTAGGTGCAGCAGATAGTTGAGGATTGATGGGTTGGATGCCTGTGGTGAATTAATTCACCTAGATTTCCATCATTCAACAAACCTTCGCCATTTTTGGAGGTAAGTACGTCTCATAGATTCCTTTCTACTATTCAAAAGTACTTGCAGAACTGGATCAGAGCATTCTAATTCCTCCTGCGTGAACCATGCAGGAGCCAAGCAGTTAGATGTAGTTTCTGAAGGTTGTGATGAAGCGTCCTGCCCTTGTTCTGGGAGAGAAGGTCGTGTGTTATAGGAAGGCGGATTGGTGGTTGAATCGACATCTCGGTCAGTAACGTGAACCACGGGCGTCTTGGCCATGCTGGAGCTATCATAATTACTTTGGCACCGTCGTTCCTTATTTTGATTAGAGTCTTTTGTATTAGTGGAATCGGTGGAAAAGCATACAGCAGGATGTGAGACCAGGATTGGTGGAAAGCGTCCCCTAGGGACCTGCTTCCAACTCCTGCTCTGGAGCAGAATCTCGGGCATTTGCGATTCCGGTAGGTTGCAAAGAGGTCTATCTGCGGGTAGCCCCATTGATAACATAGGGTTTCCCAGACCCTCTGGTTCAGTTCCCACTCGTGATCCACTGGGAAGGTCCTGCTGAGCGTATCGGCCACAGTGTTTCGAATGCCAGGTAGGTAAGAGGCTGAGATCGAGATATGGGAGGCGATGCATTGCTTCATTGCCTCCACACAAAGGGAAGGTGATCTTGCTCCCCCCTGCCTGTTTATATAATACATACAAGCTATGTTGTCCGTCATAATTCTTATGTGCTTGCCTCTGATCTGTTCTACGAAGCAATTGCACACTCTTCGGACTGCACACAATTCTAGAATGTTTATATGCAAGTTCGTCTCTGTTGCTGACCACCTCCCCTGAGCTGTATGGCCCTGGAGAGCTGCACCCCAACCTGTTAGGGATGCATCGGTTGACATGCACATAGAAGATGCTGTCTTTTGAAAGGGCACTCCCTTGAGGAGGTTTTGAGATTTCCACCAACTCAGAGAATTCTTTATGTCCTTTGGTAGTGATAGAATTTTGTGAACCGGCTGTCTGTGAGGCCTGAACAGTCTTGCAAGGCATAGTTGCAGGGGTCTCATGTGCAACCTTGCATGTTCGACTACGGCTGTTGTAGCCGCCATGTGACCTAAGAGTTTCATGCACATGAGTGCTTCTATGGACGGGGCCATGCATACGGTATCTATCAATGCACTTATGGTGGTGAATCTGTCTTCTGGAAAGAAGGCTCTTGTGCGTCTGGAGTCTATGTTTGCTCCTATGAACTCTATGGTCTGTGATGGGTTCATGACTGATTTTTGCCAATTTATGAGGAGGCCCAGCTTTCGGAATAGGTCTATTGTGAAGTGCAAGTCTTTTCTGGCCTGAAACTCTGTTCTTGCTATTAGAAGACAATCGTCCAGGTAAGGGAAGATTGTGATTCCCTGTCTTCGTAGAAAAGCGTCCACCGCTGAGAACACTTTTGAGAATGTTCTTGGGGCTGTTGAAAGTCCGAATGGTAGGACTGTGTATTCGTAATGGGAGCTCCCGACCTTGAATCTCAAAAACCTGCGGTGTGATGGGTGTATAGATACATGGAAATACGCGTCCTGAAGGTCGAGGGATGTAAACCAATCGTTGGGTTCCAGAGTAGGGATGATTGAGGCTGCCTACCTCTGGGTGGATCTTGTCACCTTAGGTTTTGTCTAAATGCATATTGGTACTGGTATCTTGTGTTATAAGGTTGGTATCTGCTCTGACGTTTCTTGCCAGTGTTGGGGTAGATACCAAAAGTTTTTAGCGTAGCCCTGTCATCCTTTGACATGTGCATTGTGTCATCCGTCTTATTGTAAAACAATTTGTTTTTATCAAAGGGGAGATCTTCAATTGTTGACTGTAGTTGGCGAGGGAGATCAGCAGAGTGCAGCCAGGCAGATCTTCTCATCACAATACCTGTTGCCATGGATCTTGCTGCTGTATCCGCTACATCTAGTGCAGCCTGCAGAGCTGTGCGAGAGATGAGCTGACCCTCTCTTATAATAGCGTGGAACTGACGTCTCGAGGATTCAGGGATAGCGTCCATGAAATCTGCCAACTTCAGGTAATTGGTATGGTTGTAGTTGGCCAGTAACGCTGTGTAATTGGCAATGCGCATCTGTAGAGATGATGAAGTGTACACCCTTTTGCCAAATAAATCGAGCTTCTTATTTTCCTTATCGTGTGGCGTTGTCTTATTGTATTGCTGCTTGTTCCTGTGATTTGCAGCTTCTATTACCAGAGAGTTTGGAGCTGGGTGTGAGAAAAGATATTCAGAATTTTTGGCTGATATATAATACTTTCTGTCCGCTCTCCTGTTGGTTGGAGGAATTGAAGCTGGAGTCTGCCATATCAGGTCAGCTGGTTCAACTAGGGTACTGTCCATAGGCAGGGTGACCCTTGAGGTGGGTTTCGTTTGCATGATGGTCAGGAGCTTGTGGTGTGACTCACTGACCTTGTGCATCGGAATTTCCAGGGACTCCGCCACTCTCTTAAATAACTCTTGAAATTGTTTCGGCTCTTCAAGCGATGCAGCGGACATGGACGGAATGATGACTTCGTCCAGTAAAGATGATGTGTCCTGACATGGGGAAAGCGTATTGTGATCGACAGGATCCTCGTCATCGTCCTGTGACTGGGATTCCGGTGAGGAGGCATGTAACTCGTCTTGCCTGCTTAAAGTTGAGGTCGGTCTGTGACTCTTCTTCCTTTTATACAGAGATCCCGACCTATGAGTCATCCAATAAGGAGGGTAGGTGAACATAGGGGCATACCATCCGTGATCGAAATTGGGATATGGCGTTCTGCCCTGAACAGGGATTCTCAATCCGTGCCTAGACAGAGCCTCACTGTAAGGAAGGTCTCTTGAGGCTTCTCCCTGTGGTTCTTCTTTACTGGAGTAGTCGGGGGGGACCTGATCTGCCGGTACCATGGTCCTGTATAATGTTCTGAATACTCAGGAGACGGGGATCTTGTGTCCCTGACTGGCTCCCGATGCTTGGTCTTTTGAGAGCTCTTACGAACTGAACCCGGTGCCGAGGCTTTTTCTTGCGGCACTCTCCCTGCTGCTGAAACTGCCTGTGGCTGCGGGAGAGCATTTGGCTCCAGCTGATCTTGCAGCAGCTGACTCAGCGGTGCCTGTGGCACCAAGACCTCTGTGAGGGATTCCTTCAAGGTCTGAGGGTCGTTCGGCACGGAGGAGTCCTGTGGTGCTGACCCCTGCGGTGCCTTGCTGTTCGGCAGCCTGTCAGAGGGGTTTGTTTCTGCCGCAGCAGTCCCAGTTTTCTTTTTACCCTCGGAGCTGCTCTTTGTGCCTGAGGGACCAACAACCTCTTTGGCATGGCTCCTGGAGGGAGACAGAGAGGGCTGCCTTTTCTTTTTAGCCTCTCCCTGATGAAGTGATAAATGCCTCTTTTGTCCAAGGCTTGGGGAAGCAGCGGGGCTAGCTTCTGATGCCGGTCTCAGGGACTTCTCCATGAGGAGGAGTTTTAACCTCAAGTCCCTGTCTTTCTTTGCCCTGGCACTCAGGTTTTTACAGTGGGGGCACTTCTCAGAAATGTGCCCCTCACCCAGACATCTTATACAGACGGCATGACCGTCTGAAGCCGGTATGGAGTCCCGGCACTTTTCGCACCATTTAAAACCGAGGGAGCCCGGCATAGTTGGAGAGTGCAAGCTCCGTTGTTTTTGTTTTTTTTTTTAAACTGAAAGTAAAGGAATAAAGAGAATCCCCGTGAGGGGAGACTCTAAGAGAAGTGAGGGAAAAAGAAAGAAGAACAGAGAAAGGGTTGGTTTTTTTTTTTGAGAGAGAGAGAGAGAAAGATTTCTCCGGTGTGTGGTCTCTGGCGGTAGAGAAGGAAATGACGGTTGGAGCCGCGCGTTCTAAAGAGGCGCTGAGGGACGCCACGAGACAGCTGTCTCACGCGCAGCTCCAACGGTCACTACTTTTAAATTTCCGTAGGTGGCTCGGCGCGCGCCAGTGCACCTCAGGTGGAGCACCCACGGGGACTCCTCTCGAAGGAGAATTTAGTGCGTCTGTGAAAAATATTGAAAATAAGGAAAGATCCAATGAATAATTTTTCGCTAAAAATCCACACAGGTTTATATTTATACTGCATTAGAAAACAGGTATTACAGAAATATATTGGCCTTTTCATTTATTCTATTTCAGATGGATTAAATCTGTCAAATTATCCTTTGCCTCAAAATATGGTTCCAAATTCTCAATCGAAAAGAGGCTACTTTACTTCTCTTTTAATTTAATCAAATCAGCTTTGTTTTTATTCAGAAATAAAGAATAGATCACAATACTAACTACACCATAAAATACTTACTAGGAAACAAAATCAATTCTATTACATATCTGTAATATAAAATGTGCATCAGATTCAAATCTTCATTTTACACAATATCTTCCAATAAGAGAACTGATAGTTAAATACTGTATAAAACTGTTGTGTGAATATTTCAGAAATAAAAGAAAACTAAGAGAACAAATGGTTTTATAAAAAGTGCCTTTACCTGTAAGGCCTCTTGTTTATTATAGAATTCGTTATCATCTGGTGGTTTAATGAGGTAGCAATGGTTACAACATTTCTTGAGTTCCATCATGATGTTCAAAAAGCCTGAGGTACTGCCCTTTGAACCTTTACTTAGGGCCTTGTAATTCCTGGTTAAAATCCACCTATGATATAGAACATGTAATATAATTCTTAACCAGATTATTATGGGAGGGGTGTGAGGGGCAGAGAGGAGACAGAAATGGCAGGCAGCTATTAAAATATGCAATAACTGCATGAAAAGCATAAAGTTCCAAACATAAAGCTCACAAGTTTCCCATACAAGACAAACTGATAACTGATTGAAAAGAATTAAATTAATATGAAGTTCACCCAAACAAATCTTAAAAGCAGAGTCCATACACTAAAGGTGAAATTCTGGATCCATTCAAGTCAATGGCAAAGATCCTGTGGGCTTGAATATGGGATCTAACTCTGAGCAGTTTTTACAAATCTTTATTACATGCTGAAAAGTATCTCTTTAGCAGTTAGTCTCAAGCAAAGACTTAATAAAATCTGGGAATTGCATTTTTACAGGAGTTGGTTTGTTTTGTGGGTTTTTTGTGGGTGGGGACAAAGCAGGGAGAGGAGTTGTGGCTCTCTCTATCAGGGTAGCCCACTTACTTGTAATACTGCTTCTGCAATGCACTCATCTCCATTCTCAAAATCTGTTCAACCTTGGCAGGTAAAGATTTTTCTACATCTTTCTTAACCCTCCGTAACAGAAATGGCTCCAGTTCTTTGTGAAGACTTGCATAGCCGAATTCTCTCCCTTTGCCATGCTCCTCCTCAAAATCTTCCCAGGAAGAAAACCTTCAAGGAAATATAAAAGATTTCAGTGGTATCATGTTTTTCTATTCCTCTGTAGTAATAAAAATGAAGCACTGATGTATTGTGGATGAGAGGAACATGGACTAGAAAATGAATATATGGAAAAAAAGAAAATGACCAAAAAGTTTAACCAAACTGAAAGAAGATGGGAGCGAATCTTAGAATGTCCTCCTATAAGAAATGCCAACATTTCAACATTTGTTTTAATCCCACATTGGGATGAAAAATCTGGTTTCCAGTAACAATTTTTTTTGGTGGTTTTCTAAAACAAACGTTACATTATTATCAAAGTGGTGTTTTTACATTATTACGTTACATTATTATCAAAGTGGTATTATTACGTTACATTATTATCAAAGTGGTGTTTTTATTTTTGGGTTTTTTTTAAAATCAGAAGTGGCAGTGCATCTACCTACATGTTTAAATATTAGATAATATTTTAAGGTATTTTTTCATTGTGTAATTTCCTGTTTAAAACTACTGTAACTCTTAACAAGAGTATATAAACCTTACTTACTTTTCTGGCATAATGAAGTGCAGCAAAGACCATAGCTCTTTGAGGGAATTTTGCAGAGGAGTTCCAGTGATAAGAAGACGATGGTTGGACTTAAAGTCTATTAATGTCTTGTACAGTAGGGAATCATCATTTTTTAAACGATGAGCTTCATCCACTCCGATAAATGCCCAATTTAGACCACCAAGGAAAGACTAAAGAAAGAAAGAAAGAAAGAAAGAAAGAAAGAAAGAAAGAAAGAAATTGATATATGAAAACAGTGCTTTACAGTATATCATATCATCACACATTGACCAAATGCTGCAATGGAATTTCAGGGTATTGCATGATATCTGTGGCTCTGTAGTGCCATTACTCAAGGTTCAGTACCAAAACTGAAAGAGCAGCAGCAGGTATTAGTAGCTACAGGCGTGTCAAAAATGCAACCCGCAGGCCATATGTGGCCCATGAACCTTTTTCATCCTGTGACTGCGCTCTGAGGGACTACACTCTCTCCCTAACAGAGAATGTGTGGTCTCGCATACCCAGTGCTGTATGATGCCCTGGCAAGAGTGTCAGGTCTCACAACCAAGAAAGAATGTCTGGTATTGCA
Source organism: Pelusios castaneus (assembly GCA_007922175.1). Lineage (NCBI taxonomy): Eukaryota > Metazoa > Chordata > Testudines > Pelomedusidae > Pelusios > Pelusios castaneus. The sequence goes on from ML685830.1 coordinate 12,693,224, forward strand.
GAGCGCAGTCTCACATACGCAGCGCTCTGCGATGCCGTGAGAGTGCCTGGCATTTCTATTTATGGTACGTACGGCCCACTTGAAGTACATTTAAGTCAAATTTGGCCCACCATAGCAAATGAGTTTGACACTCCAAATATTAATGTCTCACTGAAGTAAAATAAAAGAACAATCTAAATTGCCATAAAATGTGCACATCTCCTTGATGTCCAGGAACCAAAGTAAATGTAATGGCAATGGCAAAATACAACTCTATATGTTGTGGTACAGGATAAATGATTATCTCTATTAATGGAAAATATAATCTTTTAAAATTATGACTTACCTTATCTTTTAGCAAAATTTCGTAAGTTGTCAGAAGGATATTAAATTTTAATCGTTTGGTCTGCAGATGCATCCATTCATGAGTTCTTATCTACAAAGGAAGTTCGTAAATTTGTCAAAAATTTAGGTGAGAAAGTTGGGATGGTCATTTTCTATACATTTGTACAGCCCACCCTGATTAATCTTAAAAGCTACAGCAACATGAATGTTAAATAATGTACAGTAATTTGATTATTTTTTTTAAGAGCACAAAATAGAAAAAAGCACCACGAAAAGAAAAGAATTCAACTTAGAAGCAGGATAAACACTCAAAAATAACTTGTAAGATATAGGGGCATCATCATAAAGTAATCAAAGAAAATTAGGAAGGAAATCTGACCACTCTAATAATAGAGGAGATATTCCTCCAAAATGAGAAGTAGCACTGGAAGGAGAAAGTGAAGAAAGAGTTGGTCAACTATTTTACATTTTGAAGTACATGCCAATTTTGTTCTATAAAAACATTTTGGATACATTAGCAGTTTATTCCAAAATATGAACCTAGACAAGTTTAATGTCATTACTGGCCATCATACTTCTCGTATAAACATTCAATAATCAACCTATAACATCTTATCCCTGAATTTATGTAAATCTATTCTAACATTACAAAAACTATTTTAAAATATATTGTTATTGCAATATTGCATCATTAATCTGTGTCCTAAAGAAGTTTGTAGCTGAATAATATTTGGCCACTTCATTGCTGTTTTAGTAAACAAGAACTGGCTAAAACCTGAAAAAGGGACAAAATAACAGGTGATATTCATGCTTGCTTACTGAATATTTCAAGAATTTTTGAGATGATATTAACATTAATAATAAAAGGTTTTTGTTTTCTAAACTTTCATTCTGAAAGAAAATCAGAACTCAGAATATTAGATCCAGAGGATGAACTGGGAAAAAAAATGGTACTCTCCAAAACTCTAGCTACAAACCGAGCTCAAAACTCTACTCACTCTACTCAAAACTCAAGACTCTACTCACATCAGATCTTACGTAACTGCTGTGACCAGCAATTAAACAGTCAACTATGACATTTGGTAAACAATCTCTTGATGTAAATAGGGGCAGTTTGCACTTCTTAGAATCATTGTTTCATGCCTCTGCACATGTGGCTGAGGCAAACGTCATTGAATTACATTTTGTTTACATTCTGTTCACAATTTTGAATTTTATCTTCTCAACCATAAGGGCTAGAGAACATTTATTTTTAAATGGAAGCCTAGTTTTTTAAATAAGCTCCCTGACTGTTGAGCCTCAGAAGGAAATAAAAGTCAATATAGAAGGAATTAGTTTACATCAAAATCTAAACTTTCAAATCTGCATATTAAATATTATGAGTATTTCAGGCAAATACACATTTTCTATTTTTTAACCAAATACATAGAAGATGAATACTAGCAAATGCTTGAAAATCCTTTTTAGTACTGTGTTTTTCATTACAGTATAAATATACTCACCATGTTTCTGCTATTGATATCTCCTAAATAAACCACAGCATTCATCTGAGGAGCCCACGTTTGAATTTCTCTTTGCCAAGATGTCAAAGTAGAAAGTGGCACTACCAGTAAGAAAGGCCCATATAACTGATGTTCATGGAACAGGTAGTTGAGAAAAGAAATAGTTTGTATTGTTTTACCCAGACCCATTTCATCTGCAAGAATACAACTGTTCCCTCTGCAAAATGAAAGAGATGTTAAAATGTTTATATAGTACCATATTGGTGGTAACCTGTATAAAATTAGATTCTTTAAAGGATTTGTAAACAGAAGTTCAAAGATGTTTTGCAAGATTTTTCAAATATATATCCTATGAGGAAATTTAATTAGTTCACAGATTATGAGGACCATTGCTTATAACTATATATTCAGCAATAAAACAAAGAAAGAAGTTTTTTGTTCTGCCAATTCAGAAGAAACAGTTCTTCAAGAAGTGTTGTACATGTCCATTCCAAGACCTGACCCCTCCTTCCCATCTCTATCCAAACCTTTCAGGTAAGAGGAAACTGAGGGCAGTTGAAGTTACTCATCTGTTTTTGCCTGTGCGTGAGGCAACAGAGGGCACTTGTGCTGCCTTGATGGGTGCCACTAAGGGAAAAGTGGCATCAGTGCACTGGAGCACACAGACACCTACAATCAAATAGACATGTGCAACCCATCTCAAAGAACAACCATTACAAAATAGAAAGACAACAGAGTCTTGTGGCACTTTTAAAGACTAACAGATTTATTAATCGCATGAGCTTTCGTGGGAGAAAATCCCACTTCGTCAGACGCTTTGAAGATAGGAAAGTTAGAGTGGGAGGAAATTAAATGCAGGGGAGTGTATGACATAGCATCAGGTCAGGCTCTAACAGCAAATCAAAATAGGTGTTAGGATTCAAAACACTGTTCCCCAGTGTTTTGAATCCTAACACCTATTTTGATTTGCTGTTACAGCCTGACCTGATGCTATGTCATACACTCCCCTGCATTTAATTTCCTCCCACTCTGTAACTTTCCTATCTTCAAAGCGTCTGACGAAGTGGGATTTTCTCCCACGAAAGCTCATGCGATTAATAAATCTGTTAGTCTTTAAAAGTGCCACAAGACTCTGTTGTCTTTCTACAATAGACTAACACGGCTACCCCTTTGGAATTTCATTACAAAATAGTTCATAACAAGAGTTACAGAAGTTAGTAACCATTTTTCTTTGAGTGACTGCACATGGTCATTCCACTGTAGGTTATTCAGAAGTAGGCCAAACTGGATGTGGTTTTGTTATATATTTAAACAGAGACTGGAGGATCACTCATCCAAACTCAGCATCATCTCTAAATTACTGAGGGATAGAGTCGTGAAAGGCAAACATGTGGCATGATGGCCAAGTTGCCACTTTGCAATTGTTCAATATGGCAGTAGTTTTCAACCAATGTGTTGTGGCACACTGCTCTACTGTGAGAACTGTCCAAGTGTGTCGCGAAATTTTGTACAAAGGTAATGAAAATCAATGTAAAACAAACATAATTTCATCTTAAACAATATTCTGTCCAATGAAAATTACAACCTATAAAGCTCATGAAAATTAATAAGCAAATTAAAATTGAGGTATCAGTCTTCCAATTCTAAAATGTGAACATTCTAAACACAGATGGCCAAAAATCAAGACTGATATGATGTGTATTTTTTTCTGGAGGATTTGAAACAATAATGCATTTGATCCTTCTTTAGCTTGTTCTATGCACTATGTTGCAAACCATTCTGGTAAGACCGTAACCACAGTAAATGTAAGCAAACTGATGTTTATAAGCAATCATTTCAGCTGAAAAAGTGGATTTGCTGTGGAAATGTTTGTCTCATTGAAGTGTGTTGCATTACTGAAAAGGCTGGGAACCACTGCAATACGGGCACATTAGCGAGAAAAGCTACAGAGGTTGTTTGGGACCTAGTCAAATGACCCAACACCCTATCTGGCAGTTTCATATTAGTCAACTGGTAACAGTCAAATACAGGCAAAACCTTTTGTGTGGACAAAGGAATGCCCTTCATTCTGTCTGCAAATGTAATAAGCAGTTAAGAGGAAGACCTGAAAGGCTTAGTACATTCCAGATAAAATGCTAAAGTGCTCCTATTGTTCAGAGAATGCAGTTTCTCCTCTCCTTTACTACTTACTATTTCTTTTCAGATTAACCAAGCAATATTTTAATGACCTTTTGGAAAGATCACCATGGAAAGAGTCTGTCCAAACTCTCTAAAAATATTACAACCGTCAGGTTGGAAAAGAAAGCAGTTATCCACACGTTGGTGAAATGCTGAGAGAGCTACTAGGTGTACTCTGATTGAGCCAATCACTAATCCTTGATGTTTATGGGACAGAACATAGTCCAACACATGTTGAGCAGAAACAAGAAGAGGGAAACCCCTTTCAGTCTGGACCAGGAGGAAAATCCACTTAGCTGAGTAGTTCTAGAGGATGGTTTCTACTATTTAGCAGCATATCCTGAAATTCTATAGAGCAGGATTTCTATGCCTAACTTAACCATGAAACTTCCAGGCCATCAGGTGAAGGACCTGAAGATCCAGGTGGAAAAGGCAACCATGATTCTGTGAAATCAAGTCTGTGTGAAGTGGGAGTGACAATGAGGGACTAAGTGAGAGGTTTAAGAGCTGTGAAAGCCACACAGGAGCAACCATTGTAAGACAGGCTTCATTCTGTTTGATCTTGCACCGAATTCTGGGCAGAAGAGGGATGGGGGGGGGGGGGGGAAAGAGAAGCATACAGAGGACCCTCTGACCATGGCAGTAGAAAAATGTTCACTAACAAATTTGAACTTGAGCAAAACTGATGACTTTCAGATCTGGAAAATGGACCTTGTTATGTCTGGGGACCGCTCGTGGTGATTCACAATCTGCTCAGGCAATCTGAGATGGGCTACCTTTAGAAGTTTATATAGTTGCTCATAGAGTAGAATAGCTTCCTTGTAGAATAATTTCTCTTCCTTCCAATTTGTTTAAAAAAAAACATGGCCATCATACTGGCAGAGATAAGAGTGATGGTTGTTCAAATAGGAGGTCCTGCACTGTTTGTTGCACCTCTGGGGGGAAGCCAACACGAGTGATCTCAGAGGATAATGGTTATAGAGGTGTTTTTAACTACTGAGAGTAGACACCGTAACTCCTTTCCAGTCTTTTTTGCAGTCAGTGGCAGGGAAACTAGGGACTGCCCAAAAAACTTTGGTAGGCTCTAAAAAAGCATAGTCAATAGGGACAGGATGTCTAGCTGGGTTGCAGATGTCAAAATGTCCTCCAGCTCCTGAGGTTTTTTCTGAATCTCCTGAGGAAGAATGTCTAGGGCAGAAGCATCCTCCTCAACAACTCCTGAGAAGTCTTTTAAAATCATCAGAAGGCAGAGAAACGGATTCCACCAACGCTGGCGTCCAGAGGATAGAGGGAAGAGATGACAACAAAATCAGGGACCAGTTCAGTTTCTGCTGCTCTCGTGGATACTCAATGCTGATCTCAGTACCAACACTCAGATGTTTGTGGCGTCGATGCTCCTGATGGCCTGTAGACAAAGTCAGCTGAGACGGATGTGGGGACAAATTCGATTTGAGGGGGAGAATCCCCATGGGTTCCAAAAACACCACTGGTATGGACCCGATCCCATACTGTATGTGGATGAAGAGTCTCTTTAATAAGCTCCTTGATGAAATAAAGGCTAAAATCAGGGCAGGCAGGTGGTATTCTTTTGATTGTATGATTGGCTAGGGACACATAGAATTCCACTTCAGAGTCTGATGAAGAATATTCTTCTTGTGACCATAGCAAGACAGTACATGTTAGTACTGGTGAGGATGGTAAAGACATGGGGAGATCATCTGTGGCTTTCTCCTACATGGTACTATCTGGATTGGTATCTTAATGGCTGAATGAGCTGAATCTGCTGAAGTGCGGAGGTATCTTAGCTGCTGATGGCAGATAAGACTCCTGAACTGAGGGTAACAGCAACACCAAGAGATTTAACAATGGTTTTGCAGCCTCACCTGTCACAGAACCATATAGTACTGGAGGGTACAGTGATCCCAATGATTCCTTATCTCAGTGGATCATCAGCTAATATATGAGTCAACAGCGTAACACTGTTGCAAAAAAAAAAAAAAAAAAGCAAATATCGTCCTGGGGATTATCATCAGGAGTGTTGCAAGCAAGACATGAGAAATAATTCTTTCACTCTACTCCGCACTGATTAGGCTTCAGTTGGAGTATTGCATCCAGTTCTGGGAGCCACATTTCAGGAAAAACGTGGATAAACTGGAGAAAGCCTAAAGAAGAGCAACAAAAATAATTAAAGGTCTAGAAAACATGCTCTATGAGGGAAGATGAAAAAAAAACGGTTTTGTTTAGTCTGGAGAAGAGAAGACTGAGAAGACATGATTACAGTTGTCAAATACATAAAAGATTATTATAAGGAAAAAGGAGAAAATGTGTTATCATTAACCTCTGAGGATAGGATCAGAAGCAATGGACCTAAATTGCAGCAAGGGTGGTTTAGGTGGGACATTAAAAAAAAAAAAATCCTCACTGTCAGAATAGTTAAGCACTAGACTACATTGCCTAGAGAGGCTGTGGAATCTCCATCATTGGAGATATTTAAGAGCAGGTTAGACAAACAGCTGTCAGGGATGGTCTAGATCAGTGGTTTCCACCTAATCAATCATGATTGACAGGAGGCTTAAACAATTGCTCTTAACATTAAGTTTCTGAATTAGTTTAGTAGTTAAAACTGCAACCATTGCTAGCAAAAGGTTGGAGATTACTGGTCTAGATAATGCTTAGTCCTGCTGTAATTACAGTGGGCTGGACTAGATGACCTCTCAAAGTCTCTTCCAGTCCTACCATTCTACAGTGCTTTGAGAAGTGGTCTCAACTGGGTTCTGAAGTCAATGAATTCCCCTGCTTAGAGGTGTGCTCTGGAGAGCGTCTTGTCTTTGAGCCCCCAGGTCCTTAGAGGAGCTCAACCTCTTTGCTTCTTTCAGAGATCCTAGTACCAAGTCCAGTTTGAAGTGCCTTTTCCTTGGTAATGGTAACGCCGATCTGCCTCTCTGTGCCGGTAATGGTGGAGGTGCACTACTGACTGACGCTGAGATGTCTGGTATCTGGAGTGAAGTAGATGTTTGAGATGGATGACATAGTGCCGATTTCAGTCTAATTATCCTGTCTTTTTTGGTCTGGGACCTAAAGCCATTACAATCACCACATTTGTCACTCACGAGCCTCCTCCAAGAGCTTAAGGCAACTAGTATGAGGATCACTGTTAGACTTTGCCTTACAAGAGAGGAAGGGCTTGAAACCCAGATAGCACAGCATATCTCCAATACCAGGGCTGGTAACCAGACTGGGTACCAGATTCACACAAACACAATTTAAAAAAAAAAAAAAAAAAATTACATTCTTGCCAGTCTGACTATTAAACTATAACAACAGCACAGGACTACAACACGTACTGTTTACATGCTTGATTACAGACTTGCAGAAGCAAGGAAAGGGATCTCCAACAAGTGTCATGGGCCACAAGAAGGAAATGAGGAGGGTCAGAAAAGACGTAGCCCTTTATGCCTGCACATGGTATACAAGGCATCAGAGGGCATTTGTGCTGTCCCACTGGGTAGCATTAAGGGAACAACTTTCTAACAACTGTACATTGGAGCACACAGACACCATCAATGGAATGGACATATGAAATTATTCAAAGAAGAATCTTAATTACTGTCATTCTTCATTAATTGATAAAAAAGATATCCAAGATAAGTATTTTTCTATATAAAGCAGCTATATAGTTTTTGTGCACAAATTTAAAAAATATATATCCGTATGTGATAGCCAAGGATAATTAAGTTTATTTTCTATTTCACATATAAGCAGTAGAGGATAAAAGGAAAACGGTGGAAGTCTTGCATGTATAAATCAACTGTGTGCTAAATTTATGTATTTGCAGGTGAAAGTAATTCTTGCCACTCTCTACTTTACAATTTCTTACTCCGTTGATAAAATAATCCATTCTACTAAGAATTTAGGAATTTCTATCATTTATAAATAATAGCAAAGCAACAGACTTTCAGAATGTACTTACTTGCACCAAGAATGAGCAAGCCAGTTCAGCCCATTTAACTGATAGTCTCTTAACTCTAAGCCTTCAGGTCCACCAATATATGATGGTTGCTTCTTCAATGCAACAAACCTTGGCCTCTGTTTTAAAACCTATCAAAATGAAATTGAACATTAGCCTTGCTATTGAATGTTTTAATATTATAAACAGAATTTGACTTTAATTGCAGAAGAAGATGGAAAATAATTTAAATTATGTATATGGACATAACTTCTAGAAGTTAAACTACTACATTTAATTCCATTTATGAATGAAAATAATTATGATGAGGATGTTTGTCTCCTAAGAACTAGTAAGGCCACTGACTCATGTTATATTCCTTAATAGTCATTAATAACCTAAGAAATTCTAATAATTCATCCTGTGACCTAAAAAACTTTATATACCATCCCTAATCCCAGGAACAACAGAGTTGCCTACAAACATTCTTATTGGCTTAATTTTCACATGTCTATAAAAATTATCTTAAACCTGCACTCACCTTGCAGTCCTTAAAAGGAGTGGTCTTGGATTGATTTCTGCTAAAATACTCATCGATGCATGACTGAAATTTTTTGGCAATGAGAGCACCATCTTCCCAGCTGCACTCTGAATAAGGGAGACCCTGCCATTTGCAATAATAATCTGGATAGCCTGCTGCTGACTTCTGATTTGAATGAGCTGTAGAATACATTTGAGATACTTCATCAATAATTTTGATTTTAATGAGACATTTACTTCATTTCTGTGACAAAATCAAGTAACACTATGCTCCGAATTGAAGAACTCAAGATTAATCTTTATCCTAAATCTTATATTCATAATATTTTAGTCTGAAAATAAAATAATTAAGGCTTCTCATAAATTCATTATCCACAGATATAAAATCTGGAGAACTGGTCTGAATTCAGCGAGATGAAATTCAATAAAGACAAGTGCAAAGTACTTCATTTAGGAAGGAAAAATGGGAAATAACTGGCTAGATGGTACTACTGCTAAAAAAGATCGGGAAGCTGAGTTGATTATAAACTGAATATGAGTCAACAATGCAGTGCACAGGAAAAAAAGGCTAATATTCTGGGGTGTATTAACAGGAAGAGTGTCATACATAAGACATGGGAGGCAACTGTCCCACTGTTGATGCCTTAGCTGAAGTACTGTTTCCAATTCTGGATCCCACATTTTAGAAAAGATGGGGACAAACTGGAAAGAGTAAAGAAAACAACAAAAATAATAAAAGGGGGCTGTGTAATCTCCATCACTGGAGGTTTTTAAAACCGGGTTGGATTAACATCTCTCAGGGGTGGTCTACGTTTACTTGGTCCTGCCCAAGGAGTGAGGGTTGGACTGATGACTTTTCGAGGTCCCTTCAAGGAGAAGCAATGACAGCATACGATCCTTTTTTTATTTCAATCTTCAATTTGTTACTTACCAATTATTCTCTCCACTATTTGATACTGTTTATGAAGATCATCTGTAAGTTCTTGCTGGCAGTTATAATATTCCACGTCTTCTGGAGAAGCATTTTTCAGCCTGAAATGGAAATTACATAAATACTTATCATACTGTTCAGTTCTAAAATTAAGACAATTTGACAATCTTAAAGCTTTCAGTATAAACACCAAAGGAAAGTTGCAGGGAAAGCTTCCTTGAGAAAAGAACAAGGAGCTATGTCAGTGGAGGAAAACACCTGCTACAAAAATTCCTCATCTAAGTTAGGTGCCCTCCTGCCTGTTAACTAAGGAAAAATACTGAGAAACTGTACTAGTGGCAGCTACACCTGATAAAAATATTTAATATGGGTTTAATATAGAATGTCCATTTCAAACAATTAAAGTAATTTACCCTGTACCACACTTTCTTCACTTAGTTGGATAATAACTTGAGGAGCATTAAGTTTAGGGAAAACTGTCTCAATCATTCCTAAAAACTCCAAACACTTTTTATATATGATATTGAATAATCGACTGGAAATAAGTGTCAAAAGAGGACAGTGAAAGATATAGGTTTTCTCCAACATTTTGTTCAGGATTTCTAACAGTGCTTGTTGATCCTGACAATGGGCAGAAAAATGAGATAGTAGAACCAAAAAGCTTTTTGAAGTGACTGGAGTGTAGGAAGCCCCACAAAAAAAAAAAAAAAAAAAAGATTTATTATCACTGGGGAGAATGTAATGAACAGTTTAGCTCAAAGTACAATGGTCAAGAAAAGCAAATGGTAGTCCATTATTTATTCTGTTTATTGTGGAAACACTTTAAATATATGTATATTATAAGCATTTAGGAAAGATAATTTCCCATCAGGCTTAGTTATTTATTAAGACCTGATCCTGCAAGATGCTGCACATCCTTCTTCACTTAGTGGTAGAGATGCTGTGTACCTTGCAGGACCTTAAAACATCTAAGTGGTTTTAATAATTAAAAGACCGTGTGTTATCTTCCTGCTGAATTTATACTACAGAAATATACTCAATCCCATTACGCTACTACATAAGCTCACATGCTGATAAAAAAACCCATGTTATCTATAGTCATCTTTCATAATAATTACCATCGTTTTGTTTCCTGATCCTTTTTCTTGTAGTTGTCCAGCTTCTTCATTCCTTTAACATTCTGCTGCTTCAAGGTTTCTTCAGTCTCCCATGTATTATGGATATGGGACCAACCTTTCCATTTAATCAAATACTGTATTTCTCCTGGTTCCTTTGACTTATCAAACCCTGTGTTTGGGTCACCATCTGCCTCAACTGCATAAATGGTGGTTGTTGCACCAGTGGCTAAGAAGGAAATCACAACAAAAGTTTTAATATATAACATCTGACAATAAATGTGATATTAATATAATTCAATTGGTAATGTTTTTATCATATGGGCTTTTATCAACACATGATCAGCATTTCTGCAGTTCTCTTCCACTTAGTGTTACTTGCATAATTCTGCTGTAGAAGTATATACCAGTCAGGAAAATAGCCTCAAAGATTTGATTTAATAAGCCAATGTAACCAATAAAACTGAACATCTAAATTGACTGAAGGTGAAAGCAGGAAGAGGAGACTGGAGGAAAGAAGGGGTGAACAGCCACCTTATAAATACCTAAAATAAACTGATAAAGAGAATTGAAAAGCTTGCCATGACATCTCATGTAGGAAAACATTAATGCCACCACTCAAAGGACTTTGTTATGCCATATCAGTTGCTAAGGGGGAGCACAAGGGAGTCGCTATGGCGAAGCAACAATCATAACCAGCCTGTTGCAGACTACCAAATTTTCAGTGACAACACATTCCTAGACATTCAGGTGATCCAGGAAGAGCTGGCAAGATCAAATTTTACTAATGTTACCTGTCTACCCTGACTTCTCAGTGTATGACTACAATGCAAGCAAAGGTGTGATTGTAGCTCAAATAGGAACACCACTGCTAGCTCTGATCTAGCAAACATAGCTAAAAATTGCAGTGGAGACATGATGATGTGGGTTTCAGCTGTACATGCAAGCCCAGGACCTGGGTACATACTCGCATTGATCACACAAGTATTTACATACAAACTGCTCTGAGAAATGCAAATCATACTGTAGTCCTCTACCATATGAATCTCCACCAGTACAGTGTGACTGTGATCAGAAATCAGTGGCACGACAGTCCTAATGGTGCAGATAATCTTCCCAACATCATCCCACTGGACATGCTTAAGTGCCCTATTTAGTCAACTTTCTGAATTCTATTGAATAGGAGTTCTAAGTTAATATGAAGCTACTTATCTGTACATATAGTACAGTACACAAACATTTGCATGGCATTGAACTAACTTCCTGTTTACTCCTTCCTCGGTGGCTGTCCTCTCATTCTCTTTTCACTACTTGACCATGGAAGCTTCCAAATAATGTATTCTATAAAGCTTATTTAAAAGGACACTGTCCATTTAAAAACTCTTTCTGTCTAAAGCTTTTAACCTAGGATTGTTAAAAGTAGCACCTAACGTTACCTATAACTGAAAGAGATAAAAGAAAATTCCACTTGAAAATTCACTTTGTGCATTTGTCATCATGTTGCGTGTAATTGATTTCACTATTTCACCTGTATAGTCCATCTGTTTCCCCATTTGTTTGGTGATGTCTCACACATCAATAGAGTTATAGAAAATAAAAATTGACAACAGGACTCAGAGGTATGTTTAATTCCTGAAACTACTTTTAATTTTTTTGTTGTTTTCTTTTAAATTGACTAGATTTCATATTGATGATGCTCTTTTAAAGCCCTGGAGCACTGGGAAGATGATAACAATAATGAGGTGGGGAAAAAAATCAGAAACAAAATTTCTAATGGTGAGATCTGTCTTTGGGATTTTACTCACTAGTGTAAACATTTTCGGTGAAATTTAGACTCTCCTCCTCCCCCCTCGAAGTCAATACAAATTCTGCCATTGACTTCAATAAGGCAAAGATTCCACTTCTAGTATAGGTATAATTTTCACAAGTGCAGCAAAATCTATACCAAACTAAAATGGACTGATGCAGTTACGCTGGTAGATGACATATCAGTGAAGATAAAGCCCTACTTTCTGGGATCTTGGAATTAATGAAAGCTTCAAAAGAAGACATATCAAGGCCAGGACTACATTATAAACTGTCGCTGACACAGTTATATTGGCCAGGGTATAACAAGGTGCAATTTGTGACCAATAGAACTGTGCTGGTAAAAGCCCCTATGCCAGACATAGGTATAGCAGGAAAACTGTTTTTCTCTTCCTTGGGAATGGTGGGGCGGTGGTGAGAAGACCTGGAATAAGCAACGCTAGCCAAAGCAGAGTTTTGCCAGTATAGGATGCTTCCACACTAGGGCTATGTCTACACTTGTTAAGTCGACTCTGTTAAGTTGACTTAACAAGATTGTCTTTAAGTCAACTTAAATTCAACCTTGTTAAGTCAACTTAACGGAGAATCTATGCTTAAAATCGACTTAAGTCAACCTTGTTAAGTCGACTTAACAGAGCCTGTGGTCTAGACATATCCGTCTACACTGGCTTTAAGTTGACTTAAGTCAACTTAATAAGGTCAACTTAAGCCTTAAATTGACCTTCAGAGGTGGTTTTATTAAGTCGACTTAAGGAAGCTCTTAAGTTGACTTAACAAGCGCCCAGTGTGGACGCAGAGTTCTGTAGGTCGACTTAGGCGTCCTTAGATTGACCTAAGGCGCCAGTGTAAACGCACCCTAGGAGTGCTTTGATGGCACAGTCATACCAGCAAAGCATTCCTAGCATAGACCTGGCCAAAAACAAAGCTCTTCTTCAGGTTTGGGAAATTCATTGAGTGTCACAGCTAACTATGAGGTGGAACAGCTAAACAATACATTTAGTTGTGACAGTCTGAGGGCAGGTCTTCGCTAACGGTGGCAAACTGGCCGCCGTCAGATCAATCTTCCCGATCAACTGAACAGGTCTGTGAAGAAGTGTGTGTGAAGTCAATCAAGTAACTCCTGCCCCTCAACTGGAGTAGTGCTGAGTTAATGGGAGGCCATTTCCCTTCGACTCAGTGCAGTGGACACATTGAAGTAAGTAGGCTTTAGACAGAAGGGAGATATGCAAGTTGTTTTAAGTAACTTGCACATCTCCCTTCGACTGCTGCTGAAATCCCCCCTGCAGCATAGACCAGTTCTGATTATGTTTCCCAGACCTGAAGAAAAGTTCTTTGTAAACTAGAAAGTTTGTTTCTCTCAGCAACTGAAGTTGGGCCAATAAAAGATATTACCTCACCCAACTTGACTCTCTAATATCCTGGAAGTAACAAAGCTACAACATTATTACAAACTTTGCACCGAACAAATCAGTGTATTTTACCTATGTTTAGTTTAAATGAAACTTTTATCCTGAATCTATTTCACAGATGTAGCCTGTATGTAGCATTTGTATTACATTTAGAGTATGGATTTTAAATCAATTATTCCCTTTGGAGTGAGATTTTACTTTATTTTGGAGCTACATAAAAAATGTAAAATGGACTGAACTGGTTTTGAATATGGTTTGCAAGAACACTACGAGTGCAAAACTTTTGTCAAATTTAATAAATATTTCAAAAGATCATATTAGGCATCCATTCAGATATCAGCCACCGACCTTTGAAAAGACAGACACAGGACCCAAATTTGAACTTAAATTTGGTATGTCTTTGATTCTGAAGTTTATTTCTTTATATGTTTAGGCTCATCCAAGTAGGAATGCTATTGTATATTTATAAAATAAATAATTTATAAAAGAGCACGTATTAAAATTTAGCAATGGTAAAATTCTGATGTGGTTCAAAGTTATTCACGTCATACATGCATTTGTGAAAGGCCTGTCAAGTTTGAAGAAAATAAAGATTCCATGAAGTTATGAAACTGTATTTTTCCAAAATTCTTAATATTTCACAACCAAAGAGAAATAATTCATAAAGTGTTTTAAATCTAACATATATTTACCATTATTTTGGAGGAAGATGAGAAACAAAATTAAAGTACACACTATATATTTTTTAAAATGAAAAAAGTTATATGTTTAATGGTAAATTACAAGAAAAGTTTTTAAAAGAATTGAAAACAGGATTATCAAAAACTCACTCTGGACAAGGCCAAACTTCAGTTTTAATTATGGCAGTAAAACAGGGGATAAATACTGAAATCCATAAACCATCCTCATAAACCACATGAAATTCCCTCCAATATCAAAGGGAAGTTTGCAGAAAAATAAAGTTTAAAATATGTATTTTACATCTTAACTAAAGTTTAAGTTTTTAATTTATTTATCCATCGTCTTATTGCCACATTCTGCATGAGAAAGTATGCTCACCTCTATGACCATCACTCTTTCTACCCTTCTCTCCTCATCCTCTCTTTCCTTTTTAATCCTCTCTCTAGCCATAACTACACTAGGAAGAATGATAAGGTTTAGCACAGTGTTTTTCATCCTTTTTTTTTTCTTGGGGAGGGAGGGGGGAGAGGAGGGAGGGAAGCAAGGGGAGGACTCATGATTTTATTATTATATAGTAAAAAGGAGAAAATAAGCAATTTTTCAGCAATAGTGTGCTATGGCAGTTTTATATTTTAAAGTCTGATGTTGTAAACTAATAGCTTTTAAGTGGGATGGAACTTGGGGTATGTAAGACAAATCAGCCTCCTGAAAGGGGTACAGTAGTTTGGAAAGATTAAGAACCACTGCTTTAGCATCTATGAGTTAACACATGATGACATCCTAATATTAACAGGATACGCTATAGTTCTAAAATGTTAGCTTGTTGAGGTCAACTCTAGGGCTTAGTCTAGGGTTTTCCTCGACTAGTTAACACAGGGATGCCCAACCTTTTTGGGTGAGGGGCCGCATTGTAATTTTTCTCTCACTCAGAGGCCTGGTGAGCAAATTTTGAATAGATAAGGCATAATAGAAATTGATCTTACTATTCATAAAATGTAAACAGTAAAAAAATAAACACCAGTTTACAAATTCAGTTTGGCTCTGTAAAACCATAATCTTACATTTTATACCTAAATACAATTTTCAAATAATATCTATAGTAACTGTTATATAAGTGTCACTTTCACAACTGTACACAACAAATTTTCACTGGTTAATTAAACCGTATTTTGTGAAAACTTATAAAGGGCTCGCTTACTCTTCTTCAGGAAACATCAGTGTGGTACAGATGGCAGGAGAGTGTGGCAGGGCAAGGGAGGACATGGGAGGCTGTGTGTGATGGCAGGAGAAAGCATGGGGGGCAGGGCAGGAAAAGAGCTGATAAGGGAGGGTGGGGTGGGGTACCAGGGGAGCATGGCAGGTCAAGTGAGGTCAGGGATGGCTATGGGGGTGGCAAGGGGGAGTGTGGGGAGTAGGGCAGGACAGGGAATGGATGGTAAGGAGGGCAGGGGAGGACAAGGGTAAGTAAAAACTGCTCTTGGATTCACTGTAACATTTTGAGAATCTAAGTCAAAAATACCTCCTTTTCGTCCAACACGACTATCCATAAACTTTTCTATAGTTTCAAATTCATCTTCTTCGGGCTGTGGAACATCCTCTCCACAGACTTCCAGTAAGTCATCTGAATCTGTCTTTGCTTCTTCAGCTTCTTTGTAACTCACATTGACTGTTGCCTGACGACGAGACCCTCTTTTATCATAATCATCATCCTCATCCTCATCAGATGAATCAAGTTGTCTCTTTTTCTGTGCTGCACTCTTTTTCCCGCTTTTTGGTTTAATTCTTAACAAGAAAAAGAGTTGACAAAACAAAGATGTTTTCAGTACAGAATTATCCACAGATGTTTTCCCATTTCTTACAGAATATTAATATTTCACAATGATTGTTCAACTGTACCACATTCAATTAGACAATGTAGAGAAAAACATTCATTATGAATCACTGCTGTGATAACATCTTTTGTAATTTAAAAAAAAATACTTCCACTCTTGAGATACAGAATTCTACTGATAAACAGTCACATTTGGATATGAGTTGAGAGAGAGAGAGAACACATTCAAATTCTCATCAGAAATCTTACCATAAAGTATCTTAGTTTCCAAAGTTCTTACCTGCTTGGAGGTTTCCTGCTTTTTACTTTATTTTTTGGCTCATAGTCAGATTCACTCTCTTCACAACTGCTTTTCTCTCTATCATCCTCTGACTCAGAGTCTGAACCAGTCCCAGAGACTGATCCTGATCCAGACATTTGCCAGTCTTCACTGCATATATTGAAAGGCAGAAAAGTCAAGAAACAGAATTTTTAGCATTTCAGTGAAGTCCATTTATATGAACACATGAAACTGGAATAACCTTGTTGACAGAAATAAGCATTAAGGCAGCTAATAATTCACAGTCATTAAAAGGATAGAAAATTATTAAGAACAGATAGAAAATGTTATGAAAACTCATTGATCTCTCTACTACCATGAACATGGATATTTGTATGGAATACCACCCATTTTCTGGAAAAAAAAAAAAAAGATCATATTAGATGCCTTTTTATTTGCTGCAAATCAGGAAGTAATGGAATGATGCTAGAAGCACATTACTTCACTTTATCTCTTCCAGAAACAAGAAAAAATACATTTTCAATGTTCAGAGTTCCAGTAAATGGATACTTGTTCAGAAGTTACCTGCATTTCTAATGCTATCGTATTATATGAGCCTACTATAGTCAATGTTTTTTCCACAGATATTAATTTTGGGCATCCTGGCAAACTGATATGTAGGTGAGCAAGTAGCTATTTGGACAAATAGGCAACAGATATGAAAATTTGTTATTTATGGCTCAATATTCTGTTTCAAGAAACACGAACAGAGGTCTCTGCATATTTTGTCATATAACCACTAACAAATGAACTTGTTAAAATATTATTAAAATAAAATAATTGGTTATATTAGTTTATCAGGAATATAAAACAACAACAGTTTCTGGTTTTCTATGCTCTTATGTGAATTTTTAAACTGCAGAGGACAGAAAAGAAAAAAAACTTTTGTCAGTAAAAATCAAAAAGAACTAAAGATACAAAATGGCACATTCATTTTAAAAGGGCAGTTTTGTTTTTTTTAAGAGCTCCCGAAAAGTGCCAGATTGACAATCCTAGAAATTTAGGTTGTTTATTTTCAATAGAAAAATTATCACACAGGCAATGGCAGTACAAGTTTCCCTATAGCACACCTTTAACATTCCTCAACTCTGATCAGGAGAAGGGAATGCTTCTTAGAGAGAGAGAGAGAGAGAGGAGTTTTAATTTCCATAGACCACTCAAACTTTGATTACTGTGCTGAGATCGATAAGGCTGCCACTTAATGTTAAACATAATGGTCATTTTTGCCCTTGAGACTTCAAAAGATGTCAAATTGTAACAACTTTGTTACTAACTGTTTAATTCCAACTAGTGACCTAGAGATAAAATGACCTACATAACCTATTACAATTACCTCAGCTACACATAGATAACATTTAGGATGGCATTTTCAGCAGGAAAATTATGCTACAATATGCTCCAGTGTGGATTCCATAAAGCATTGATTTGAAGAGACATGATCAATACAAGTATACCTGATGCAAGATATTTTACTAACTGGGGAATGTAAAGACCTATTTTATATGTTAAGACTTAACTTGAAATATATATTGCATTTAAACATCTATATATTAGAAAATATCCCAATATTCAAGTGAAAAGTGTCAAATCAAGTCTCAAGTCCAAAACCAACCTGAAGTCAGAGTAGAACTGAAATACTTTTATATATGAGATAAAGCATATGGAAATATGAAGGAAATTTTATATACAGTATTCTTATATTTAAAATAACCTACTCTTTATGTTTTTTCCTCTTGGTCTCACTGGATGAGTCATCCAGAGTGTCTTCACTACTAGAGGAATCCTACAAAGAAAGCAAAGAATATATAGAATTCATTATCAATTTTTACAAGAGCAACCATTAGCAATCTGTCTTCCATTCCTGAACTGGCATAAATTTATTCTTCATGTTTGTTTTCCTTTCTCCTTCTGTACACAATGGTGCAATGAATATTATCAGGGTTTCCAAATTTTAGTCTGATTCAAAAACCCACACAATGATCTATGAATGCATATGCATTGCTTTGCTAGAACATGTTTATTCCAAAACTCTTCATCTTCAAAACTACTGTGTTTGTATGGAGTACATTTTTTAAAATTTTGTAAGTCGAACAAAATGAACTTCTGTCAGGAAACTGAAAATCTTCTTTGTAGTTTAAAGATGAGCTCAAATGTTACCCTTTTACCCATTCTTGCTAAAGTCCTAAAATTGTTAAAAATTGTTTTTAACAGGGACAAAAATATATCTAATTCCTCACTGCCTTTACTCTCCAAAATAATGGATGAACTGTATTAACTCAGACTTCCCTAAAATAATTCTTCCTCAGGCAGAGAGAGTTATAGAAAAAAATTCATTCTGAAAAGAAACTTCTAGGAAGAAATACATAGCAATAGCTATATATTAAGATTTTCTATGTGCTCCCGTTATAGTCATAACACATTTAACCTAAAACTAAATGAACAGCTAAAAAGGAAAACAACCACATCATACAAAAACAGAAATCCAGGATAATAGAAGAAAATGAAGATATTCATGAAAACGAAGACACTTTTAACCATACCGTTTAATTATTCTTTAGAAATGAGGAGAGAGACCCACAAACTTTTTTGATTAACATTTAACTTTCATCCTCTCAAACTCAATAGTATACCCTTTAAATATGTGCTTGCATTCTAGATTCAACTAAGATCAACGGTTCAGGTTTTAAAATCTTTTATTTTGTATGAATAATTTAAAAATCATTACAACTAGGAAATGAAAGCAATTCCCAAGCTTAAATCAGAGATTCTCAAACTCTTTTTAAACAGTGTGGACCAATCAACACAGGGACTGTCATGAAGCCACTCCTCCCCATTCACTATTGCATAATGTACTTTCAAAAACTACAGCAATTGCTTACATAGAAAAGTAATACTTTGGAAGTATTTTACTTTTAATAATTTAGAAGCTGGAAACACAGATGAGAGCCAGCAATAAGTAATCTCCCAGCTTGGTCCATGGATTACAATTTGAGAGAACCTGGTTAAAAAAGTGCTCTCTCTAAGAAAAGGCAACTTCTGCACTATGTAGCTAAATATGAGTTAACATTGCTCTAGAAGAGCTAAAATCTCTCCTGAGATATGTGTACACCATTCTTATTGACTTCAAACAGACTTTCACACATATGAGAAGAGAATTTTTGCTTCTACATACTTCTCTTTTAATACAGTGAGCAATGAAACCTCTGTTTACATTTAAAACTTTAATTCAAAATAAGCTATTCACCTCTTCTGACCCAGTGTTCGATGAAGCTGCTTTCTGCTGCTGTTGCTGCTGCTGCTGCTTCCTGAGCATTGCTGATCTCTGTACAGCCAGAATACTTGGATTTGATTTCCAAAACTGAAACAGAATTCAAACAGCAGAGACATGCAGTCAAACACAGTGGAACTTTACAATGATTTAGAAGAGCCTAATTGAGTAACAGAAGTTTCGCTAATCAAATAAACTAGTTTCAATTTAAAGAATTAGGAGAATGGTATAATTTGTTACAGCATTTTAATGTGAAATATAGCATGCTTTACAATAAATTTAAGAACTATGACACTTTTAAACCATTATATTAACACAAAAGAATATATATGCTACAGCCATCTTTAATACATTTCAATATTAAAATACTAAAACTCAGATAACTCCAGTGAGGAATATAGTTAATACAATAATCAAAAATATGTCCTTCGTATGGAAGCACTGCAACATTTTAAAAAAATGAAGAGTAAAACTGAGTTTTAAGCAGAATAATATTAATGAATGTTATATTTATTGTACTTTCTTTCATCCAAAAGGAGTCATAATACTTAAAAACTTTATTTATTACACACAAACAATTAGAGCAAATTTAAGATTTTTTATCTCATTGGATAGGTGCAGAAGCAAATTTCTGAACAATTTAGATTTTCTTCTGAAATTTTTCCAAACTTCTTCCTCATGGAAGACTAACTACATGCAAATTGGAAGTTTTCAGTTCAACAGTTTATCAGATGGCAGCTAAAGTATGAAGCTAAAGTATGAAAACATCATTTTAAAAAATGAAAGTTAAGAAAGGATTTAGTAGTGCAGGCTTAAATAAGTGGCCTGATCTTCAAAAATAAGATTTGGCTGCTTTTGACTGTTCAGTGCTTTTTGATAGTCAGGCTATTTATTTAGATCAGGGGTTCTTCTCAACCCATGGCCCACAGGCCAAAAGTGGCCTGTGTGGCTTTTTAAAATGGCCAGCACTCAGCTGCCTGGCCGCTGGCTGGGAGTCCACTGTGGCTGCCCGTTTCCGCTCCAGTTCCGGCCAGGGTTCCAGGGGCTGGGGGAGAGGGGTGAGGAGGCGGCTGGAGGGTGTGCTGGGGCGCCACGGGCTGGTGGCACGTGGGGGCACGGGCTGGGGATACATGGCTGTGAGGTGTGTTGGCTGCTGGGGGTGGCCGCAGGTAATGCAGCATGATGGGGGGGCGGAGCTGGAGGCTGGCATGGCCGCAGGGGTGGGGACAGGAGCATGGGCCGCACCGTTGCTAGGGCCCACAGCCTGCCGACAAACAGTCCCTGTTCAAGGGCATCCTGCCCCCCCCCCCCCCCCTTTTAAAAGAAAAAAGAACTTTCAATTTTTTTCAATTTAAAAAAAAAATCTTTTTGGCTTGAGGGCCACAAATATAATTTTTAGTACCCCGAAGGGTCACTAGTCTATTTAATTAAAAATTTTATTTAAATTTAATTAAATTATTTTAATTGTGTTTAATTACATTTAATTTGAATTTAATTAATTTAATTTTAATGCAAATTTAATTAAATAGGCTGGTGGCCTCTCAGGGTTCTAAAAATTATATTTGTGGCCCTCAAGCCAAAAAGGTTGGGAACCACTGATTTAGATGCTCTGGTAAAAATTTAGGAGCATAATTTCAGCTACACATATTTGAAAATCTTGGTGTTAGTATTGTCTATGATATTACTGTCCTGGTATAGAGATATTTTACCAGTCAATCCACACTCAAATCCTAACAGTTCAAGCCTTTCATTCCGGTTCTTATCTACGAAAACAGCAATAGGAGATAACCACGCAAAGGCTATTATCTCTCACTGGAACCTTTATATATGTGTTTTACCTCAGCTCCACCAACTTTTGGTGGTTTTGCTTGAACTTGTTTCTTCTCTCTAGATGTGTCAGACTCTGATTCTGACTGACTGCCTGACTCTGACCCAGAGTCAGAGTCGCTGCTACCTGACGGGCTGCTACTTCCATCGCTACTGCTTCCAGAACTTGAACCAGATCCAGAACCTGAGGCTGAACCAGAATCGTCATCCGACTGGCTGTAATTAGACATTGAAAGAATATTATGTAGCATTTTTTGAGTAGCGGAATAAAAACAAACTGAAGATAGAAATCATTTGGCTTCACCTGTAAAATTAATTGTGAAATTAGCCCAGGATGCATATAGATAGCCTACTCTTAAATAACACACTACATCCATTTGTAGGGCTCCCAATGCAGTGGTAACTGGGACCACTTCACAAGCTGGGTCAATTAACAACATATCCAAACAAGAGGAGCAAAGAGATTATGCTTCCCTGATGTCCAAGCTTCAAAGAGAGATAACATACACAGAACATAAAAATGACCATACTGGGTCAGACCAATGGTCCATCTAGCCCAGTATCCTATCTTCCAGCAGTGGTCAATGCCAGGTGCTTCAGAGGGAATTAACAGAACAGGTAATCAAGTGATCCATCCAGTCACCCATTTCCAGTTTTTGGCAAACAGCAAAAGAGGAAAAAAGACATTGCCAGTTGATTAAATGTTCACTGTTTTACATTCATTCAAAGGCATGGACAAATAAACATGCCTTGCTTATCTCTATAAACAGGGCCAAACTCAAGGTTAGGTGTATCCATGTATTTCCTATGAGAGGAAATTGTAGTGTGATCATTTTGCTATTGTGAACACTATACATGCATCTTCCGATGAGCTTTACCTCTGGGACAGTTAGTTCTAGTTTTCTGGTCCAGTGTAGATTGAATGATAGGTTATGGCTAGAGAGACATGTACTGTGATTTTCACCCTGCAATTAATTAAAGCTGATTCACATAGCAGAACAGAGATGGAAAGAAAGGGTCAGAGATAGCTCTTCCTCCTCCTCCCAAAAAGCCAGACAACAGAAAAGGAGAAGGAGATCTGATATACTCAGAGCTATTAGTCAAGCCTTGTATAAAAGTTGGTGCTTCAAACCAGGGACGAGGGACTGCACCTTAATACAGGCATGTCATCCCAGATCAGAACATTCTGTCCAAGCAGGTAGACTGGGAAAAGCACTGCATTTCATACCAATCCCATCAGTTATTTATTTAGCTATGTCTACATTCCACTTTTGCTAATATAACTTACATTCCTCAGGGTGAGAAAAAACACACCGTGAGTGACATAAATTACACCGATGGTGTAGACAGCACTCATCTATGCCACTGTAAGCTCTCTAGTGTAGACAAGGCCTTTGTTTGCTTTAAACAGCATTGGTTTAATTCCAATACCACCCAGCCTCTCAGTTTAAAGAGAGGATTATAAACATGTTCCGAAAATGCAAAGAGGTCTTCCAGCAAAAGCAAGATAGAACAGATAGTCTTTCCTAATATTTTTAAAGGGAAAAGGAAAAACAGGAAAAAATAACTTCCAAAACTTTTAAAAACACAAATATATTTCAGACTTTCTTAATATTTCACAAAGAAATCAAAATAGGGTAAACCCTTAATTTAAACAAAATCCTTTGTAAGTCACATGTCATGCCTTTTGTTGCAAATTTTGACCTGGTGATTGTATTCTCGGATTCTATTCCTGAGGGCTCATCGGCATGACTAAAATTCCCTATTTAGAAAAGTCCTGAATCTGTCAACAAACTACTGCATGACCATCAGCAAGTCACCTGTCCTCTGTAAACAGTTATGCGTAAACTGAATGACTGCCTCCTTCTCTTTCTCTGTTGCTCTGACTCCTTCAAATGATCTATCTGGGTTAAAAGGAAACCTTAATGCACATAAATTTTGCAACAATATCTTTATATGCAAATATGATGACCTCTGCTCAAGATACAAACAAATCTGGTTTCTCAAAACAGTGTTCTCTATGACCTGTGCTAAAGTCTCAGATACTGAAAAAGACCCATAATATTAATCTAACATAGATGCTCCAATATCTATAAACAGACATCTTGATGGAAGGCATCACAGGGACAAAACTGTTTTCAAAGTAGCTGAATAATTTTAATTTAATTTTAATTATTTATTTTAATATGCAATTATATGTATATAATTAACATATTAATTAACATATTAATTAATATTTAATTACTGTTTACTTTTAATTATTTTATTTTATTTTATTTGTATACCAAGACTGTAAATAAGTATCTTGATAAAGCACACCAGTTAAATTAATCTGTCCTCTCAACAGTCCTGCAGTTGCACCACACGTTTAAAAACAAAACAAAACACAAACCTATCATCATATCTAACTTAAAACAAATAACTTCCCTTTGTGCTCAAATTATTTGAGCCAATTTAGCAAGTTGCACATCCCTCTATATCAATGACTTATCAATGCACAGGACTACAAAATATGCAGTAACTATTTTAAAGACTACCAGTAGCTTTATATTAAAAAACAATGCCCTCTGAAATCTGAATAAATATTTGTTAAGAGCATGTTTTCTACAATAAAAAGGATGTAATTTGACCAAGAAAGTCTTTCGGATATGAATTGGAAGTAAATCCATCCAATACTGTCAATAAACAATTAGCTATAAATCAAAGGGACTTGTGAAGGCCAAGCACCTGTGAATTTAAAGCATCTCTGCATTTAAAAACTGGGCATCCTAAAATTGAGTCAAACATACACATTTTCCCCTTAACCTTTGCACCTTACTTTCTCCATGTCTAAAAAAGGACAATACCCAGCCTTAGCAAAAACACCAATAGCCTCAGACAAGAATGCCATTAGCAGGGCATAACAGAATTTATGGCTTTTTACTATTATTTGTAACCCACTAACCCTCTCTTTTTGTCCTATGACAGCAGAGATGTAAACGGGCCACTCTACCTGAATGGTTCCATAGAGATAGCCATGTTAATCTAGTTCAGCAAAACAAACAAGGAGTCCTGTGGCACTTTTAAAGACTAACAAATTTATTTATCACATGAGCTTTCATGGGAGAAAATTGAATATGAGCTAACCACTTCTGCTAAACAACCTATTCCAACATGCATTTTTCTGTGACACTCAGAATACCTTTCCCAGATCTGAAGAAGAGTTCTGTGTGGCTCAAAAGCTTTTCTCTCTCACCAATAGAAATTGGCCCAATAAAAGGTATTACGGCACCCACCGTGTCTCTCTACTATTCTGGGACTAACATGGGTACAACTATACTGCTTATGCAGTGTAAAGTATTCCTATTGTACTGGATGTAGTTGATATAGATACTAAAGGTAGTATCCTATTATCTATAACAGCCCCCTAAGAGCTGTGAAGCTCAACAGTGCCATTCTCTCTCCGGGTCTCTAATCCTAGAGCAAGTCTAAAGGACAATATTAAAAGCTACATTAGTGGTCCCACAGCTGCCTGGCCAAGTAAGAGAGAAACAATGTTTCTGTTGCTTAGAGCAGTGTTTCTCATCAGGTTGTTCCAGGGCCACAGAGAAGGTGTTCTATGACTGATCCTGGCCCCTCCCTGTAGGTGGGGACAGGGTTGAATGCGGAGCAATAAAGGAACAACTTGGGGAGCTGATGCATGGTTGGGAGATTTAAAATGCCCCAGCCACAGCAAAGCTTCCAGGTGTGAGTCAGCATCTGCCACCACTTTACTCCTTTGCTGCAGCTGGGACATTTTATACTTCCTGCTGCTGTTACCACTCACAATGAAATTGTTTGGCCGTAACTTCCATGGTAAGACTTTCTTTGATGAACCTTACTTCCAAGGATAGATTTTGTTCAGGTCCAAAATTCCCATTAAAACTTGAGTAATATCATTTTCAGTTTTCAGTTGTGTGCATAATCTATTCTTTAGAAATAAACATGTTATATTCATAGAACTGTATTTAATTCTATTTCCTTCATCGTTTTTGCAGGAATGCATAGAATGCAGATATTATGAACATTGCAGCCAGTATATACCAGCTTTTTCGAGAAAGTTTTCATCCGTTGTTCTGTGTGAAGTAATTAATATCTTTAGGTGTTCCCTGGTCCACTAAACATTGAGAAACACTGGCCTAGAGGAACAATGAGATACTTCCAGAAACTGGTCATTGCCCATGTCTCCACAGCAAAAAAAAAAAAAAAAGACTTGTGGCAATGAGTCCCAGAGCCCAAGTTAACTGGGGCTCACACTGTGGGGCTAAAACCAAGTGTAGTTGCTGTTGCAGCACAGGAACTTGATGTGGGGGGCGGGGTGGAGCCTGAGCTCCAGTCCGAGCCCAGCAACTACCTTGCTATTTTCAGCATCGCGGCATGAGCCCTGAAAGCTGAGTCAGTTAACCTATGCTCTGGATCCACTGTCATGGGTCTTTTCATGCCTCTGAGAGATGTAGCTAGGTTGACTTAAGTTTTAAGTGTAGACCAGACCTGAAAGTCCTGCAGTGGAAGTGTGGAAAAAGAGGCTATTGATGAGCTTCCGCACCCTTGCCCAAGAAAGTAAGCAGGGCACTGAGGCCTTGTCTACATTTAAAAAAAGGTCAATCTAATACTGATCAGCCTGTGAGCCAGTCTTTACCAAGAGTATTTCCACCGATCAAAGAGGCAGTGAGGGAGCTAAGAGCCCAACTCTCTCAACTCCTTGCTGGAGCCCACAGGCTCCCGGGCTTCCTGTGGGATGCCCTCCTGATTCCTGGTTCCAGCTGGGAACCTGGGGAAGCTGCTGGGGACTTCTCCCCTCCCATTTCTCTGCCAGGAGCCAGAGGAAACCACTAGAGAATTCTCCCACCTGTTTCCTTGCTGGGAGACAGGATAAGCCACACAGGACTTCTCCATTCACCACTTTCCTCTGCAACAGACAACCATGTCAATTTCACAGCTGAGCCACCTATCTGACAAAGCTGCCCTGGCAGGGAGCAGGTGGAAAAGCCCCTGGACTTCAATTCCCAGCTTCCAGCCCAGAGTGGAGATGAGCAGCAAGGGCAGAATAATGAAATTGACAAAAATGACAGCCCCACAGCAGATATAAAGGGACATAGAGTCTACATCGACACTGTCTCATCCTATCTATTCCAATAAAAGCCCTACACCTTCCATTGAAATGGTTTTATTTGGTTAAAAAAACTGGGCAATTTTGTAGGCAGGGGATTGATTGCAGTGTGTATATCACCTCTGCTTTGTTGACCAAAACTGACCTTGGTTGACAAAGTCTCGAAACCAGACCTGAGATTGTTCCTAAGCTTCCCCATTCAAGGGCTTTCCATTTCCTAGCTGAGAAATATGAGGCAGTCCTTCAGGATACACAAGATCTAAGTTTCTAATGTTAAAAAACCAAAGATTTAATATGCTGAAAAAAATAAATGGACAAACACTTTTTTCCCCTTTTCAAATTATCTTTAAGAAGGGGATCACTGTGCTCTAGTACACTGAAGGCCTGATAAAGTTTATGCCAACATGCATACTGTAGCATCCCTCTAGATTAACTAAACGTATTTTGTTCTTGTGTTCTCTGGGATCACTGAATCCTCACAAGCTCTTCTGAAATTAGAATATCCTTCACATTCAGAAAGGGACAGTCAGCTTTTATCCCCAAGTAACAATCCAACCAAAGCATGGTTACATTTATAAACTACTTTGAGATATGAATGTGCTATGAAAGTTTAAGTGAAATTACTTAATGTGTGTGTAAGAAAGGGAAAGGAGGAAGGGATTTAGCTTAGGAAGCTTAACACTCCATCCATATTTCAATTCACAGCTTCTGCCTAAAATATGACAGTAATTATTTTTCTCAAGCTCACACACTTGTTGAGATCTGTTTTTCCTAAGCAAGCTGATGTAGAAAAGAAAAAGACAAAAGAAAAGGTGGATGGGCAAGAGAGAAGAATACATTTGTGTCACCAGAAACAATGAAAGGAACAGAATTCAGATGGAATGTTTGGCAAAAGTCAGACATTTTTTATTTACTTTTAAAATCTATTTCATCCCTACTCCAATTTTTTTATTATCAGTAATGAAAAGCCAACCATTCAAAATTATTAGTAAGGTTAAAAGTAGACTTCTACACATTTCACACCCAGTAAATAGTTCTGACCCAGACTCTCATTCCAGAGCCTTGTAGGGACTGAGAACAGAGTGCAATGTGTGTCAACAAACACTGGTGTTGATGGTATAACTCATTTAATTCTGAAATAACCCTTGTAACATCAGAGTTGGTAAGTTTTCCAAGATCTAGGTAGCCATTATAAGTTGCAGGGGCTTGTCTGGAGAATAGGGGATGAAAAATGGTTTTGCTTGTGTGCCCTGGGAAGGTTTTGGAGAGTTAGGATGGTCAGATTGGAGTTGAACATCAGGGATTTGGCACTCCTTCTAAAGTCCTATGAGAACTTGGAAGAGATGTCCGGCACCATCCCCACCAGCCCATGGCCTTCCACCAGCCTTCTCTTCAACCAGTACCTGTTCTCATAAGAAACACATACGAGAGAGAATTGAGACACTAGTAACTGAACCGGTGGCACAGCACGAGCTAAGTACCAACAGTGCAGTGTGTTCACATCAGCCAGACTATTTCAACTGTTGGTTTTTTGCATTTTTGCTCCAATGCACGCTGGTGTTCTGTTCACTGATGCAGCTTTCTCTCTAGCTATCTATTCCACATTTCCCAGCATAGTACATTGCAGCACGTGTATAATCTCTATACTTTTACACTGTACATATTTGTACTTGTTCACATACTTTTTGTTTTAGTTGTCATTTTTGAATGGTGCTGTCCTGCATAAAGAATAGCTCATATGATGCTGAGGGGCAGAAGTTATGCCTACCCACTCACTATAGATACCATGGCAGAGGCAGGAATTCTCTAATCCTCTACTGCCCATCTTCCATGCAGCCCATCCCGTTCCTCCAGTAGGTTTGGTAATAACCTAAGGCATGGATGGGGGAAGGGAAGAGGAGAGAGGAGAAAGAAAGGGAATGGGTAAATGAGATGATGAGACAGTGGCCAGAGACAGAGGGATAAAAGACAGGTTGATGCATATGAATTAAAGCCTCTGTTCTGTTTTTTTCAGAGCCCAGGACTACAGGAAATAGTCCTCAAAGAAAGCCTTCAAAATTGTAGCAGCCTCAAATATAGGGAAAGCAGAAAATCTGCATATAATTCAGACTAAAAACTAATTTCAGGAGAAGGCTTTGTTTCCAGGTGGAATTCCATGAGCAAAATGCACATACAAAAAGTTACATGTTTAAATTACATTGTACTTCAAGCCATTTTTGTGCCCTTCATTGTTTCTCTTTGTAACATGGAGTTGGGAATGTAACCACTGGAAGGGAAGTGGAGCCAACTTTATAAGAGTTCCATCTTGGTTGTTCTCAGGCCAGCACTGAATTGGGAGAGGGAGATTGGGTCTGAGTGGTTTGCATGCCTATCTGTAGTCAGTTTGACAGATGAGACAGTGGTCTAAGCCATCAAAGCTGTCAGTAAAAAATGAGTAAAGGCATTCTAGAATAGCACTAAGAGAATGTCACACTGCTGCTGTTATTATATTCACACTGATTCATAGATTCTCTGCATTCTCACTTGGACTAAACGGCACAAACTAGGACACTGCCTTCCTAGGACTAACTCCCATCCAAAGAGAGGTTTTTACTGACATTTGAACACCACTGGAAACAGTTAGTTGTATACATGGGTTAGTTGATCCACAGAGTGATTAAATTCAGGTTTTCCTAGTGCACACAAAGGCCTAACGATCAACTGCCTTGACATAACATGGTTCTAGGTCAGTGCTTTTTCCACTCCAGAACAGCACAGGACAACATTCCACTCCATCTTATTGTCAACCAGCCTTAGGAAAAAGCAGCGCAGCTATTCAATTTTTTGAATGGATTTTCAAAATGTTTGCTGAGTGGTTGAAGACACTTAGGATTTAAGCTTTAAAAAAAAAAAAAAAAAAAGAAGAAGAAAAAACTTCCCATAAAAATGGATATGAGATTGACTTAATCTTAAACTACTTCCTGTTCCAACATTTTAACTACAGAAGAGAAAGAGAACACTATTCCCAAATCTAAATCAGTTGGGGGAGGGGAGAGAAGAGGGGAGGTTAAAATATGAACAAGCAGGATTTATGGAACTGAAAGGCCCTCCTCTCTAAAAGCTGTATCACAGTGATAGAGGTGGTTTAATCTTTCCTCAAGTAATAAAAAAAGATGTGATGTTAGAAGTGAAGTGATCAATGCATTTTAAGCAAGAATCATTACAAGTTTTCCTTTTTAACTGAACTACTACTGATAGTGTTTCACACTGACCTTTAAAATAATAGTTTTACTGGAGATAAACTCCAAGACAATATGACAGTTGTGTTACCACTACAGTGACACAGTACCTCAGCTCCCTTTGTGACAAAGATGTTAAGATGTGAATCCAACTAATAGCTGTAAACAAATGTAGTCGTATATTAAGGGTGCTTCTGCCAGAGGTTTATCTTGCTTTAGAAGCTGGGCTCTTTTCTTCATTATTCCCTTTTTTTTTTACCGCTCCTCACTTTCTTCAAAGGCATTTTAAACCAGCAAAAAAAAAAAATGTATTTTAAGGACTAAACTGATAACCTTATTTAAAAAGAATTTACCTTTCTTGCTTCTTTTAAATTAAGACTAAAACATTTTAATCTTATTCTTGTTAAGTAGAATTTCTTTTAAAATAGTTACTGTTTAATACTGGGAAGTGTAAAGAAACATTGTCAATATCAATTTTCACAGCATACTTAGGCCTGGTCTACATAAGCTACATAAAATAACTTGCATATCTCTCTTCCACTTCCTAATACTTGCTTACTGCAGCATCTCCACTGCGCTGAGTCAAAGGGAAATGCCCTCCCTTCGGCTCAGCGCTACTCTTCTTGAGGGAGTGGACTTACTGCATTGACTTGACTGAGCAGGTCTTCACTGACCACTCATTTGTACCAGAAAGATCGAACCAACGGCAGCGAATTTGCCACTGTCAGTGTAGACCTGCCCTCTTCTCCCCATCACCCTCACTGCTGCTGCTGGTGGTGCTGCCTTCACCACTGGCGGCTCATGACCCCTAATAACCTTGAGACACTGTGACAGGTTGCGTCCCCCAGTTGAGAATCCATTAGTATGTCAGTCCCATTTCCTGAACCCACTTAATGGATTATGAGCAAAAAGGTAAACATCCTCACCTGTGGGAGCTGAATTTCAATAAAGTAGGTTTCATGTGGGGTTCATATAATACAGGGGTTTGAGGTTCTTTTAATTTTGAAATGAACAGTTAGTTTTGCTCTGTTAAATCTCTAAATCAGAGTTGCACTCTCAAGGATTGATGAGACAATAAAATATGTTCACTTGTAATTTGCAAGGGGTGAACTAAATCTTAGAGGGGAAACTGCAGGTATCAGTACATTGTAGCGTGTAGCATAAATAAAAGTGATGAGCCAGAACTTGTATGTTTCCCTACCAACCCTTCTTTTTTTTCTTACCACCATTCAACCCAGTATTCATTTGTGCTTGTTTCTTTCTCTACCATTTCATATTAATCCCCACATTAGGTTATTTTTTTCTTACCCTGTCCTATACTACATTTCCTCCTCTAAAGTTCTTTCATTTGTTCCATCTTCCTTGTTTTCTCTTCCCTCATGTTCCATTCTCTCCCATCAGACCACCCCATTAGGTACCAAGAGAAACTAAGAAAAAGACATACAGGGAAAGAAAGGGATATTGGATTGGGTCCACCCACCCCGAAAGTTCTTGGTTTTCTTCATGGGTACATTAAGCAATAGGAAGAAGGTGTTGTTAATGCTGAGTGCATGGCAAGTAGCATCTGTTGTCTCTGTTGGACAACAGCTGAGTAACAGTCCACTTTAGGTGTCTATTCCAGTTGCCTAGAGTTTGGGCTCACAGGAATTGCAATTCTTTGGAGAGGTATCATAAGACTCCTTTTAAAAAATGTGAGCCAAGCAAAAGAACATATTTGATACACACACACACATACCATTATTCTGTAAAATTAAACTGCAACAGCACTGATAAAGGTATTTTTTTATTTTTAAAAAAACAAGAAAAACCTTTGGATGTATGCATTGCACTTTATTAAACAGGCGCTCAAAAGAAAAAAGTGAGTAAGAGCACAGCAATGCATGGGGTGGTTAGAGGGTGCACTGTGAGACAATGCAAGGAGGACAAATAGCAATGGGTCAGTTGCAGAGCGGCTCTTTTCAGTCCTGATGCAAGGTAGAGGAGTGGCAAGTCTTGCTCCAAGCAGACAACTACCACAGAGCTTATGATGCTTGTACAGACACTGGATGAGCTTTCTCCATGAAAAAAATATGTTCTTACCTCACATTAATTAATACATAGCAACTCACCAGATAAAATCTAGTATAGATGAGGCACAGTATAGTTTTCATTTCGTGGTAGACTGAAATAAATCTTACAGGGGAGTTTAGTGATACTTTGTAAAATAGTCTCTCCCCCCCACCCATAGCTCCTCCAAAGAGAGTAACTGTATTTATATAACACCAGATGCCCATTAAGTTGGGGTTGGTGCACAATGCACAGTTAAAAAATTTGTCTACAGAACATTTCATAACATTACCCTCATATAATTGATATTTTCATAATTAGCACCAGGAGCAACAGTATGAAAAAAGAGCATGTCCCAAAGTATTTTAGATTTCTTTAAAAAAAAAGAAAAAAGAGGATGCTAAAAAACCATGACAATCCAGTGAAAAAGTTGGCAGATTTTTTACTTATTCTTTCTGTAGCAATCCATTATTCAACAAACTACAATGAAAAATAAACAGCACTCAAAGTTTACATTGCACTTGAAAAAAAATTACCATTTCTATGAGATTTTTACAAAATATATGTTTAAATCTCCTTATCACAGGGAAGCTTGTACTTTGAGAATCCTGGGCTCCACATCACCTGTGATTTAAGTTTGGTCGGAGATACAAAAGCAGCCTGAATGCATATAGGAGTGAGATTCAAAAATTGGAAACATTTTCATAAGCGTTTTAAATTAGCTTTTCTGTGTGCAAGTACATAATGCAAGGTTTATCATCCTAGCACAAAGGAAATAAGGCAGTAGTATTCACTTCCATATTCCTAATTTTTTTTTAAAAGTGTAAACTTTGATGTTACTAACTTTAAAAAAAGCAATATTCTTAAGCCATTTTTCTCTGACGTTACTAACAAGAATGTTCAACCTTAAACTTTTTCCAAAATAAATATGGCAGTGCTACTAATCTGTATATTGATCCTCTGATGCTTCACTCATGTGCAGAAACACTAACTTTGTTGCTCCCCCCTATGGATATCCTCCCAGTTTTGTTATGTCTCAACCACATATTTTAGAAATTCCACAACAATGTCCACCTATACCAATAAAACCCCCATGTGGCTCTCTTTCTCTGCTTCTCCCTGAATCCTCTAGACTCTTCTATCTCCTTGGCTCCTTGCCATCCATTTGCCATCCTGATCAAATTCACTGGCCTTCCGTATACAGAGAGAAGCGCCTGCTCCCAAAACAGTCTTCAGAAGCCCATGGACCATAATCTAGAATTCTTAGATCATGCCTAAACTGGATTAGAATACCGTTATCAGACCAAATGCAGATGAATGCATTGCACAATAGCTAAATTAAATCCTGAACTGGTGTTGCCAGTCCTTACAGAACTCAAGAGAATTTTACACAATTGGAAGGGCCAGTTCTGGCTGTTTTGAAATAAGCACAACTACACACGTAATACCTCAAAAGTGGAAAAACTCACTTCATTTTAAACTTCTGTATCTCAAATGCCCAGTCTGAGTTTCTCCAATCCTTAAAAAAGTACTCTGGCATCAGATTACAAAGGGATGAATTTTTCAAAGGAGGAAATTTAGCTTTGTTGCAGTGTGATGGAAAAACAAAACTTGTGGTAGTATGCTTGAAATGTATTACCTCATGCAAGGAGCCTTTAATTCTCACTAACACACTTTAAACTCAGTTCTTCAACACCAATGTTACAAAAGCAAGGGAGAAGGAGCTGAAGGAAAGTCTCTCTCCCTATGTGGAGGATCATGTTGAAACTCTGTGGGATCCATGCAGCCAAGAGGTTGCCCTTAGATCACCCATGTAATAAAACAAAAAATGTACATCTTCTTTAAGATATTTTTAAATAGGAAATCTTTTGATGAACAGGTGCTACAAACTGCTTCATCCATCAGGCTTTTGCTTTCTGATTTGTGTTAGAATTGCAACACACTGTCTGGTCTATAATAATAAGTGTTTTGTTTCCTCCACTCCCCAAAAAAGTATGCTTCCAGTTAGGTCAGGGAAATGAGTTGGGTTTTAAAGTAGAATTTAAGCAGAGCATCTCATTTAGCAGAATTAGTTCTCTGATTAATAAGAGTGTGCAATGCTCACATAGAGAGGGTTGGGGGACAACACTAGCCAGAGTCATTTCTTGGCTACTAATGGGTAGAGTGACACTTCTTCCTCCCATCCCCATCTACACCAAGAAAAAGGGAGGTTTGATCAACAAAATGCTTCACTTCCCTGTTCTACCCAAAACACGTACTAAGAGCAGAAAAAGGGTATCCAGATCACAACCCCTCTGTTCAGCCCATTAGTGTTGATGCTCTGCTTATGCAGTTCAGGAGTAGAGAATGGTGCACTCAAAGTCCGCATACAGCCTGCCCTAACTTGCTCACCAAGATTTTCTAGCTACTAACTTGCAGGCAACTGTAAACGAGCCCCCTTAAAGTGATACTGATCCCCAAAGGAAAACTTTTTCAAGAATACCTGACTGAAACAACGTTTCCTTCCTTTATAGCAAAGGTGATTTGCACGAAGACAGCATTATTGTTACTGAATTTATCTGCTCATCATTCTTTCCTATTCTGAGGAACTATATTCAAAGCGTCTGACGAAGTGGGATTTTCTCCCACGAAAGCTCATGCGATAAATAAATCTGTTAGTCTTTAAAAGTGCCACAGGACTCTGTTGTCTTTCTACAATAGACTAACATGGCTACCCCTTTGGAATTTGACTATATTTGTGATGTTACTGTTAACTGCTCTGGACACGTACAGTACCACAGGACTGTGGAATTTCCAACATGGAATAAGCAGAAAGAAAAGAAATCTCCATAACAATTATGTTACGGAACACTGGGATGACAAAGACCAAGGTTAGATGATAGGATATTTAGTCTTGCCCAACCTACAGGTTTCACCATTGCTAGCACCAGTGGTAAATTAAAGGGACAAAGGCTACTAGTATACACAACGTCCATATGAAATATTTAGTAAGTGCTTGGTCTATAAACAAAGTCCTGTTTCCTTCCCCCACTCCCCATCCCCTCAAAAAAAGTTTAAAAAAAAGTTTAAAAAAGAAGAAGAAGAAGTTTTCCTAACTGGCAGTTGCTATGGGTGGACAGGGATTGAAAAGTCAAATGATGAAATTTGTCAGCCTGTGGATGGGAGGATGGGGTGGAGACTGGATACAAAAGCTTTCTTCCTTCCCTGTCACCAACTGTGGGGAATGGTAGATAGCTCAAATTCCATTACCAGGATACTGCTGGAACTGTCTTTGGGAACTTCATCAATGCAACAAAACCAAAACAAAGGAGTTACATGGCACTTTTAGTCTTTATTTAATTATTTTTTCTTTAAAAGTGCCACAGAACTCCTTCTTTGTTTTGGTTTTGCTGGGATAGACTAACCCTCTGGAATTTGTCATCTATGAAACAGCTTCTTACTGGTATGTGAAATGTTAAGCCTGCAACCAGTGTTTCCCCCAACCACTAAAGAGAAGCTGCATGCTTTGTCTGTTCCTCTAGCTCCCATTACAGAACTTTCTAATTACTGAGATAGACAGCGAAACAGGTTACCTGATGATCTACCCAGCCTCCTCCTGGCTGCTACTTTATACCCTCCATTTAGGCCCAATTGTCTTCAGTCAGTGCTCAACTTTCCCAACGTGCAAAAACAATCTAGATCAAGAGCAACAAATTCATTTGGAGAGTAATAATTTTTATGTTTCATTATGGTCCATGGACTGGGTTATAAATTACAGGTTGCATATTTCCTGCCACACACAGCAGTGTCACAAGGTTTGCAGGGGGCTCAATCGAAGAACATTGTCTTTATAGAGTAAGTTGATGTTTAGTTAATATTTTGTTTAATGCCTTATTTGCTAGATTATTATTCACTAAGAAGATAAGACCCTTTTAGGCTAGGCTTCAACAAATGTCCCACACACTTCGGCCAAGCCCCAAAACTGGGGTGCTTAGGTGTGTGGCACACTAGAGGGCCCCCCACAACTGAAATGCTACCACTTTCAGCAGTGATGTGCGCAAAGAGGACTACCTCCCACCCTCCTCCTGCTGCTAAAGGCACCAGTGACAATTTTTTTTTTTTTTTGGCGCCTGGGAGCATTCTGCTCCCTGTAGTACGCAGTACAGCTAGACATCAGCGTGCAATTCCCGGGCGTCATGGCAACCTGGTGTCCAAGTTTTCTCGAACCCGTTTTAGGTCTATCAGTGTTTTTGCTCATTCATTTCTGAACCTCTTTTCTCAATTTCTCTCCCCATTCCTGGTCTCTTAGTGCTTACTCTGTCCTTTTCTCTTCCTTTTCTTCCCTGAAGCAACTTCCAGTTCCCTACCCAGTGTGCTTCATTCCTATTCCCACTCCCATTCCATCCACTGAAATGATCTGTGATTAACAAGTTAATGTTGACATTGAATTGTCATTGGGCATTAATGCTGATCTTCTAGTCAGATTAAAAGGGAACACGTGAGTTCATATCTCTGGGTTGTGGTTATGGCCTGAATGCAGATATTACTGCATTAGTTCCATTTGGAAGCTTCTTTGTACAACAAGGAGGGTTGAATGCATTTTTTTTAAAAATATA
Source organism: Pelusios castaneus (assembly GCA_007922175.1). Taxonomy (NCBI): domain Eukaryota; kingdom Metazoa; phylum Chordata; order Testudines; family Pelomedusidae; genus Pelusios; species Pelusios castaneus. Next base: position 12,729,888 of record ML685830.1, read on the forward strand.
AGTTTAGGTTCTGTAGACTCTTAATAGCATCACAGAACTACATGGGTGGACCATACAGTTCACAATCCTTAAATAGATTTTAGCTAGACAGCACTGCTAGAGTTTACATTCAGTTCAGATTACCTTCACAACTACGGTTAAAACTTGTTTAAAATGAAAGTGTACATCTTCCATTCACAATGGAAAGTGCTTCCAATCTGCAAGTAGGCAGCTGGATTTTTCAAGCTCTCTTCATGCATTCTTAGGCTAAATTATTATTTAAAAATACTTTTAAACAAGCTATTAAATAACTCTTGGGCATACTCAGTAGCATGTTTAAATGTAGCATGAACTCTCAGTCCACACGTAATAATCAAGCTGACTGGATTTTTTTTTTTTTTTGTATATTAGAATCTGATTGATATTCACTTTTATTGGAAATATTTGAAACCTTATTTAATAGTAATGGTATTTTAAATTATTCAACTTTTTAAACAAGGGACCATACATAGCCATTTTCTGTATATTACTCAACAGATACAGTGATTTAGTTTGATACAAGGTATGTATCTCTCTTCCCACATTATCTTTCATTAGGATGGCTTGTGTTTCTTTTTTAGGTAGGCAACATTATCCCATACATTTGTGAAAACATTTGATCATATTCCAGACAACCTAGCTAGTTTCTGATTTACAACATTTTGAAATCAAAAAGGTCAATCTTTGTTGACTTTTTTTCTGAGAAAATGGAAAGAAGCATAGCTCTGAGCTTGTGCAACCTTAACTGCAGTTGCAACCTTGCTGCCTCCAATGAAAGCATGATAGCTTTCTAGTCATCAAGTAAACCTTCAAAAAACAGAGTGAATCATTATCATCAACAAGCACTAAAACAAAAGTTTGAAACTTGTCATTTTAGATGATAGCATAAAATATTTATACATTATTAAGTCAAAGGTATAACAAAAGTTCTCATTACAAAGAGGCATGATAACATTTACTATGTAAATACATTTTTGCATATATTCCCCCTTCCATGTGCCAGCATGCATATTACTACTCTATTTTAAGTAAAAGTATCTTTGAACTTCTTACAGTCATACAAAGCCATTGACACCATATTAAGCACATTTGTAGGATCACAAATTTTAATTCCAGTCCATGGTGCTTAAACACATTAGCCGAAGGGCTCTGTTAAATTAAGTAGATAATGTTGACACACTGAAGCTTGAACAAGAACTTGTTAACATCACTTTGAAAAAAAGGGCAGTTCACACACACCTCCTTTACTACTGTTTCAGTTTGAAGATGGTAAAACACAAACAAATCCAAATGTGGCTCAAATTTCTCTGCAACTAGGCAAAAAATCTTTTAGATAGACGTTGTGTTTTGTACCATAAAAACAGCTATGAAGGGTATCAGAAACCCAGAAAAATTCTAAATTTACAGAAATCATACACACAGTTTTATTTTTCCTATCCCAATTTATGAAAACCAAAAAATAGCACTTGAGGTTTCATGAGGATTATTTACCATGGTCTGGAAGACAACTACAGGTTATGCATTATATTAAATAAACCTTTCTATAACAAGAGAATCTTCTTCTAAACAACTAAAAGCAATATCCTTCCTCAAGATCTAAAACGAAGTTTGAAACTAAAAAAGTTTCTAAATTATAGCTTGTTAAATAATGGCAAATAATGGCAAGAAATCGATGGCCATATATAAGAAGTCAATTTGGCTACCTTGATCAGTACTGGTTATGCCAAACTGGTGAAATCCACAAAGTTTTTGTAGCTCAGCAACTTTGGAAAACTACAGATTATATAACAAAATCAAAGATCAATGTCCTATTGTAGGTTAGGTTTGCTTTTTATACTGCACGCATCACCATGGTATCTGAGCGCATAATTTGCATTTCCAATACCCAAGCTCCACTTTGATATTCTGAATGTAGTTTTCCATATTTAATTTCATTAGCCAAGACAAAATTTGGTTTCATAAACAAAAAAAGTCTTCTCTTGGACCAATTATATTGCCTAAATACTAATTTTAACACACTAAAATGACTTCATTAATTAAAGCCTACAATTCTTATTAAATAATGGACATTTAATTAATAATGCCAAACAAGCTGTTTTTTCCAAGTCAGATAGGTCAGTCGAAATGCCAATAAATGAATTGTATGCTTATAATACAACATGTATTAAGATACCAAGATGACAGGCATAATATAAGAAGCTGAACAGGAGAGAATGAAACCTCAAAACTATGTACTGCACCTATCCGAAAGAGTTTCAGCTATCCACAATAAAGTTATAAATTCAAGCCGACTTCACACAAAACCATATAGCAGAGTCTTGAAATGGTCTGGGCTTACCTTGATTCTCCACTGCTGTTTCTTATGCTTTCTTCATCACTGTGCCCATTCATTGTAAATATTCAGGAGTTTAAAATACAAGTCCACTCAGTTTATGAGCTGGATATTATAAGTCCCCTATAAAGTCTTCCTTGTATTCCACGTGTTGTACAAGTGGCTTGCTTGTTCAACTGTTCACCAAAGGTATTCAAGATCCTTTCCCAAATGACCTAAAATAGAGTCAGACATATAGAAATGTTACAAATACTATATGAAGTATTGCATGGCTGCAAATACCCTCTAAGGATGCTAAGATAACTACCATTTAAAAGCATCAAATATGAAACCTCCTTAAGTAAAAAGAAAAAGAGTTTTTGGTCCTACCCGCTGCAACTGTTGTTGGTTTTGTAAGCACCCTTTCCTGTTTTAAAGAACGTTTCTCTTTTTACTATCTTCTGCGAAAAGCCCACACAACGAACACAGCATGACTGGCTATACAAAGAAACTGTAAAACTGACTACAAAGTATAGTGACAAGCACTAAAATAAACAAACAAGAAAATATTGTTTTTTTTATTTCCTAATTTACCTATGTGAGAGGTACTACTTATGAACATTTTAGGGCATGCACTGTTATTTACTGTATGCGTCAAGGGTTGAACAATGTGGTTTAGACACAGTTGGCTCTAGACACTACTGAGTTAAATCAAGAAGATAAAAGACTAATATTTTATTTCAACTGAGGGAACAATAATCTAATTAGTAAAGACCTGATATAAATATACTGCAAAAACATTGCAAGGTTTAGGCATAACATTTTAGCTAACTGCCACACATTTAAAATGTTATGCTTGTCAAGAGTTATCCAACAAATCTTAAGCAATATCCCACAGCTGGAATGATCATTGTTTCACATACCACGATAATTGGAGTTGTGTGTGTTCAAGTGCAAGAATGAACCTCCTGACAAATGAGGGAATGAAGAGCGCCGGGAAGGGGTGTGACTGACACCAGGGTCCCACACAAGGCTCGTCCACCCGCCCCATTTGGTCTGAATGGCTCGGCCCAGGACCAGAGCACACATGCTGCCTAACTGGGGACTCGTTTGCGTTTCCTCGGGCTACTGCTGCTCTCAGAGCCAAGCACCGCCAGCAGCAGCCTCCTCTCATCCAGGCCAGTACACAAAGGACATGGCGGAGCGAGGGAGCGACCAAGCAGCCCGATGATCCTGCCCCAGCCACACACCCGCCCAGATCGGAGACAAACAGGCCGCTCCCGGGGCCCGAAGCGCGTCCGTGGAGCGGCCCGTCCCCGCAGCATTGCCAGGCGCTGTCGCGGTGGGAGCGCCCCGCCGATCCCAGACCTGTGGGGTCGGCTGGTTCAACAAAGCTGCCCGCTAGGAGGCCTGGCGCCCGCCGCGAGCCGGACTCCTCGGCCCCGCGGTCCCGCAGCCGCGCAGGGGCATCCCCACGCCGGCCCCTCGGCCTCCAGCATCTGCCAAAGGCCTCACGCACCCGCCCGAGCCCCGCTGCCGCCTGCTGCGCGGCGGGAGCCCCGGCCAGCTCGCTTCCCCGCGAGCAGCGCCGCCCGGCCTCCCACTTTCCCAGCCGCCCGCCAGGAGCGCCCCGGTCAGACCCGCCCCCTCCCGGCAATGGCCGGGTTCCCTCTTCCGCGGACACTTCCCCGCTCCCTCCCTCCCGGCGCGGCCTGCACGGGCGCAGCTCCCTGCCCCGGCCCCCCACAGCGCTAGGGCCGCGCTCCCGGCCGCCCCTTCCCGCCACGGCCCCTGCGCCCACCCTCGAGCTCATCGCCCCCGCCCCGCCTGGAAGCGGCCCACAGGCCCCGCTCCTTCCCACTCAGCCCCCGGCCCGGCCCGGCCGCGAACCCGGCTCCGGAACTGCGAGGAGCTAAGAAGCCCGCGCGGGTCGCGTCCTACCTGCGCGTGTCCCGGCCGGGCCTCCCCAGGGCCGCGCTGGCCGGACACGGCGTTACCCCTGCGGGGGGAAAGTGCCGCCTGCAGCCCGGCCGCGGGGGCTGCTCCAGCCTGGGCCGCTCTGGGCCCCTCGCTGACCCGCACGGCGGACTGGCCGCGGCGCTTCGCACGATGCAGGCCGAGCCGGGAGAGGGCGAGAAGCAGGGTACGCGCTGCCGCCACCGCTTAGGTCCTCCCGGCCGCCGCCATCACGCTGCCGCCGCTCAGTAGAGCCGACGAGATTCCCCCTCCCTCAGTCGGATGGAAACCCCGGGCGTGATGTCAGCCCTGCGCCCTGGGACAGTGGGCGAGCGAGCGAGCGAAGGGAGGAGCTAAGCAAGGGGCAGGACGGAGAAGCCGGGAGGAAGCTGGCGGCGTGTCTGTGGCGGGCTGGAGTGAAGCCTGGCTGGACACTACAGAGTTGTGTCCAGAAAAGCCCGTTTCTGTGGACACACCAGTGGAGGTGCAATGCCCAGAAATGCTCCTCCGCATTTGTAACTCCCGGGGATGCTGACTTAATAAAACTACTGCAAGGAGAGGCATAGGTTCATACCAGTGTCATTAGGGCCACTCAGCGTCAGGCTTTGTCTCCACTAGCATTTAGGCCATCAAGACTGTCATGGGGAGAAGAGGTAAAAACAATGCACCCCTGAGCGACGTACGTTTTGCCAGCATGAGGTGGTGTGTCGCCAGAACTCTCCGGCCAATATAGCAATAGCTGCCTGTTGAGGTGGTTTTATTATGTTAGCAGAAGAGGGCTCTGCTATCAACACAGTGTAGCTACACATGCATTTATACTAGCAAAACTTATGTCACTCAGAGGTGTGTTTTTTTCACACCCCGAACAACAAAAATGTGGCCAGTAAAAGTGCAAGTGTAAACAAGGCCTCAATGTAGACCCAGCAAGCTTTATGTTGGCTGACTTGTCAATATTGTATGAAATTGGGTTTCTTGTCAATTTCATGGTGTGAAAGCACAAGAAAGCTGGGCAGCTAGAGCCCAGCTGAACCCTGCTACTCTGGAGAGCTGGGAGCTGGTGTGAAAACCCCAGGTGGCTGGCCCCTGGTCTCAACTGGGAGGCAAAGTTGAGGAGGGCAGCCCACCAGGATCCTGAGAGGTAACCAGGCTCCTGGCAGGGAGTTGCTGGCAGAGCTAAAAGACTAGGCTGTCAGCTCCCCACACTGCCTCTCTCTGGTCAGTGAAAGCACTCCTGATGAGGATGCACCTCACTGACCAAGGAGGGTAGTGTGGACATATAAATTAACTGGAAGTAGATTAATTTATCTTTGCAGTGTAGACAAGACCTAGGACTAAGGAACAGAAAGAAGAAGGGCAAGGTGAAGTTAGGGGACATTCACTGTTGGGCCTGCCGCCTCCAGAGTACCAGCTGATCTAGAAAACACCGAGTTCTGCTGCTAGGAAAAGGAACCTTAAGGCTTGGGCTACTGCAAGGTTAAAGTAATTACAATCTGCTCTGACTTTGGTCAGATCTTTCTTAGCATGGCCAGCACTTTGGAGGTAGATGCACGTCCCCCAACAAAGTCATTGTGAACTTCGCTTGTTTTAAAAATCATAGCTCAATTTTGCTTTTTACCAAAGATTTAAGAAACAAAATTAAAATTGCTTATATCTGTTTGACTTCTCCCAGATTTGCAGGTAACCTCACTAGAACAGGAAGGTGATCATTCACACACAGTTTCTGGGTTATATGGACTAGAATGGAAGACTGCATTATGCCCCTCCAGGGGCATGGAAGCCTACATAGACTACTGGAAGATTTTCTCCTCTCCCACTCCATCAGTTCTCACCTTCATGGAACTGATGAATAAGTCAATTATTTATTTAATATTGCTAAACATGGTGGGGATGGAATAAAAGATTAAATATTTGTAAAGAACTATTACATTCTCAGTATTGTTAATTAAAGGTTACATATTTCCACATAATGTAGTACATGTAGAATGGTTCAGTTGTACGTACTATATATTTTCCATTCAGCAAGCAGCCACTTCTTTCCCAAACCAAACACTTCAGAACTCCAACTGATTTCCCAAACCTGGCCTTTAACTACTGCTTTTTACATAGCCAGACTAGTGTTATAGGTTTTAAGACCAGCAGGGACTATTGTGATCATATAATCTGACTTCCTGTATAACAGCAATTCACCAGTAAGCAACTCACCCCTTAATGTTCTCTTTTAGCTAAATAGACTGTGTTCCTTGAACCTATAACTAACTGAAAGGCATGTCTTCTATCATTCTTACAGCTCTTCTCTAAACTGCCTCCAGTTTATCAATATTTTTCTTGAATTGTGGACACTAGAACTAGACACAGTATTCCAGCAGCAGTTGCCCCATTACCAAATGCAGAAGTTAAATATCCTCTCTACTCCTACTTGAGAGTCCTCTGTATAGGATCCCAGGACTACATTCACTGTTTTAATCACATCCTCATATTGGAAGTTCATGTTCAGCTGATTATCCGTCAAGACACCCAAATCTTTTTTTATAGGGTCCCTGCTTCTTGGGATAGAGCTCCTCCATCCTGTAAGTATGACCTACATTCTTTGTCCCTACATTTGCATACATACATTTAGCATATATACATTTGCATTTAGCTGTATCAAATTGCATATTGCTTGCTTGCATCTAGTTTACTAAGTGATCCAGATCACTCTGAATCAATGACCTGTCTTCATTATTTATCACTCCCTGAATTTTTGAGTCATCCCCGAACCTTATCCATGATGATTTTATATTTTCTTCCAGGTCATTATTAAAGATGGTAAATAGTGTATGGCCAAGAATTGGATCCTGCTTGATGATGATTCCCCCCAACTACATTTTAAGAGGTATCAGTTACCCAGTTTTTAATCCATTAATTCAGGCCATTTTAATTTTATATTGTTTTATTTGTTTAATCAAAATGTTTTGTGGTATCAAGTCAAATGTCTTACAGAAGCCTAAGTATATAATGCTAGTATTATCACCGTTACCATCCGCACTTGTAATCTCATTTAAAAAAAGATATCAGTTTGACAGGATCTGTTTTCCATGAACCCATGCCAATTTGCATTAATTGCATTACAGTCATTTAGTTCTTTATTAAGTGAGTCTCATATCAGTCACTCCATTATCTTCTGTGGGATTGATGTCAGACTGTATAATTACCTAAGTCATCCTGTTTACCCTTTTAAAAAATTGATACAACATGAGGTTTTTCCCCTCCAGTTTTCTGGAAGTTCCACAGTGCTCCAAGAGTTATTGAAAAGCAACATTAAAAGGCCTGCAAGCTCCTCAACCAGCTCTTTAAAAACTCTTGGATGGAAGTTATCTGGACCTAACTTCAGTTTAACATCACACTTTGGCCTTTTCTATTCTATACAAACTTCTGCTGGCCTAGCTAAGTTGATCACAAGTGGGAAGAGGAGTGATCCCTGCTCTCTCAGAAGAAGTCTGTAGTGCAGACTGTGCTCTTGCTGGTATCACTTGTGGGGTGTAAACTATGCTTGAAAAATTGCAGTTTTGCTGGTATAAACTGCAACCACAGTAGATGCACTTTGCTGGGATAGAATACTGGTATACCTAGTGTAGACATGGCTCTTGTCTCTATTTACCTAATGTTTTTGTACCCTCAAAAATTACAGTAGAACCCTGTTAATCTGACCCTCCCATTATCTGGCTTTCCATATTAACTGAACCAGGTGGCAGGGCTTGGATTGTCAGCCCCAGGCAGCAAGGCTTTGGCTGTTAGCCACAGCTGTCAGGTAGTGGGAGTCTGACAGCCCGAGCCCTACCCATTCTCCTGATTATCCAAATTTACGATGATCTGGGGTGGCCCTAGTCCCAATTAGATCGAATAAACAGTATTCCACTGCATATAGATAACAGTCTATAATGCTCCACCTTCCTGCTGTTACTTATCTAGCGATTATTACTTACTGGGACAGCACCACAGGACAGTTGTGCCAGCTTTTAAAACCTTCATCACTGGCCAGGTGCTTAAGTGCAAATATTATTCATAATATTACCATATATTTCCTAACCAGAGCTGGGAGTTTCTAACTCCTCCCTTCAAGGCCTAAGGGGGGTGGGAAGAATGTATTGCGTGCTCATTGACCAGAAAATAGCAAAGGAGAAGTGTGAAGTGGGTGCTAGAAGAGTGTTGCTGGATTATTATAATAACTGGAATGAAGAAGTTAGACAATATTTCTCTGCTTATTGGTCTCTATTGCTCTGGAGAGCAGAAGTGCAGCATACCATGAATCAGCAGAACTAATGCCCAGGGAACCTCTCATACTGAACATATGGCGTCACATATTTGTTACATACCTGATGGCTGCTACCTCTCTGGAAGGGTAGGCGGTAGCAACGGACAGACAAGAAAAAGAAGGGAAAGGTACGTGGTGGGCAACAGCTGGGCAGGAAAAGGTGGGTGATGGCTGCCTAGGTAGGAAGGGTAAAGTAGGTGTTGAGTGATGGCCGGGCAGGGAGTGGTTGAGTAGGTGTCAGGTGATGGCTGAGCAGGGTAGGTGGCGGGTGACAGCTGGGCAAGACAGAGTAAGCAACAGGTGATAGCAAGGGGGAAAAGTGGGTGACGGTCAGCTGGGCAGGAGCAGTAGGGTGGGTGGTTGGCAATGGCTAGATGGGAAGGGTAGAGCAGACAGGAAGCATTGGCTGGGTAGGAAAGGAAGGGCTGGTGGTGAGCGATGGCTGGAGGCTGCGAAGCCCTGTCCTGGGCACTCCACTGAAGGGACTGGACAACAAAGCTCTCCTCCATCCACTGGGGTGACAGTTGGTATCTCCAACAGCCGCTCTTTAGAACTGCATAGCCGGTCCTGGAACTGGGGGTGTCTGATTTTCTGTAGCTTATAATGAAGCTGCCACCTCAGATAAAGAGGTTTCAAAGTGGGGACAGACTTGTGGGGAAGAGGCAGCCACAATCCACCTACTCACACCCTTAAAGAAGCTGCAAAATCCAGTGTTTTGACCTTGCCTTTGCCTTACAGTGATGCCATACTAACAGAATGGAAAGGCAAAACAAGCAAAGCCCAGCTCCTGAAGGGAAGAGAGAAAGAATCTGCTGAAAAATTGTGAAGTGTTCATATAAAAATCCAAAAACCAAAACAGTGATTCCAGGCATAGAAAATCTGCCTTACAAGAGACTTAAGATAAATAGATTGAACTTCTTACCAGAGAGAAGTAAGGGTAATTAACCACTGGAAGAATTTACTTAGTGTTGTGGTGGATTCTCCATCATTTGAAGTCTTTTAATCAAGATTAAATATCTTTTACAAATATTTGCTGTACTTCAACCAGAAGTTAGAGGCTTGGTGCAGAAATTACTGCAAAAATTCTTTGGCCTTTGTTATGCAAGAGGTAAGATTAGATGACCGTAATGGTTCTTTTGCCTTTAAAATCTATGAATATATAGTTTTACAAATACAGTTGATTAATTTTGTGAGGGTCTCAGAGGCTATGGTGATGTGGGCCACATAAAAGAGCGTAGCTAGGGTAACACAGAAATAGGTTTACAAAGGATCTGATCCTGCTCCACTTGAGGTCAGTTGCAAGCACCCTTGAAGTCAGCTAAATTAGCTACTCCATCCTAGGCCCCCATTGCAATATATTTGCCTGTCCATCCTGCCCACATAGCCCCCTTTGCTATTTTGTCACCTGCTGTACCCAGAGCCATCCTTCACTGTTTCCTCCCCACCCAAGCATCCTCCTCTTGCTATCTAGTAGCTGCCTTGCATATGCCCCAACCTCATGGTTTGGTACTCACCTTCCCAGCTCAGGAATCACCTTTTTTCCTGTTTGTTCCCTGTCTCCCCAGCCCCACTAATGCCTTTCCTCTTTGGCATGACACCCTCAAAGTCATGAAACCAGCCTTCAGTCACCAGTTCTGTAGGGCAATCACATTCCACATAGTTTGTATACTAGAGACATGCTTGGGGTAAAAATAAACAAAAGACAATTATTTTATAGAAAAATCACAGATTCAAAAATGAAATAGTGGGGGAAAGCAAACAAACTGAAAATAAACATAAAGACAACTTTGGGTTTTTCACTTCTGTATTGGGCCAGGTCTACACTATGGTGCTAAGTTGGCAGGAGATACATAATCTGCGTTCCGCAGAATACATATCTCCTGTCGACTTAGTTAATTCTATTTACCGCCGTGTCCTCACTCAGCTCTGTCGACTCAAGGCGCTCTCCGATCGACACAGCCTTACTTCACTTCAGGGGGTGGAGTAATTATGTTGACTGGAAAGCGCTCCGGGATCGATTGAGCAGATCTAGATGACCCACTCAATCGATCCTTCAGTTCAACACAGATTTTTAAATGTAGACTAGGTCTTAGAGGAAATTCCTTCTTATACAAAACTATTGCCTTTGAACAGTTTTTTAACATATCCCCTAGCTATAGAGGGGATCCAGTGTTTCACAAACAGCTTCTTGCCTTCAAGCTGTTCATCAGGTTCTGGATGAATTTCATGTCAAACCCCTTCCATTTTAAAAGGGGTGTTTTTTTTCAGTCACTCTAGATTATTCAATGTGAGGAAATTCCCAATTGTCTCAATATCTTTCCATTGACTCTAATGGCCCATCTGTGATGCTGATGCTGTGATGGGGGGTTAAGCAACGAGCAGGCTAAATGACCCAAATTTAAGACATACTAGAAAAGTATATAAGTGGTAGTTAGGCCTGTTCTTTATAAATAGCTAATAAAGCCATGTTCAATAGGCTAGAGCTTTGATTTGTATTGCTAGAGAATTGGAAGAAGGTAATGATTGCATTTGCCTGTGTTTATCTATATTTTGTTAGCTGTTAATAATATAACCAGTCAATTCCTCTCTGTTACTTATATTCCATTGATTCAGAGATTAAAAGGAGATATTAGCATTTAGATGAAACTTGGATGTACTAGTATCATTGTCTGTTTCTCTTTCAAGTTTCTAGTAAACTGTCTATGAACTATATAATAGATAATTATCTTGTGCTGATGAATGCAACTAATTACCTGTGTGTACATAGGAAATAGAAGATTTTACTTCAAAGCCACAGTGATTACTTGTTCTTCACCCAAGAAATACCTGCTGTCAGGAAGCTATTGATAGCCTGCCAGAAATTTTTAAAAACTCTAGGGCCTTGATCCTGTCATTTCAGATCTGCTTAAACTTGGTCAGGGGAAGCTTGAGTCACAAGAATGAGGTCTCCAGCTCCAGTCTGGATTACCCTGATAATTCTCATGGAAGGATTTGAACAAACTATATATGGACTGTTTATTGGATTATAACCTATGTAATTGATTTTGCAGGAACTTATTGCAACTCAGTAGCTCCCCACTCTACTATGAATCTGACCTAAGAACTTTATTCATGTGAGTATGAGTATTCTCTCTCTTTTCTTTTTTAATAAATAATAATTGGCTGAAAGCGTATATTTGGGTTAGATTTGAAATATTCATTAACATGGTGGGTAAAGTGTCTTTTCTATGAGGATTGGTAGAAATTTATACATGGTGAATAAGATTTTAAATAATCTTCACCGTGTTTGACTTAGCTTTCTGGGTGGGAGTACAAAGATGGATTGCTTTCAGGGAGCTGTGTTTGGGGTAGTGAGCAAGCAGTAAGGTATTGTTGAAGCTGTTTTGTTGCTGGCTTGCTGAATCTAATTATTAGAATAACCACCAGTCTGGGGCGGGGGTCATCTGTCCCATTCTTTGCAGTTTGCTCTGATTGAGCAATCTCAGTGTGCCTCCCCCCAACAGTGAACACACTCACTCCATCACTATATTTTCCTGGTTCGCACAGTGGATCATTACTTGAGTCTGGTCTTATGTGCCACCTGGCTTGAAAGATGCCTTTCCCTGTCTGATTATTCAGTGCCACACTATGAGGTATAGTCCAACGTTAAGAGCATAGTTCTCTATATATACAGATACACGCATACATTCATAACCATAGCCTCTAAACATATTTCCAACTGATTACTGAGTTTGGAACACTGCAAGTTTTTTGTAAAAGACACTACTTGATATATTTTTACAGTACAATAGGATTGTATACAATCAATTGATTCGGATGGGGGGCGGTTTAAGTCCTCTGTTCTCCCCTGGGGTGCATGGACTCTGATTGACACAGTAGTCTCACTGTTAATGCTGCCCTGGAGGACTGGATTATATCCCTGTCTCTGCAGCAGAGTGTCTATGTGATTCTGGTTGAGTCACTTAAACTAAACTTGTCACAAATGTCATGTTTACACTAGGAATACTCTACCATTACAAGACTACCCATTTATTAGCAAAGCATTCCTAGAGTGGCCATAGGTATACTGGCATAATCATGCTTTTTACTGTTTTAGTAAGACCACCACCCATATGTGAAACAAGCTGTGTCATTAAAAGCACAGTTTTGTCAGTATAGCTATATCTGCCCTGCAGAATTCTGCCAGCACAGCTGTGTCAGTCAGGGATCATCCTTTTTCACATCCCTTACTGACATAGCTGTGCAGGCCTTGCTGGAGCCATAGGTATGGTTAATTATATGAATCAAAGTAGGTCTGGCCAAGGCAGAATAGTAACACATCATGTATTAGCTAATCCAGTAAACCCATTCCTTACCTGAGAGGATGGAACAAGAACAGCCAGAGTTCTTAAGTACTACATACACAAATTCCCAAGAGGAATATCTGCCACCCACTTTTCCCATGATTTTATATTTGGAGAGAATTTGTCAAAATATCAGATTGTAAAACTCAACATAGGCAAATCAGAAATATTAGTCCTCCACTGAGACAGAGGAAAAATTGATCCTGAAATGCCAAAGAAAATGGTAATTACTGGAGTAAAATTGCTGGCAATGAGATTCAGCCAGTCTCCCTTATTCCTTGAATTAGAAGCAGTAAACAAAAGAATATTGGGGAAAGTTATGCCATCATTGGTGGGTAGAATTAATATCATCAGAATGAATACTCTACCTAAGTGTTTAGTTTTATTTTAAATGCTACATTGAACACTTCAGACAACCTTTTAATAAATAATAATAATAAATGTACCAAATACTTAGTATGAAAAATATCTTTTTGTTTGTATGCTATTGGGTAATAATAATATGCTAAAAAAGAGAAGAACAATTAACTGAATTTTGGGTCCACTATGAATCACATTACAGGAAAAGTGCTAATCATAAACCTCCTAAAATTCAGGAATTGCTTAATGAATCCACATGACATTAATTGATGGAGGGAAATGTAACAAGCTCTCAACAACATGTTCTCACATGGTACTTTCTTGCTGAGCATTTGGAAAAACCAGCTATTATGCAAAGCTAGTGAAAAGCTAACTTTTTGATAATGTAATGTCTTTAAAGGGAAGAAGGAACATAAACAAAATATGGTGTTAGAGACATTGGCTAAGATCAAGTTGTACATTTTATTGTCAAACTGTGAAATAATTAGCATGACTAACAATAAGAAAAGCTAACTTTTTGATAATGTAATGTCTGTAAAGGGAAGAAGGAACATAAACAAAATATGGTGTTAGAGACATTGGCTAAGATCAAGTTGTACATTTTATTGTCAAACTGTGAAATAATTAGCATGACTAACAATAAGAAAATCCTAATAGTGTATTTATATTAGTATAGTGTTTGAGGCTCCAATAAAGTTCAGGGCCCTCTTCTGCAAGGCAATATACATAAACATAATTTGTGTTGACTGTGGCAGAATGACAGTATCCTATAATATTCCGAATAACCCTTTTGAATTCAGTTAAACCTCAGTGAATTAACTTTAATACCTTTAGAGTACATTCTATTAGAAATGCAAATATGCGTGTACTTTTGTGAGACTATACAGAACTCCTATAGCAGAAGACAAAATTAATGCAATCTCTGGGAAGTATGAGGAAGTTCTAAGGTCTTTTTGGAACAATACGTGTGACGTGGATTTTTTAGGCTGAACATACCCTGGTCAGAAGAGAGAGATTCACGTCTCCACCCAAAAGAGGCAACCGCCAGGCTGCTAGGGAGTTGGAAACCTGAAGTGTGGGTGCCTTTGCTGAACCACTGAGGGAAAATATGGGTGCAGTTTGCCTAAACTGTGACAGTGGTTTTACAATCTAAAGCCCCAATCTTGCAGGTACTTAGTTGTAGTCTACACTTAAAAATGTTATCCCTGTAATAATTTTGGCTGGGAGTTTGATTTTTTTAAAATTTTAATTGTATCAAAAAAAGCTGCATTGTGGATAGTTACAGTTCTATTAAGGTGATTTCTACCAGAATAGGGAACACGCTTATACTGGGAGGCATTTTTATACTGAGGCCTTGTCTATACTACACAGTTTTGTCAATAAAGGACAGCTTTTGTGGAGAAAACAGTGGTAGTGTGCACAGAGGTGGCTATTGGGGGGCCGCAGGCAAAAGCCTCCTCCCGTCTGGCCCTAGTGCCCTGCTATGGACTGAGGCAGATGTGGCTTTTGGGGTAGGCGAAGCAGGCAACAGGGCACCTTACTGCTTGGGCTCATAGGCGTGCACCTGCTTCGCCTTCCTCAAAAGCCACCTCTGGGTGTGTACACTGAAACGCTGCTCCTGCTGGTGTAACTCTTCTGCTCTGCCAACATAATAAAACTACCTCGATGAGCAGCACAGGGCTTTTTGCAACCTAGTTAGAGCAATGCACCGTCAGTGTAAACACTGCCCTTGGTTATGCCGCCCTAAGTGGCCTTCAGAGGTGTCTAACACTGCCCATCCTGACCACTCAGGACAGCAGTTTGAACTCAGCTGCCCGGAAAGTACCCAGGTATGTGTCCCTCCCCTGTTTAAAGGCCTGGGAATTTTTGAGATTCCTCTCCCTGATTGTTCAGTGTGCACAGTTCACACAGCATCTTCTCAGCTGACCTCCGTGGACAATCTCCAGTGTGAAGCACATTGGATCTGTTGGGTCTATGGGGAGAGCAGGCTGTACAGCTGCAGCTTTGCTCCAGCCATAAGACATTTGATAGATACCTACGGGCTGATTTCTAGTAACATGCATGTAAGGATGTAAGCAAGGTTAGGAATCTGAGAGCCTCTCTTGCTTAGCGGCTAAGTAGGGAGGGGGGCCACTGATTTACCTGTGCTTTGTATTTGCATGACACTCAGCATAATTTCACCCAGAGGCTGGGCATGATGGGAGTTGGTATGTGTGACTGGTTCAAACCCTCTAAATCTGGTGTTTTATCAGAAGGGGGAAAGGAAATATTGCTCTTTCATGATATGCCAGCCTTTGATTGTATATCTGTTATTGACCAAGGAGCTGATGGAAAAGTCACCATCAGCAACAGAGAACTTGGAAAAGTGAGCAACCCTAGTTTTCAGAATTGTAAAACCAGGTGGGGAGGGGTGTGAGCACTAGCTCCGCTGGAGTTGTGCCTTAAGCCAACACCTATTTCCCCACCCATTGTTAAAGAATAGACCCAAAGATTCTTTGTAGAGGCTCTATTGTTATTTTGATTGAGCTGGAATCACCAGGGAAACAGAAACTTCCCAGTGAGCTGAAATCACTAGGGAAGCAGAAACTTCCCAGCAAGCTGAAATCACTAAGAGTGGACAGCAGGTGTGACCAGCAGGTGGTGCGGTGGAGCCAGTGGACAGCAGGTGTGACCAGTGGGTGGTGCGGTGGAGCCAGCGGACAGCAGGTGGAGCCAGCGGACAGCAGGTGTGACCAGCGGGCGGTGTGGTGGAGCCAGTGAACAGCAGGTGGAGCCAGTGGACAGCAGGTGTGACTAGCGGGTGGTGCGCTGGAGCCCGCGGACAGCAGGTGGAGCCAGTGGACAGCAGGTGTGACTAGAGGCCAGCAACAGAGCCGGTGGACCTAGACAGCATCTGCGGACAGCGGGTGTGAGTGGCCAGTGGGTGGTGTAAGCAGACCTTGAGGTGGCAGAGGACAATTGGAGGGGAGGACTGAGGGCTGACTCCCCCTCCTCTCCTTAGTGGTGGAATGAGTTCTGTCTATTGGGTTTTGTGGGAATCTTTGCACTGTATCCCAACCAGTGCTGTGTTTTGATGTTGCCTTTATATAGTCTTTATTAAACCTTTTATGTGCTACACTCAGACTGGTGCTTGCGAGCTGGGAAATATTGACCTTCTAGGGCGCCCAGGGGGTGATGTGTAATTTCCCAGAAGACTGGGTGGGGGCTCGAGCCAATTGTTGGTGTAACATTATTTGGGAACCCCTAGAAACAGAACCCGGTCCTTTGCTGCTGCCGTCATGGCCTGGCAAAGGGGTTACATGCAGAAGGGGCATGAAAGGGACATGCAGCAGTGCTGTGCAAAGATCAAGGAGATGATGCAGGTGTACCACAAGGCAAGCAAGGCCAACTGTCGCTCTCATGCAGCACCAAAGACATGCCGCTTCTATAAGGGGTTGCACACCATCCTTGGCAGCAACCCTTTGGACACTTTGGTGGGACTAGAGGCAGCATTCAGTGGACTCAACACCATTGAAGAGGTAGTGGATGAGGAAGTGAACCTGGAGGAATGACGTAGAGGCATGTGTCAGGGTTGTCCAGTGATGCAACAAGTCAGGATCTCTTTTCCACTCTGAAGGGGTCTAGCCAGTCCCAGCATTCTGGTTCTGGTGCACATGATGCAGGAAAGGGGAGTTCCAATAAGGGCTCATTTTACTTTGATAATGCACAGTAAGAAGAGATTGACCTCTGCTGTACTTTGTTATATGGTAGAGGAGGGATAAGGGACAGAAATTAACAACTGAGCCTGTGCATCTATTCAGTGGGCCAATGGCAGAAAAGTTTGTCCATGTACATGGGGATGTCCTGGGAATCCTCCATAGAGATCTTTAGGAAACTTTCCTGTAGGTATTCTGCAATCCTCTGCCCAAACTTCCTTGCTAGAGCTGTTTTGTTTCTCCTTGCTCCTTAGGAAACTTTGCCACATTATCCAGCAATTATTTCTACAGGGACAAGAACGGGACACAGGCAAGCGGCATATGGACATGGTCAGAGGCCACACACATGCAGAAGATGCATCCTTACATCCTGGATGACCCTTAGGAGTGAGATATTGGGTTCAATTACCCTAGAATAGTTTCCATAGCCAGTAAGTCTCCCTGCAGCCACTCAAACTCTGATCCATGTCCTCCTATGATGGGATGCAGAACCCCAGGGGCACTGCCTGATAGCTGGGTTACCACTGAGCTTTCTGTCCAATCAGCTTGAACTCCCTCTCATACTGTGGTGCTGTTAAAAGCCACAAACATCTGACAGGTATTGCACTTACACAGCCCTCCACAGGCAGAGATCACACACTCAGCTTAGTTCAATCACTGCTTTCCAGTTACTCATCAACCAACACCAGAGAAACTCCAGCTGGCTCCTCAGCCCAGGACTATACTGTCTGCCTGGTCAAAAAGCCAGACCAATGAAAATTATTTTCGAGTCTGCCCTTCCCTCAAAGTGGGAGGAAGATGCACCATCTTTTAAAATAATACCAAACAAGGTAGACCTTGTATAAGATATATCACAATTAAGTGACATTGTTCAATATGGAGTTTCTGGGGTGGTGTTCTCAGGCACAGGGTATCACTCCTCCCCAAATTCCTCCACCACATTCCTCATGTATTCCCAGTTACTAACAGTATCTTGTGCACTCCAGGCCTAGCGAATAGTATCCCAACAACTGTTGGAGTTGCACACAGCTGCGAGAGCCCTAACTGCAAGGCTGTTTAACTTATGGAAAGTTCAGCTCTTTAATTTAATAGAAGAGGCATAACAAGATCCAATGGTTGGAAGCTGAAGGTAGACAAATCCAGAGTAGAAATAAGGCACAAGTAAACTGTGAGACAGTGTAAATAAGAATTGTAATGGCTATTGTGGAGTCTCCATTACTTGAAGTCTTTAAATCAAGACTGGATATATTTTTCTGAAAGATATGCCATGGCTTAAACTGCAGTCATGGCCTTGATACAGAAATAATAGGGTGAAGTATTTTGGACTGTTTTATGGAGGCAGTCAGACTAAATTATCACAATGGTCCCTTCTGGCTTTAAAATCTGTGAATCTATGATTCAGATTTTTACCTTTCAAAGGTAGATACATTAATAACCTGACACTTTACTGTTTGTGGATAAGACCTTGGAATGATGTCTTGTCTCTACTAGAGATATCCCATACTCGTTTAATTTATTTTATTTTTTTATATTTTTTTTTAAGAGAAGAGATTTACCATGATGTCTTTATCCAACATGGAACCTTCTCCAATATTATGCTGTGTGCTGATTGCTATCCTCTATCCCAGGTGTTGCTGCATTTCAGTGGCTCTGTGTTTAAAAAGTGCTCTGGGATGTTTTTGCAATGGAAAACACTATATTAAAATATATTATTTCTCTCTATATTAATACATGAGGCCAACTGGCTATGGTACTGACTGATTCAAATAAAATAAAACCCAAAAAAGTATTTATCTACATTCTGTGGATGTTTCAAGTTCACTGAGGGAGCACTACCTTTTTACATCACTCCTGGAAATAATGTCAAAGTCAGTATCAAAAAATTATCCTTGCACTATTTTTTCCAGGCATTTTTACCAAGAACATGAGCACTGATATTTATCAACAATAATTTTTCATTTTTATAAGTTAGTGATACAAATCTTTGATCTCATTTAGCAAGAAAGTGCTAATGCTAAATGTTGTGAGCTGAGCAATATAATGTGTGGTTAACATTCTTAATGGCTTTGAGAGAGCCTGGAAGGTGGGGCAGTGCAGATTGGTTCTATTGCTTATATAGCTTCACCCTTCCTTGTTTGGGCTGATTTGTCTTGAACCAGAGACCATGTCAAACACGAGTAGGTAATATACAGGATAGGCTTTAGAATATTTCTTGACATCTTTATTCCTTTGTCTGCACTTCTTAATTTCTCTCTCTATAATTTTATTCCACCTCTAAAGTGCTTTAGAACACAGTTTGGCTATACAAAATTAAGGGCAGAATTTTGCACTTCTCACACAGACAAAACTCTCTTTTTGAAACCAATGCAAACTGCATTGCATTTACACAGAGAACGGGAGCTCCAGTGGTAGAAGTGCTAGTACTAGACTGGACATCAAGTGTCAGAGAAATTCCAGACACAATGGTTGTAAAACCACCAGCATCTTGATGGATGCTCTACTTGCATACTCCTAACCTTGTTAGTATCAGCAGAATGATGCCTGTGCTAGAGCAACTGTGGAGGATTTCCACGAATCCTTAGGGTAGGTGGGCCTGAACTGGAATCTACAGACCCTAATTAGATAAGACAAAGATATATTTGCAGTGGTTTTTTTTAATTAAAAAAAAAAAAAAGTGCTGGTACTTGGCCAGGGACCTGGGACTGCTGGTGGTGGTGGCAGGAGCCAGGGCCGCATCGCTCTGAAAAAAAGGTGCTGCTACTCAGTACCCCTGAGTACCATCACAAAAAAAACCCCTGTATATTTGACTCTCCTCTCTGCCACTGATTTACTGGTTTGCAAGCAGACATTATTTGCAGTGTTAGTTTTTTTTAGAAAAATTTCCGTTATTAAAAGTAATGCTTTTTTGTTTTGGTTTTGTTCATAACATATAGAAATTAAACTCTGTGACTTTCAGAAGTGGTTCACATGATTATGTGCACACCATTTCACTTTAAATGTTTTGAGGTTTTTGGTAACTTAAATTCCCCCCAAATTCACAAAATTCATGTTTATTTTTGGTAGGTGAATGTACTAAATATTATGAGAATATGGAATTTTGCTAATGGACTGTCAAGGCACAATGTAATGGAAGTCTAGAGGAAATATTCTATTCCCATTGGACCCAATTTTGGAGCAGCTTCATTTGTTTCTGTTAAGTTACTTTGGATTTATTAGTGTAAGAAATGGAATCTGTTCCTTTCTCCCTTCATCTCTATTAAAAAAATGTCCTTAGACAGTAGCAATTTAAAAATTAATTGTAAATAAAATGAAAAGTTATTGCTAAAGAATTAGAACAGTATAATATGAAACATTAAAAGAGATGTCTGCTGCTAGGTGATGTTAATACTGTAACTCTTTCACAATTAAGACTTAACATGCAGCCTGACACAGAGCATGATATTTTGGTCCCTGGGTAGATGTCAATGAGAAGGTTTTACTTCCATTTTTTAAGATTAGATAGCATTCAGGTCCCAATGGACAGATTCCACTTTCTGGAAGTTTTATTTCTCAAGAACATTTGACTATGTAAGATATCTCAAGAAAGCCATCAATGTCTCTGTAAAAGGTTGATTTGAAAATTTCTTATTTCTAGGTAATGTCATGGGGCATATAGGCCCCATGTGGGTCTGGCAACCAAGGAATTAATATAGGAACTACCAGCCAGCACAGTAGCTGATAGAATAAAAGAGTTGAGAAGCAAAGGTGTTGAGTGGTTGCTAGATGAGAAGCAGGCTGGAGAAAGAAGGTCCTGCCAGTAAATTGATGAGCAGCTGGTCCACAGTGACAATAACTTAAAGAAAAGACAACCAGAGCCCCAGCCTGCAGAATTCTCCAGCATCAAGAAAGGTACGAAGTTAGCACAGGGTGCAGCAGGAGAATTGAGGACTGATTCTGCCTATCTGGGTTAAGGGACCTGAGCTAGAACCAGTTAAGTGGATGGGCCTGGATTCCCTTCCTTACCTCTTAACAGAGATTTTAAAGCCAAAGTCCGCTGCAGTTCCCTTGAGGACAAAGACCAGATAACCCCTACCAATATATGGGGAATCCTATACACCCCAGTAAGACAGAAAGTAACATCCTTGCCCAAAATAGGACCATGGTGACTCAGGTGTGCCCCCAGGGCCAGATTAAGGAGAGCCCCACTGCCCTGCATAAATCCGGCCCCACTCAGGCTGGCACAACACTGGCCTGGCAGGTTTCCTTTGCCAGGTTCCCAGGGGCCCTGGTGCAGCAGCCCGACAGCACTTCTAGCCCTGGAGGACCACTATCAGATGCTGAACCACGCACCAAGCAGTCCTGCCCCTGCCCCTGGAGCACTGCTCCCATGTGCCAGCCCGCCCAGTCACCAGGCTGGCGGGTCTTCCCTAGGACTGTTTGTCGACAAAAGCTGACTTTTTTTTTTGTTGACAAAACTCTCTAGTGTAGACCAGGCCTCAGAGAGACAGGGCAGGCTGACCAATCTGAGCAGACTCTATGCAACACTTTGTCTGACCAAAGAGGGACACTGGTGCATCAACCCACATAATCTATTTAACAATACAGCCTGAAGTCAAAAGATTCTTACGTTTTATATATATACACAAAGCCACTTTTCTTTTCCAGTAGCTTTTTGGGAGACATTTTTATAAGAATAACCTTCTCTCTCCTAATCCAGTTTCTGCCTAACCTTCTGTTTGCACCATCTGTTGCCCACCCAGATTTACAAATTCAGCATTGTAACTTCATCAGAGTAGGAAGCAGAACAAGGACTAGAATACCTATTAGTCAACATCCATTTTTTGAATATTTGTGCAAAGTGATACTGAAATGATGAAATAAGATAGAAGCTAAATACAATTTAGCAGCAAGATACATTTGTAAATTTTGTCCAGTATAATTGTCTTTGAGGGTGCATTATAAAACAGTAGATAGGGCCTTATGTACATTTATTAGTATTTCAGTTAGGGTTGATGGACTCCTGTACACTTACTTCTTAAACATGCTGTGCTGTGATTATGGTAATTATACTGCAGTGTTCTTAACACAGCCTAACTTCTCACCTGTGCACATAAATATGACTACCTCACTCCTGTTCTGAAGATCATCCTCTGCTATTAGGCCCCTATAAAATAATTTCCTCAGGTTCCTCCATATTTTATGTTCCATCTACCTCTATATTCCCTCTCTCTCTCCTCCACTACCATTCTGCTCACTCCCATGTTGCCTTTATAGTAGCTACTGGTATATCCTAAGCAGCCAACACTAGCTGTATGACTCTCTTTCCACCACAATAACTTCCCTATCTCCTTTAAAAAGGCACTTTAAAATTCATGGACCTATGGCCAGGAACTTATCAACACGTTCCCCAGACATCCCCTACATATTATCTCTTCATGCCTCTTGTTATATACTGGCCCCATTTCTGTGTGCCTGGTTGTCAGAGATTTCCATTGCTGTAAATGTTGTGCAGTATCAGGTATTCTTATGGACAAGGCATAAAAAAAGGTAAGTTGTACTGAATAATATTTTATTGGCCTTGGGGGCTTGCAAACAATTTTTTTTCTGATTACGACTGAATAGCTAAGTGCTCAGACACAGAATAATTTGCTTTCAGGGTAGAAGTGCATCATCTGTCACCGTAAAACAAGCCTTTAAATTCAAAGTGCATCAGTTCTTGTAAATTTGTCATTGCTACTCAAATTCACGATGTTGCTTTAATTTTTCTTAGCTTCTGTCACAATAACTACTAATACAGAGGTAGAGAAATGGGAATAAGACTCAGATAATATTTAATTCTGCTTCAGATGACTATAACAACAGATTCTGGGTCCCTCTAGTGGAGATGTGTTTTTGGTTCCAATTTACAACCAGGAGACACTGGAGAAAATCATTCCAGGCTGTTTGATGTATTATATTGATGAAGCATTGAACTCCTGTATACCAAGCTCAGCACATGATTTTGCTGCCATAAATCCCAATGATATGTGACCATTTAAAGAATAAAGAACTATTTACTTCTGAATTTCCTTTATCTTAGAGCTAGATCTGTAGTATTTTATCTTCTGTACTGATAAGTCTCTTCTCTTCACTGTTTGAATTTTGCACCACTGATTTCATTAATGAATATGGAGAAACCAATTCTGAAATAGTTCAATAGTATTCTAAAATTAGTATGCTATATATGTGTCGAGATCTTCCTAATTCCTATGCTTCTCATTGTCACTTGTCTCCAGACTCTGCTGACCTTCTCTTATGCATCAAAACAAGAAATTAGCAACTACTACATTAATACAAATGTCTTTTCTCTCCTGTGAAAGGAAGGAAGGAAGGTCCAAGAGTCGAGTGTGCTAACATAAAGACCCAGAAACCCAGGTTCAGTTTCATAGAATCATAGAATCATAGGGTTGGAAGGGACCTCACGAGGTCATCTAGTCCAACCCCCTGCTAAAAAGCAGGACCACTCCCCCTAAATTATCCCAGCCAGAGTTTTGTCTAACCGAGCCTTAAAAATCTCCAAAGATGAAGATTCTACCACCTCCCTAGATAGCCCATTCCAATGCTTCACCACCCTCCTAGTGAGAAAGTTTTTCCTAATATCCAACCTTGACCTCCCCAGCTGTAATTTGAAACCATTGCTCCTTGTTCTGTCCTCTGTTACCCTCGAGAACAGCCTAGCTCCCTCCTCTTTGGAGCAACCCTTCAAGTAGTTGAAGGTTGCTATCAAATCTCCCCTCAGTCTTCTCTTCTGTAGACTAAATAAGCCTAGTTCCTTCAGTCTCTCCTCATAAGTCATGTGCCCCAGCCCCCTAATCATTTTTGTTGCCCTCCGCTGGACTCTTTCTAATTTGTCCACATCCTTTCTGTAGTGGGGAGCCCAAAACTGGACACAGTACTCCAGATGCGGCCTGACCAGTGTCGGATGTGATAATTCCCCTCTATTCCTCGATCTGCTGGCAATACTCCTACTGATGCAGCCTAATATGCCATTGGCCTTTTTGGCAACAAGGGCACACTGTTGGCTCATATTCATCTTCCCCTCCACCATAACTCCCAGGTCCTTTTCTACAGCGCTGCTACTTAGCTGATCGGTCCCCAGCCTGTAGCAGTGCATGGGATTTTTCCGTCCTAAGTGCAGGACTTTGCACTTGTCTTTGTTGAACCTCATGAGGTTTCTTTCGGCCCAGTGTTCCAATTTGTCCAAGTCTCTCTGGCTCCTGTCCCTGCCCTCCAGAGTATCTACCATTCCCCCCAACTTGGTGTCATCCGCAAACTTACTAAGCACGCAGTCTATTCCATCATCAAGATCATTAATGAAGATGTTGAATAGAACCGGCCCCAGGACCGACCCCTGGGGCACTCCACTCGTTACCGGTTGCCAACCAGACATCGAGCCATTGATTCCTACCCGCTGAGCCCGTTGATCTAACCAGTTTTCGATCCACCTTACAGTCCACTCGTCCAACCCATACTTCCTTAACTTGCCAACGAGAATGCTGTGGGAAACCGTATCAAAAGCCTTGCTAAAGTCAAGGTATATCATGTCAACGGCTCTTCCCGCATCCACAAATCCAGTCATCTCATCATAGAAGGAAATCAGGTTGGTCAGGCACGATTTGCCCTTGGTGAATCCATGTTGACTGTTCCTGATCACTCTATTTTCCTCCAAGTGTTTCAGGATGGATTCCTTGAGGACCTGCTCCATGATTTTCCCAGGGATTGAGGTGAGGCTGACCGGTCTGTAGTTCCCCGGATCCTCCTTTTTCCCTTTCTTAAAGATAGGTACTATATTTGCCTTTTTCCAGTCCTCCGGGACCACCCCCGTTCGCCACGAGTTCTCAAAGATAATGGCCAGCGGCTCTGCAATCACTTCCCCAACTCCCTCAGCACCCTCGGATGCAGTTCATCCGGCCCCATGGACTTGTGCACATCCAATTTCATTAAGTGTTCCCTAACCTGACTTTCCATCACCGAGGGCCAGTCTTCTCTCCAGTCCGCGTTACCCCGTGTAGTAGCCTGGGAGCTGGCCCGCCCTGTGAAGACTGAAGTAAAAAAAGCATTGAGTACTTCAGCCTTTTCCGCATCATCCTCCACGAGGATGCCTGCCCCATTCAGTAAGGGACCTACACCACCTCTGATCCTTTTCTTGTTGCTGATATACTTATAGAACCCCTTTCTGTTATCCTTCACATCTCTTGCTAGCTGCAACTCCGATTGTCCTTTGGCCTTTCTGATTTGATCCCTGCAGTCCCGAGCAATATCTTTATACACCTCCCTTGTCATCTGTCCAAGCTTCCACTTCTTGTAAGCTTCCCTTTTATGTTTCAGCTCCCCGCAGAGTTCCCTGCTAAGCCACGCTGGTCGCCGTCCACATTTGCTGTTCTTTCTGCACATCGGAATGTTATCTTCCTGTGCCTTTAACAGGGTTTCTTTAAAATACAGCCAGCTGTCTTGGACACCTTTCCCCTTCAGATCAGCTTCCCATGGGACCCTGCCCATCAGCTCCCTAAGGGAGCCAAAATCTGCTTTTCTGAAGTCCAGGGTGTGTGTTCTGCTTCTTTCCTTCCTTCCATTGATCAGGATCCTGAACTCTACCATCTCATGGTCGCTGCTGTCCAGGTTGCCATTTACTTCTACTTCCCCGATCAATTCTTCTCTGTTTGTGAGCAATAGGTCTAGAGGTGCAAGGCCCCTAGTTGGTTCCTCCAGCATTTGTACTAGGAAGTTGTCTTCAATATTCTCCAAAAACTTCCTGGATTGCCTGTGCACTGCTGTATTATCTTCCCAGCAGACATCAGGATAATTGAAGTCCCCCATAAGAACTAGGGCCTGCGATGATCTGGAAACTTCTGTTAGTTGTCCATAGAACGCCTCATCCACCTCCTCTTTCTGGTCTGGCGGTCTGTAGCAGACACCCACCACAACATCCCCCTTGTTGCATTCTCCCCTAAACTTAACCCACAAGCTTTCAACCACCTTGTTTCCACTTTCATAGTGGAGCTCCGAGCAGTCATACACTCTTTTACATATAACGCTACTCCTCCCCCCCTTTTTCCCTGCCTGTCCTTCCTGAACAATTTATATCCATCCATGGCAGTGCTCCAGTCATGCAAGTTATCCCACCACGTTTCTGTTATTCCAATTATATCATAGTTCCTTGTCTGTGCCAGTACTACCAATTCTTCCTGCTTGTTTCCCAGGCTCCTCGCATTTGTGTACAGGCACCTAAGATACCGGGCCCATTGCCCTACTTTGCCCTGTCGATTCTCCCTCCTGTCGCATCTTCCCCCTTGCAATTTCTCCCGGTGTCCTCCTTCCCCACTCGCCTGAGGTATTATGACTTTATCAGGAAAAAAAAAAACAATTATTTGACCCCAGCCCCCAGTTCCAACTACCCTCTCTTTTATTCCTGCTGTTACAGCCCCAGCATCCCCCAAGTTCCATTCCTTCCCCCAGGTTTCCCTCAGTTTCACTTACCTGTGGGTCTTGGTCATCTTCCCCCTTCGGACCTAGTTTAAAGCCCTCCTTACCAGGTTAGCCAGTCTGCTTCCAAATATGCTCTTTCCCTTCCTGGATAGGTGGAGTCCGTCTCTGCCTAGCAGTCCTTCTTCCTGAAACAGCACCCCATGGTCGAGGAAGCCAAAGCCCTCCTGGTAACACCATCTCCGCAGCCAGGCATTCACCTCCAGGATGCATCTGTCTCTGCTTGGGCCCCTACCCTTGACCGTGAGGATCGAGGAGAACACCACCTGTGCACCGAACTACTTCACCCGTGCTCCCAGAGCCCTGTAGTCACCTTTGATCTGCAGAGGGTCACCTCTCGCAGTATCATTGGTTCCCACATGGATGAGTAGCATGGGGTAGTAGTCAGAGGGACGGATGATTCTCGACAATCCCTCCGTAACGTCTCGGATACGGGCGCCTGGCAGGCAGCATACCTCCCGAGAAGCCTTATCTGGGCGACAGATGGGTGCCTCTGTCCCCCTCAGAAGAGAGTCACCAACCACCGCAACCCGACGTTTTCTCCTGGGTGTGATGGTTGTGATCCTCCCAACCTCGGGGGTGCACGGCTTCTCCTCTTCCATATCATCTCCTGTCTGTAGTGCTGCGTAGCGGTTCTTTACCACAATGGAGGGTGGGATGGGAGCAGGGGTGGAGCACTGTCTGCTGCCAGAAGTAACCAGCTGCCAGTGTCCACCCTCTGCTTGAGCCATCCCATCCTTCTCCGAGGGTGTGGCAGCAGTCCTTTGCCTCTGGATAGTTTCCTCATCCTTGCATGTTTCCTCATGAATGCTATCCAGGAACTTCTCCAGGGCATGGATACTCCTGAGCCTGGCCACCTCCTCCTGTAACTCCCCCACCTGCTTCCTGAGAGATTCCACCAGGAGACACCTGTCACATTGAATGATCTCCCCAGCCTGACCATCTGAGAGTGGGAAATGCAGGCCACAGTCCTTGCAAGTCCACGCCAGGATCTGGGTAGAGATATCCATGGTCAGTATGTCTGTCTGGATACAGGCGCAGGTGGAGGAGACAGTAGCAGTGCTGGCACAAGCGGTGCGGGTCCTCTTCACCATAGTAGCTACACAAACCACAAACTTCCCACCAACTCCCTTGCAAACTCCCCTGTTTGCAGTCCCTGTTCACAAGCTCCCCCTGGTCGCTCAGCCACTGGCTTTTAAGGCCTTCTCTGCCTGGGTCAGCCCTTGCCCCTCGTTAAGCACACAGGGGAAGGGTGATCACAAGGCTGATTGAGCTGAGCAGGGCTGAGCAGAGAACAATGGTACAAACAGCCCCCAGACAATCACACAATCACAATCCCAACTCACACAGTAACTGACAATTCACAGAAATTGTTTCCTGCTCTACGCAGACTTCCTGTGTGCTCCTCCACTCTAAACATAAAACACCTAACATCTGCTGAAAGGGGCCTAAACCATTGCATTTCTCTATTGTTTAGCTTGGGCAGCTATTTGCTCAGCATGCTGGATTTTTTTGAGTGCTGTCATTCTTGCCTAACTTTTCCCATGCATTTTGTAGGGATCCCAGACACCTAACTCAGGTCTGTGGAGTGCAGTAGGTGGCAGGGAGCCTAAAGATAAGGGTTGAAACGCTGAGCCTATGTCACCTTTGTGGATCTAGCTCCTAGTGTAGATGCTATTTTATACGAGTGTAGTGAGGTGGACACCCACCTTCAGTAGTTCCAGCCCTCAAACAGGGTGGGATAAGGCACCCAGAGTCAGTAGCCTTCGGCCCTTCTGGCAGGGCAAGGCAAACCCCCAAAGTCAGTAGCCTTCCAGCCTTCAGGCAGGGTGAGGCAAACACCCAGAGTCAGTAGCCTTTGGCCCTTCAGGCAAGGCAAACCCCCAGAGTCAGTGGTCAGGAAGGAGGGATCACTACTCAGGCAATCAAGGAGTGGAAGTAGGGGGACACAGGCCCACCCACACCACTGCATCCTAGCCCAGGGCCCTATCCAGTGGCAGAGCAGTCTGCCACTGGGTCAGCGGGGGTCCAGCCAAAATGCGCTGACTGCAACCCAGCCAGTGCTCTCCCGCTGTCCCTGGGCTACGCACTCCCTTGCTCCCGCCCAGCTACCTGGATTCTGTAGTCCTCCGTGTCGATGTCCAGGTAGGCGGCCAAAGGTATCCCGGTCAGTCCTTCACTGTCTATAGGCAGCAGGTCCAGCAACCCCTCAGGGCTATCAGCTAATGGTAGGGGGATTGTACAAAATGAAAAAAGTTAGTAATTATTGTTCTGTAGGTTGTGGAAATGAGTGATTGTTTGCTTATTCAAAATGGTTGTTTTTGATCTCTTCTATTTTGCTATCCCTACTTTTGATTGCTACTTAAAATGTGAAAAATCAAACAAACAAACTTATAATCTTCCAGCTTTGTTGAGGGCAGAGGGAGTTTCAGGATAATTTTGTCATAACAGTTTCTGAATTAAAAACAGGCTGTTCTTCCAACTTGTTTAGAAAATTTTTGACCACCTCTCATAGCAGTTCCTGTAGTAAGCCATGCTCACCACGAAGGTTAAAAACTTAACAGAACTTCAATAAACAGGGTTAAAAATTATATGAACCTGGCAGATATATAACTACAGACTGTGAGAGGAGACAAGACAATAAATATATTTATTTTCCCTTTACTGAAAACTCTAATAGCTTCTCAGAGCAGGATTTCTCCAATTGCTCATTCTCAGTAGCAAATTGTAATCATTAGTGTACCTGAGCTTCCCTGAAAACTCTTCCTTTACAGAACTTGCCTCTTTGAGCACTTCATATTGACAGACTGTCAGCTATAAAGAATTTTCTCAGATTGTTGTTAAGGAAGAGCCTATGACTCACATTTAAATTTCCACTTCTACTAGAGGGTTATCTGGATCTCCTAGCTATATTTCATAAAAGACAAAGGAAAGGGACTCCTTAAATTCTGGAAAATCAGTTCTAAGATATATATCTTCAGTGGATGATTCCTTATGTTAATATTCTTGGGGAAATTATCAATGTGCATTTTCTTTTTAAGCTACTAAACTAAAGGAACTCATCATTCTGTAAGTTAATTGCTGGAGTTTTTTCCGTCTAGACTATCCTACACATAGGCTTCTTGGTACAGAGAAGTAGCTCCAAGCAAGTACATTTAAATAAGGGAAGAGAGAAAGGGAAACAATGGTGTTAATAATTGAACAGAATATGCAACAATTGTTTGGACTGTCTGCTCTCAAAATAGGTAAGTAGTAGAAATGGAGAAAGAAGAAAGACGGATTTATCTCTTCAAGAAGGTGCCTTAATTTGCTCTGAGAAAGGTGCACTTTCTATAACAAGAAATGGAATTTCTCACTATTCCATGTTTCATGCAGGAGGCTGTCTAGGAGTGTAACTGCACTGGATTGGGGCTGTATTGAGAGTTTTGCTAATTCCTTCACTGGGACTCTGGTGATGACTTTCTGGGTTGCCTAGCCCCTCTTCTGCCCTAGGAATCCGTGTGGTAGTGATTGTTATATAGATGGTATATGAAATGTGGTTAACATTTTCATTCTCTTGTCAAAATATTGTAGTGTGTTTAACTTTTGCCAAAACTAGGAAAACCCCTTAATAATCATACTTCTGAAAGAGAGACTAGTTGTGTAATATGACGTAGGCAGACAGACTCATACAAGCTAGTGCCCAAGCTAGTGAGCTAAAAATAGCAGCATGGAGACATTGTGGGTTTGATAGCAGCTCAGATAAGCTGCCCGAGTTCTAGGCTGTCTGACCCTTTAAGTCTCTAAATCTTTGCTGGCTAGTCTGAGCCCTCAAGCGTGCCACAACGTCCACACTGCCTGACCTAGTGTGAGACCGTTTACCTGGGCAGGGAATCCTGCTGCCATATAGATATACCCTGGGTAGCATCTGAAGAGTTGTTAGGCATCATTGATGATCAAACTCAGCTTGGCCTTCATAAAGGCAGGCACAGAGGGTAGTTCAAAGAGGATTAGGGAGAGTGATCCAAGACAGAGAAATCCAGGAGACAGGGAATTCCTTTTCTCTATGAAGGTTTATTGAAGGCAGGCTAAAGAAGGCTATAGGGACAGAATAATTTCTGTGATGGCCCTGGACAGGGGCAAGGCACTCCAGGGTGGCTGGAGTTCCAGCAAAAGAAAGAAGGAGCTGGGCAGACCTAAGGAGAAGCCAGGAAAGCAGAGCAGAGGCTGGGTATAACCCACGCCATTGGAAGCAGCACAAGGGACTCAGAGATAGAAAGAGGTAGGAAGGAACAGACCTTGCTGTTTAATAGAACTCAGTGAAGAGAGTGGCCTGGGTTACTACTGACGATGGAGCCTCAAGAACAGGTAAATTGAGTAGCCTAAGATCAGAAAGATCTCTTGGTTTGGGATTCTCAGTTGTACTTTTGTTAACCAAAAAGAGGTGTGGAGCCATCTCATGAGCTGGATGGAGGGCTAAGTCATAAGAAGAGTCAGAACATCATAGATCTGGAACAACTGTCAGCAGGGGTCCCTGGAGTGGAATGAGCTTGCTACACCACACCCAGCCATGAAGCAGCACTTTGGTTATGGTCTATTCTTTTATGAGCTCTTAGTTTGACTTTAAACTTGTCTGATTTTTTTTCCCTGAAGCAGTGATTGTACCTTCTC
Organism: Pelusios castaneus; assembly: GCA_007922175.1. Lineage (NCBI taxonomy): Eukaryota > Metazoa > Chordata > Testudines > Pelomedusidae > Pelusios > Pelusios castaneus. The sequence continues at coordinate 12,761,013 of ML685830.1, forward strand.
TGACTGAGGCCAGAGTGAGAATGCAATTCCAACTTAGCAGTAGCCATTAAATTCTGGCTACCTTAGTTTGTGGATAATGGAAAGTCAAAGATGCAGCTCATATTTAGTGTCAGATTTAAGTAGAAATTACTGCATCAAAGAAGTTTGTTTAAAAAACAAAAGCTGCTTCAAGGAGGATGAACACACAGCTTCAGAAATACTCAAGAGCTGGTTCGGAAATTATTTGTACTTCTCTCTTGTAATTAGGCTTATTTCTTTTGTCCACTTTTGTTATTTCGATATGAAAATTTAGCTAATTGATTTCCACATGGTTTGAAGCTTTTAGTTTAAAAGAAAACAAGTCAACCTGTATTTCTGGTTTGTGACAAAATGGAAAACACGAGATTACACAAGGGTCTGATTCTTTTTTCCTCTTTACCAGTACTTTAGTGGTGTAAGGGAGAGAAAAAATGGCTCGGGATTTCCTAGAACAGAGGTTAGTAGATAGTGTCTGTCTGTCTTTGTGACCATCTCTTTTTAATCCTGAAAATAGGATCACTAATGGTTCATGAAATTTAAAGAACTGTAACTATGCCTTAAGAGGCTATACTGTTAGTACTTTTTGGCAGTTTTAATGTGGCCATTAACAGATGGTTGTATAATGCATTTTCTCATTGTATTGATTCTTGGCTCTTGTGGATTTGAGTAATCCCTTGCACCCATATAAAATGGTCTAACACCTCATAAAATAAGAGTAATAGTATTTGGGCTAGTCTAGTACAGCTGTAAATGACTACACAAGATGCAAGGCAAGGAAGAATCAGATTGAATGTATATCTAATCTGATCAACATTAGCAGGGCAATAACACATCATTATAACATGCACCTGAACTGATTCTCAAACCTGTATTGTGAAAAGGTATATTGGTGCATCTTAACTAAAGCAAATTTATTTTGGGGTGTCTCTTTTCGTAAGAGTGACTTCCTGTTTTACAATTACATGGATGTCTGTTCAATGGAGACAATTACTGATGTTTTGAGTTTTCTTTTTAAAATATATATAGCTTTGCAAATGGCTGTTTTGTTTCACAAATGATTATGCAGTCTTACTTCCATGCTTGGAATATGAGGTACACATACACAGATATATTTGTCATTTTTATTAGCCAGTCCCTCAAAACTGTAATATCAGCAGGCTTGTTAATGCACATAGCTCATTCTCTGGAAACAGCAGCATTGAATTAATCAATCATTACCTGAATAGCTCAATATTTATCAATTTTCTCCTGAAACTTAGTGACCACTTCGGAAGGGAACTTGACAAATTGAGATGCAGTTTGAGTCTCAATAAATATTTAAATCTATATCAGGAAATTTCAGTGAAAAAGTTATTTATGGCAAAAATATTTTTATTGCCAAAGAGATAAATGAGTATTTGGCAAACAAGCTAACTAGAAGAGTCAATAGAGAGAAAGATATTGTGAATCACACCAGAATATAAGCTGTTGCCATTACTCTGAAAAGAAAGCTCAGCAACTTCTTGCTACCTTTAGAATGAACTAGCTCCCCGAGATTATCCTAATTTCCTTCCTTCCCTCCCTCAACCCACTCCCAAGTCCATTTTGAAAACATCTGAAAATGAATGTCTATGTTCTTTATTACTGTACATTCCCTCATGGGTTATCACCCTGCACGACTTATAGCCTAAAAACTTTGTGTATAAGAAAAATCCTCAGAAAGATCTACAAATTACAAAGTGATTATGAATTCACTTCTTAATCAAGAGATGAATTTTCAGTCTAATAACTTGTGGGTATATATATTTTTATTGGAAGGCAATGTTAAATTTGCATGGTTGGCAAGCTGACTTTTGAGGATGGTAAATTAGGATGACAAAAGCCAAAGTAAATGTTTTGTTTCTTCTCCATATGATTTCACTGACTACTGCAAACATAAAAAGCAGAATTTGTTAGATTCTGGAGTTAAGTCAGGTGCAAATATTTAAATTGATGTACTTGAATAGCACATGAAAAGGTTTTAAATATTCATTGCATAGACTATTTTATTTTCAAAATATAATCTTGCATTTAATTATAGCAAAGACCCAGCTAATAGACCTTTTTTTAAAAAATATATCTGTTAGTCTTTAAAAGTGCCACAAGACTCTGTTTTTCTGCAATAGACTAACACGGCTATCCCTTTGGTGTGTGTGGTTTTTTGTTTGTTTTGTTTCTCTATGCTGAGGATCTCTTCCACCAAAAACCTAAAGAAAAAGGAAAAGCTTAGCTTGAATCTTGCATGGAAAAACCACCACTTGCAAGAATGACTTATCTGGAGGATGTGATGGCTACATCACTTGGAGTCTTTAAATAAAAACTGGGTCTCTTTCTTGAATATCAAACTATAAAAGCTAGACTGTAGCTCAAACAGAGGTTATGCAGAAAATACTAATGAGGGCCTTTGGCCTGTGTTATGCAGGTCAGACAAGATGATGATGGTCCCTTGTGGCCTTAAACATATATGAAAGAGTTCAACAAAATGCCACCAATTATTAGAGTCTCATTGTGCTATGCAACATGCTCCCTGTCCTAGAGAGCTCAAAGCCAAGGTCCTGCATTCAGTTTTGTATGGTCAGACTCTTCTGCCCATGTGGAGCCCCACTGATTTCAGCATGGCTCTGCATAAGCAATCTACCTGCATAATACTTGTCACTTGGGATGCAACAGGTATGTGAAACAGACAAGGAAGGGAGGATGGGGTAACAAAATGAGGAAAACATCATGAATGCAGAAGATTCAGCTTGCCATTTATTAAATCCATTATTGCACAATGTACTAACCAAGTTAGAGCTTGATCCTACAACCTTTACTCCTGTGAGCTATTCCATTGGCTTAAAAGCATGAGTATTTGCATGAGGAAAGGCTGTAGGAGAGACTCATACAATCTTATACATGATCAGAATGCCATTTTTGTCTCTTTAGCATCTCTCTAATCCTATAATTTTAATGATTAATAAAATCTCATTGCTTTAATTTAGTCTGGTTAAATATCTGACCCTTATACATGCATGGTAACTTAAAACAATGTTGTCAAAACTGCTGCCTGTGGTCCACCTTTCGTCTTCTAAGAAATTACAAGTTAGTCAAATCCTCACTAAAAAGTGAGTGATTATAAATTAAATACTTTTCCTGAGTGGTCGGAATCATTGTCCCTTTGCTACTGTGAGTGGACTTGGCTGATATGATTTGCTATTGCCTTCATACAGATTCTGGCCCTTTCACTTACAATATCCATTTCCAGACATGAAATCTGGCATGTCACATGGTAGTGCTATCTGCTCATTAATCTACGTCCTACATGAACTATCCCAGTTTCTTAGAGGGCTGTTTTATAATGGAAAGACAACCATATCCCTTTTTCAAGTTGCCTGAATAAGAATAAATTGCCTCTGACTGATATAATATTTTGGAGTTCTCAGCATCCCTTTTCATGCTGGTTTGAAGCTTAAAGCTATAACGTTTCTTGAAAAAAAAATGTGATTACTTGCTGACCCAAGAGTTAGTTCCTTTACAAAGTGATGCATAAATAAGTACATTATAGTATAGTGTAATCTAATAAATAGTATTTCCACAAGTATGTTTTTGGAGGATTAATTTACGACATCAGTAAATTTAATTTATTTATGTAAATTTGTTATAATCCAACTAGAATAATATTAGCTTCAGTGGCAGTAATGTCTGAAAACTGTACTCCCATTGATGCCCAATATAATCACTTTCACATGTTTTTTCCCCCTCTTACTCTGAAGAAGTGTCAAACTGCAAAGGGAACAAGTCAGTTTTTTAAATACAAATTTACCAACAATGCAATAATATACCATGTAAGTTATCAGTGGAAAAGTTATAGACTTAAGCATTAGCCTGTTTTAAATCCATGTACCCTATTTATATACCAAGTTATGAATATTGGCTATGCGTTCACATGGCAAACATGTTTTCTTGGGACACACCCCAAGACAGATCTGTGTCAAGGTCTGATGGCCCATTAAGGACAACCCACTTGCCTGGTGAGCTCCTCCTAGAGGCAGGGAGTCACACCATGCTACAGGGTTAAAGAACTGCTCTGTGCCCAAAGGGTTCTGTCCCACTGCACTTACAGAGGCTGGGGGGAGAACTTACAAATGAGAACAGAGGAGCTCAATGACAGGTGGATAATGGAGGTGAGTTGACCCACACTCCGAGCTTTTGGGAAGCACTGTGGTTTGGCTACAGTGATCTGAGTAAGCCTACAAAGAAGGGACCTGTGATTTTCTGATTAGAGGCTGATTTTAATTTTTTGCTTTACTCTGTTGGAAGAAGGGACAGGTAGGAAATGATCTAGGTTGGCAGCTGCATAATGCCATAGGGTGCAGGACTTAGTTGCCTACCACTGGGCCGGGGCTCCCCTACTAACTCCTAAAGAGTGACGGCTATCCCTGACATGGGGAATCTAGTTTGGGTGGGAGGGAATGACCCTAAAGATAAAAGGGGCAGGGCTGTTACTCTCATCCCATGGACAGAGGGGAACCCTGGGTATATCTACACTGTTATTGAAAACCCACAACCGGCCCATGCCAGCTGACCCACCCCCAAGGTCTCCTGTTTAATTCTGAGGGCTCCTTCATTATTGGACGCTTTCTATGCATCATCTGAAATGGACAGACTTGAATGTGACCCGCTCAGAGGACAAAGTCACTGGAAGCCCACACTACTTCACAATGGTGCAATAAAAAAAGGGGGATGTACATGAAAACAACATGCATCTCTCCTGCCCAATCACTAGGTGGTACCAGTGTTGAGTGTTTCCCCTAGTCACATTTTCAAATTTTCCTCCACAACCAGGGGGGCTAGAAATGTGGGTTGTTTATTTTTTAAGCCAAGACTTTCACCATGTCAGATGCCTGCAGGAGCTTTAAGAAGCATGAAATCTATCAAGACTCCCAATAAAATAAAAAACGTTTAACTTAATGTTACTAAAATAAGAACGTTTGTCTCAACTCGGTGCCAAGTCTAAAAAAAAGACCTATCCCCTCTTCCTGATCTGCTTGAGGCTTAGACAATAATCATTAATGAGCTATGCACGTAGGGGTTCCACTTCCGGATGAATGGAGGACTTCTGTGAGTTAATGGTTGCCAGTGAAAAAGTTGCAGGATTAAATTACAGAAGCTATTGATTTTTATAATAGTTACTGTTAAGCAACAATTGTCTTCTGTCTCGCTAGAGTAACTTCATCCTTTATGATTAATAGAGTATCTATTTAACTTTAAGTTTTATAAGTATGTGGACCTGAGCACATGCCTTTCTACAACAGATGTATACTGATTATTTACTCAGGATTTTAAAGTTTCACAAGAAATAATCACTTCTTTGCAAGTGGAATTGACAGAGAACATGTAGTCTCACGTCTTGCTGCATTAAGGTTATTTTTAAAGGTATTGGAGTGAGAGAACAGAATCTGAAAACACAAGGGGGAAATTTACAAATTAAGTGCAAAGGGGAACTGAACAACTGGGGAACTAATGGGAATTAGAGAGAATAAAATTAAGGAGCAGAACTTTTACCAGAAGCAGAGTAATGTGGATAGAAGTGATAGTCTCTGTTTGACTCATAGTAGCTGAAACAAATGTGTTTGTAAATAGTGTTAGTCTATTGCAGCAAAACAACAACAGGACTCTGTTGTTTTTCTGTAAATAGTGTGTATTTGTGTAATTTACACATGTAGGGAAGTAAATAAAATTCTTAATCTGAGTGCTTTAGGAAATTTACAGTTAATTCAGAGTAAACTGCATGAGTCTTGAATTTCAATAGTTGGTGGCAAAATTTAGCCCTCATATATTAATGATGAGTGTCATTTACTGAGCTAGTGGCACCTCTGACTCATCCTGGCTCCTTACAGGTTGCTTCCTACTGCTTGGGTCTTGAGCTGTCACCTCGCTATGGCTATGTCTACACTTGTTAATTTAAGTCAACTTAGTTAAATCGACTTAGCATGTCTACACTCAAAAATTAAGTCAATTTAAAGGGGACCCTGCCAAATCGACTTAGAGCATCCACACTGGACGCCTAAGTCAACTTGTAGGGGGTAGGTGGACATGGGACTGGTCCACGGTGGCAGGGGCGCACCCCTTGCCAAGTGCCAGGGGGCTCAGCATTTGCTCCATTGTACCTGGGTACAATGGGGGCTGAGCAGGATAGGATCACTGGCAGGGCATAGGAGCGGGGTGGGCAGGGCTCTATCCTGCCCTGTGGGGGGCACGCCAGGCTCTGCCTGTGCCAGCCACCCTGGCAGGGAGGGCAGTGGGGGAGCCCAGAAGCCCTTTAAATCGACTTTAAGTCGATTTAGGGCTAATCTGCGTCTACACTGGTTTAAGTCGACTTAAGTGATAGTTTGAATTAAAATGAGGTGTTATTAATTCGAACTAACTTTTCCTTAATTCGATTTAAGGAACAGCTTAAATCAAATTAAGGAAAATGTAGTGTAGACGCAGATTAAATTAAGTCGATTTAAGCAAGCTTAAATCGACTTAATTTCTAAGTGTAGACGCACCACCTGTGATTCCATCCTCAAACTCTCAGATTGGCAGCCTTAGGCTGCACTTCCCTGTGGTCAACTAATTATCTCAGCAGACCTGACTTTTCAACGTCTGCAGTTCTGTGTTGTCTGGGTTTGGGAACAATGAAAGTGGTATCCAGTGAACAGACTGCCTAGATAAATCCTTTTGTTCTAAGTAAAGAATACTTTGCTTTAAAAGAAAATAGATCTTAAAACAAGAAACCAGTTTATATACATGCCTGCCTACCTCTCCCTAATTTTACCATCCCCTGAATCTGGAAGACCTAGCTCCTTTAGGATACTTCTACAAAGCCTCTCTCTGGATTAGCTTGTTCCACTTAAGGCCTTCTGGAAAATAACTAGCTTTTAAACGGAAGTGAAAGCAGTGTTGCCAACTTCATGGTTTGGTCATAAGTCTCATGATAATTGATTTTCCTTAAAGCCTTAAAGCTCCTGGAGACAAGTGCATGTGATTTCAGCCTTCATTCTTAAAGGAAAAGTAAGTTTCTAGCCCCTTTTGTTGGACTTCGCCCACGAAAGCTCAGGCAAAAAATAAATTTGTTAGTTTTTGAAAGGGCCACAGGACTCCTTGATTGTTTTTCTAACCCTTATGGCTGTGGAGAAAGCTTCACAATGTGACCCCCCTTGCATCCTAAAGGCTCAAGAAGCAGAAGACAAAAAGAATACAAAATCTATTATTTTTACATAATATGATTTTTAAGACAATCTTATGAGTTTTGATGAGCCTGACTCATGATTTTTGATGAGTTCGTGTTGGCAGAACTGTAACAGTGACTTGAAAGTGTCCATTTCATTCCTGTTCAAAGTCAATTTCTGGTCTCTTAGTAGTAGTACGGTAACAGCCCCTATAACTCCAGGCAGGTGCAGTATAAACTCAGAGGGCCTTGCCCTAGTAAGATGTTTCTAAAAGTTAAATGATCTATTCCAAGCTTGAGGAACTGCAAAAAGTTAGTAGCCTAAATGATAGAAAATAATCTAGATTTTTTATCATTGTTTCAATTGTATTTATGTCTGTAGCAAACAGTAGGACTATACAGAACATTTAAGCCTAACCAGTGTCCCTTAAATGTCTTGATACAAGATGTCAGAACATCTTAGTATTAAAGGTGAATGGGTCTAATAGTTATTTTATAGGGCAATTAGATACAATGGTCCTGTCAGCTAATTTCTAAATTATCTGGAAAAAACTAGAATTTTCAGGTAGTAGCCTCTGAAAACACAGTTAAAATGGACTCCACCCCCGAAAAAATCTGAAATGGCACCCGTGTTACTAAAATGGCTTTTTAAATCTTTAATGTAGCAAATTTTTCTGGTAAAAAGTTAGAGATGTTCAATTAGTTGATCAACAGCTTGATCTCTTGGATCAGTGATTTTCATATTCTGCATCTTTTGGAAGCTTTCTGAGAAAAACCGTTTCAAGGGATAAACTAATGTGCATTATTCAATGAAAAAACAAGGAATTGGTGAATCCCTTTCACCTCTTAGTGACCATTTGGCTGTGTCCAAGATTGTTTGACTACTGGTGATAGATATGCCAATGGCCTGTGTTAGGACATTTGATGGAGTGGGATCTAAGTTATTACAGAGAATTCTTTCTTGGATGTCTGGCTGGTGGGTCTTGCCCATATGGTCAGGGTTTAAGTGATTGCCCTATTTGGCTAGTGCTGTGGGGACTCTATTTGCCAGGAAGAGGATTCTAAAATTAGAGTAGCAGGTACTCATGTCTAACTGAAAGTTTCTGGTGTTTTTGTTCTTTCCACAAGAGGCTAACGTAGCAGAAACACATGAAGGAGCTGGGAATCTCCCAGTTTAGTCTCCCCTAAGAAATCTATTCCCTCCTTCCTACCACTCACAGTCTCCCTGTCCTCTACAATGGGGAAAAGAAGACAATTGCTGCTGATGGGTCCCTCTTTCATATGTGAGGAAAGGCAGAATAAAAACTTTGCAGAAAATCAGGTTTCAAAAACTTTCCATGACAGCTTATCCTTTTTTTATAAAAGTTCTTTTACATCAGTTCAGACTCAGAATATATATGCTGGCATTTATCAGTATAGAATCAGGGCACCATGTAGCTGTCATACACACGTATTCTTACACTAACTCTTGTTTGGATAGCTATGGGTTTCTTTATGGACATAATCTCTCTTAAAATACATTTCTTCTCTTCATTCCACTTCTCTCCTCTACCTGCATACTTCAACACATGATATAAAATCCACCAGGATCTCCAAGACTGAGTTCCCACTCATACTTTATCTACTTTAACCAGTGGTCTCAAAATTAACACAGAATATTGCCACAGAATATACTATACTTGCTATGTGTCAGTGGTTAAAGTATAATTTGCCGGGCCCCGGAACCCTCCTAATCTCCGGGCCTCCTTCCCGTGTTGTCTGGGCCCCTTACATGCATGTGCAGGTCCCAGCCCAAGTAGGCATATGCAACAACTTCTTAGTACCATATGCCTCGGTTATCACTCCATAAACATATTTATAATTTTATATGGCATTTATGTCTATATCAATTATTGTCACAAACTAGCAAACACTGCATAACACAATAAGTATTTTTTGACTTGCTGTTACAGCCTGACCAGATGCTATGTCATACACTCCCCTGCATTTAATTTCCTCCCACTCTGTAACTTTCCTATCTTCAAAGCGTCTGACGAAGTGGGATTTTCTCCCACGAAAGCTCATGCGATAAATAAATCTGTTAGTCTTTAAAAGTGCCACAGGACTCTGTTGTCTTTCTACAATAGACTAACATGGCTACCCCTTTGGAATTTGACAATAAGTATTGTGATCTTTATAGTCCTGATATGCACATTTCACTTAATTAAACGCAATGCCAAACTTGGAACACAAAAATTTCATGTCACTTTCACCAAATTCCGGTGACAGCTCTATAGTGAAATGTGATGGGTCAAGTGCTTCAGCAGCACTGCTTAGACATTTCTCTGAGTTTGGCAACAATCTAGCATTCATAGAGTCCGCTAAGGCCTGGTAAAACTGACATTTAGAAATTTCAATTTGCTTACGAGCATTCACAAACGTGTTTACACATACACCTTTAAAGCAACCTCAACATTTTCCCCACATCCACATAGCCAGTCATCTCATCAGAGTAGGCAATCAGGTGAGCCCTTACTCCTAACTCCTGCCTGCATGCTCAAATGTACATTTTTATGGGCTCTAGCCACTAGCAAGATTAGGGGTCAGAAGGAGAGAGCAGACAGTCATACTTTATCATACTTGTAGGCTGAAGAAGTTCTAGAGGAAACAGAAGAAATGTAATGTTATACCAATATTATAATAGATAAGCAGAATGATCCTAGCCAAAATAATATGATTATTGCAAAACTCTTAACTAAAGATGAAAATGTAACTAATTCCAGTGTACATGGTCATATGGAAAAACAGGTGTTCTTGAACTAACATAGCTTTTTGTTGAGATTACAAATTTGTCTGAAAGATGCAACACATTTAATATTTTGATTTTTGTTGCGTGTTTAAGTTTATACTGCAAGGCATCTTGTTTTTTTTAAAAAAACAACAATATAGTCTAGACAAAATCAATGTCATATTTTTCATGGATTGAAAGCTGGTTAACTGATAGCTCTCAAAACAATTTAATGTGACATCAGTCAGTGGGAGTAACTATTTTTCTCCGTCCGAAATCTCTTGTCAGCCCCAGACAATTCAGCATGTTGCAATTTTGCTCTATTTCAGCCTAAAGGGATTAATGCAGGAACTACTGTGTGAAATTCTATGGGGTGTGTTATGCAAGGGGTCAGAGTAGATTATCCTAACAATCTTTTCTGGCCCTAAAATCTATGAGGTGGAATTCCCTGTCTCAAAGAGTTTACAATATGAACTAAGACTTTTTTTTTCTTTAAGCCATTGAGAAGGAATAGAAGAAAAGGGAAAGTGTAACAGTGTTTTGAGTGACCTGGGTTCAAGTCCCTTCTTGATCAAACTTTCTATATGACCATGACAAGTCACTTAGTCTCTTTCTACCTCAATCCCCCATCTGTAAAATTGGGATAATAGTGCTTCCTCCCTTGCAGAATGTTGTAATGATTAATATGCAAATAAAGATTCTGAAGTGCTCAGACATGACAGTGATTGGGGGTGCAGGTGGAGGGATATCAATACCTAAGACTGACTGACAGAGTGGAAGGAAACCTTCCCTTTGCAAATATTTCTTTTGCCAACCTGCCTGTAGTAGTTTAAAGACATTCACAAAATGACTGTTTGATCGTGTTCATTCTACCAAATAATTAGCAAACATAAGAAGTGGATTTTTATTCAGTAAGAGTTTGTAAATAACTGCAGCTGGTTTATATAGATTATGCAAATGATGAAAGTGATTTTTACACTTGTTGCCAACAGTTTGCAAATGTGGTACAAAGAGCCAGAAAGAAATAATCAGCCGTGTTCCATTTTAAGTATCTAACAAGAATTACTACAATATAGTGTGCCAGCTATAAATATAGGAGAGACACTTGTACTAAAATACCTGTATGTGTGTTAAAATTATCTGTTTCTCATACAGAAATCCAACTACCAACTAGCTGGTAAAATGATTTAAACTCTTCTCCATGCCTTATTATTACGAAGCACTAATGCATCTCTTCAAAATGCTTTACAAATGTCGATCCTCACCACACCTATATGAAGTGGATATTATCCTAGTTGCATGTAAGAGAGCAACAGAATCTTATGTCAAGTGACTTCATCAAGCATAGGAGCTGTCAGACAGGATTAAGTCAAATTGGCTAATCTAATGGGAATACTCAGGTACTGGCGAAACAGGTGGTTGTGTTTTTTTCCAAATATTAACAGATGCTGGCATCACAACTGCAATATTGCAGCTCTGTGACCCACTTGTAGGAATGAATAAAAAGAGCATGTCAACACTGACAGTTGAGCAACAGCAATAAAGCGACACCAAGGCTGGTACACAAGCAAATCCAGATACAATGGTTTATCAATACACAAAACTTTGAGGTGACCCAGTTAGGATTGTCTAACATACATAAAGAAATAGGAAAACTAAGCCAACTAACAACATATATCAACTATCCCACACCCACAACTACATACTTAATACACTACAGTAGTTATGGTAATGGTTATGGTGTATAATCTAAATTCAGCAAAAACAACTAGAGTCCTGTGGCACCTTATAGACTAACAGATTTTCTTCGGCATAAGCTTTTGTGGGCTATAACCCATTTCGTCAGATGTAAGCCCACAAAAGTTTATGCCGAAGAAAATCTGTTAGTCTATAAGGTGCCACAGGACTCTCATTGTTTTTGCTGTACACAGACTAACACGGCTACCCCTCTGGTAACCTAAATTCAGACCATTAGGAGTGCCAGCCTTCCATTAACCCCTTTAACCACTTATTTTCATGCAACTCTTCACCAGACTCTCGTTTCCCAGTACAATTGACCATTACATCAAACTTCCACAACTATTAGTGCTTGAAATGAGCTGGTAAAGGAGAATGTTTCAAACGATAGAAAAAGAATGAAGGTTTTAGGGCATAGGCTGTGATGTACTGTAGTTGTGGCAACAGTAAAATGTTTGGAACAGTAACGAGCCCTCATGTGGCTAGTTCATTCCAGCTGTTGTATACAGAAGTGAAATCCTGTCCCCACTGAAGTCATAGGAATTTTGCTATTGATTTCAGTGGGACCAAGATTGTAATCTGATTAATCCCAGCACTTACAAAAGGAATTCACATTTTCCCCAAAGTGAAACAGTCCTAATTGCCCTCTCAGCTTTATCCAGGTTTCTCCATCACAACACGTGTCAGGACGTAGGGACTAGAACCTGCAGGTACAGAACCTAGGGTGGCTGATGTGCCCAGAATGCTATAAGGAGACCGTGCAGAAGCACTACCAGGGAATATTGTGAAGAGTAGGTGCCATAGGAAGTACTGCCCATGAGAGCCAGACTCAGTGACCTCTGATTCCCAAGTGCCCGTACTTACTCCTAGGGGTTGGGCCAGGAAGTTGTAGTAGGAAGGGGGTTTGGAAGATGAGAAACACCACTTTTCACCCTCCTCCAAAATATTTACTAGATGATAAATATTGAGTACAGGCATTTCCCATATGAAGGGGTTCAAGCAGCATTCTGGTTCCCATGTCATCTCTTGGGGCTAAATCTCTGCAATTAGACTGCTTTTTGGATGCTCTCCTAACTTTCAACTCAGACTTCTTGTGCTTGGTTTCTCGCTGTGCTTCTGCTGTAGCTCACATTGTAGATGCCAATCAGCCGTCTCCCCCAGTTGCTGATCAGCTGTCATTTGCCTGTGACTACTGGAGTTGCCTCTCTGAAGCAATATTTCCCTCATTGAATGGGAGGTGGACTGACAGCCAGAAGCCAAAGCTGGGATTTCTTGTCAGCTGTGTAGTAAACCAGAACTTTGCTGGTTCCTCTTTTCTGTCTTCCCCTTAATCTATCAGGGATGAAGAACAGCACTCCCCCTGGCAGGTGGCAAAGGGGCTCAACAACAGTTATACAATTTAAGGCATTTAAGCGTGGGGACAGGTGAGATGTAGCAGGAACTAGGTTTTTATTTTAGTTCTTAATATTTCTTCAGTTACAGCCAAGAAGTTTCTAGGAGAAGAAAGACCTTATCTAATGGAGTTACTTAAATTACAGTGATAGCTGCTGAAAGTCTTAAGTACACTCCTGTGTGATCATTATGGTGTTTGTACAAATGTTGTTATGATTTGTTGGCCCAAAGAGAAATGACAATCCGTATGATTGTACATCTGCAAATATTGGAGCCTATGTGTCCTATTGTATCTCTATCTGTACAGAGGACGGTGTATCTATTATTTAAAAATGATAAGGCTGTTGGTAACTGGAATTGATGTCTATTAGAGGAGTCAATGTAAAACAAAATAATGTATACCGAAGGCTTGTCTACAGAGAAACAGGAGCCAAAATGACTTGACAGTTGCAATTCATACATTTGTACTTTTTAGATCAGTATGACTAAGTTATATAGAAATGTGTCTACACAGACACTTGTACTGAAATAAATAAAGGTGTGAATTACAACTGACTTACTTACTGGTTTGAGTTTCCATGAGATAGTGAGACCTCTACTCAGGAACAATGACAAAACAAACCAGAATTCTATCCTTTCTTTTCAGGGATGGCGAAAGTGCAGGGAAACTCAAAATGGCCTTTGGATTTAGAAGCAGAAAGATGGGGTGGGAAGAAAGAGGGTGCCATCTGGAGCCAAAGTAGTGTGTTGTGGATTTTTTGTGGTGTAGGGTGGAGAGGAGGAAAGGGATTAAGCAGCAATAGAGAAAAGATTATTTCCTCCAGATGATAACACCAGAAAAATGGTGCTTTGAAGTGTGAATGTAATCTTGCCCTGCTAGAGTAAACACAAACTCTTGAGTTGAAACAGATGAAAGGTCTGATGAAGAACTTGAGAGACCCGAAAATCTTGGGGCCAAAAAAGATGTGTAGTAGTCTATTGGCCAAAAGGATAAGAGAGGAAACTAGATGTATAAAACACTTAAAAATAAGGTGGGTCTAGCTAAAATGAGCAGTGCAGAGTTTAAAGTTTGTAATGGCTTGTACACTGTCGAACTTTAATATGCCTTTTTTCCTCACTGAGGTCTGACTGTCCCATAGAGGAAAGTACCTTTAGAAAGGTGGATTTCTGAAACCTTACCCTGATTTATCTCTGTCAAAAGGGTATGGATCAAGGATTCCTAGCTTGGGTTGTGTCTGTGACTGCGGTCAGGTGGACACTTGTAAAACACCTAATTAGCAGATGTGACATTGGTTGGTGCAGATGATACCAACTCCATCACATGGTGCATAGTTGTATGTACAGAATACTATTTTATCGAAAAGGCAGGAACAGAATTAAATTTATAGCTCTTTGTTGCTCAGGCCTTCTTTCTCATTAACATTCCATCCTCTGTATTTTGCTTTCACTGGTACTATGTAAACAATCACTAATGACTTCAGTTCCTTTTCATTCAAACAAGCTACAGTCTTTGCAATGAAAATGAACATTAAACTTGACATACTACTATCTTTCACTGAAAATGAGAAAAATATTTATTCTTTTCCCTCCAACTCCATTTGTAATTCTTCTGACTTAGGGCCTGATTCTGCTCTTAAACTGTTGTATGGCAAACAGTAATTCCACTGCCTCCCACAGATAGGCTATGTCTACACTTCTTAATTTAAGTCGACTTAGAATGTCCACACTCAAAATTTAAGTTGACTTAGAGGGTACCCTACAAAATCGACCTAGAATGTCCACACTGGATGCCTAGGTCAGCTTTAGGGGCTAGGTGGACCTGGGACAGGTCCACGGTGGCAGGGGGGGCACCCCTTGCCAAGTGCCAGGGGGCTCAGGCTTTGCCCCATTGTACCTTGGTACAATGGGGAAAAGGGGGACAGGGACCCTGGCAGGGCATAGGAGCATGGTGGGTAGGGCAGAGCCTTTCTAAAGTCGACTTAGCCAGAAAAGTTGACTTAAAATGAGGTTTTATAAAGTCAACTTAATTTTTCCTTAAGTCGACTTAAGCAGCTGCTTAAGTCAACTTAAGGAAAGTGTAGTGTAGACGCAGAGTAAATTAAGTCGATTTAAGCAAGCTTCAGTCGACTTAATCTGTAAGTGTAGACGCACCCATACTGAGTTTACACCAGTGTAACTGAACACAGAATTTGCCTTGTTAGTTTGTCTAGCCTAAATAATTGACAGAACTAATCTTTGTCTCTATAAATTAGCAAAATAACTTGCCTTTTTTATTTATTTTTTTCTCCTACTCCATATAATAAAAATATATGAATGAATGATCTGTAATAGCCTTTTCATATTTATTTTGATGGTGAGAACTTTGCATTTCAGTTGCTTCTATTTTAAAACATTTAAAATCTGAATAAGCTTGTGTTAGTGAATCTGGCTTGGGAACTATGCATTTAAGGTAGATGCATGCTCAACTCCTTTAAAAGTCACAGGGAATTAGGCATCTACGTCCGTTGGTCTATGAAACTCCCAACCAAAATGTAAGCAGTGTTCATAGAATAGCGTGACTATTTCCACAGATACTAGTGGATCTGCTGACTAGGTCTGCTGTGATTCAAGGGCACATAGCTGATAAACCCGTGTCTTCTTCAGATGCAGCTGTGCACCCCTTTTGAGAAAGATGGCAATACCAATATAAAATTCCTGCATCTCTGTAATATATTCAAATGAGGGGCAGAATCCACCACTACTGCAGCATACAAAGACTAGAAGTTGACCTGTTCTATTTTGGGCAGTGAGGGATGAATACTAAAGTGGCCTTCTGTCTGAAGTAATTTTGTTTCTCTGAAAATTAAGTAAGTAAATTTCCCTCTGCTGGAGGGGGAAGATTCCTAAAACATTAAATCCCACTTTCAGCTGCTGTATGAGTTCTGCTTCTACTACTACCCCCACTGTTATAGAAGGTACAAATAATGCCACAATAACATATATACAACTGTGTTTTTAATACAACAGATCTCTATAGGTGTGTCTACACTGGCAATTTAGGTTGACTTAAGGAGGCTTAAGACTACCTAAACAAAGCCACGTCCACACTGGGCTTTTATTAAGTTGACTTAAAGCATTTCCTTAAGTCGACTTAAGGAAAGTTCATGTTGACTTAATAACACCTTCTCTTAGGTTAACTTAAGCCTTAAATTGACTCCTTAAGTCGAGTTAAAGCCAGTGTGGGTGGGGATTAGCGCCTAAATCAACCTTATTAAGTCAACTTAAAGCGTTAAGTTGACTTAATAAGGTCAACAAGGGGCTATGTCTACACTAGAAAAGTTAAGTCGACTTTATAAGGTCAACTTTAAGTCGACTTAACAAAGTTGACTTAAGTTTTCTAGTGTAGACATAGCCTATAGGTATTAACCATAATTCAGTGAGGTTCATCTTAATGTCCTGTAACATTCTCAGCAAACCTTATAAAAATTCAACAGAGTCCTGTGGCACTTTTAAAGACTAACAGATTTATTAAATAAATCTGTTAGTCTTTAAAAGTGCCACAGGACTCTCTTGTCTTTCTACAATAGACTAACACGGCTACCCCTTTGGAATTTCCTTATAAAAATTATCATTCTATCATGCTAGCACTGATGTCCTACCTTCTGCATGAAGGAATGGGATGACTGGGCAGCTCTTTGAGATTCAGTATTATTCAACTACAACTTGTACATAAACAAAACACTAAATTTTCTTCTTTATCATTTAGGAATTTATTCAAGGAGAAAATATTTAATCCAATCCATGAATTATCTAATCTCATTTCCCATTGCCACTTCCCTGATAAATTCATATGACTCAATATAAACTTTTGGATCTTCAGTGATACACTTATTACACATGAAAATAAATTTTAAGAAGTCAAGGACAAAAAAAACATTGTTCTCCAAGACCCACTGAAATCTCCAAAGAAATCAGTATGTGGTTATAGAGAAGTTTAGCCATTACAATTAATGCTCTTCCTTAAGTCTTCTGTCAGGCTGGCTCTGTATGAGTAGTATTGCAATAGAGATTAGAGGCCCTAAGCAGGGCCTCACAACAGCAGGCAAAGTCCTCACAAAAGAAATGATGGTTCTTGCCCAAGAAGGCTTATACTCAGATATAGGTGTTTGCAGTGGTTTTTTGGTTAAAAAAAAGAAGGTGCCGGTACTTGGTCAGGGACCTGGGGCCACTGGCGGTGTTGGCAGCAGGAGCCAGGGCCTCATCACTGTGGAAAAAAAGATGCCGGTACTCAGTACCTCTGAGTACCATCACAAAAAAAGCCCTGGGTGTTTGGCTTATTATGCAAAGAGGTAAAACTCAATTAATGAGTCCTATTTTGGTGTTTAATCTAAACTCAGGAGTCTCATCAACAGGCTTGTTAATGTTTTGGCTGCTGTCTTCTTGATACTTAATCTTGCAATGAGCTCTCTGATCATAATATCTTCAAAGACCTTATGTACAGAGTTTCAATGAATGACTTCTAAAACTCCCTCAGTGTTAACATGAGAATCGTGGTACATGGTGATAGATTAATTGTGTGCAAATCTGTGGTTTTCTTTCTTACATCATTTCTCTCATTGAATGCAATGGAAACTGGAATGTTACACCACATTGAATAGTGTTCCTGAAAAATGTGTGAATTCAGTGGCTCCACAATTTCATGAATGTCCAATATGCAATTACAGTATAAATAAAACAGATTTTTTGAAAATAATGCCTGCAGACTTCATTAGTAGATGGCATTTGCATTCACACATAGTGCTAATAATTCTGGGAAACATTTCTTCTTGAACTGCTTGGAGTATCCTAGATCTACTTGCTATGTTTTAAAATAGTTATGTTGCATATAAACACTTGAGTATAACTGTAGTGGGAGAAATACAGGAGCTTAACAGGATCCACCTCACCTATCTGCTAATTATCTGGGGAAATCAGCTTTCAGACAGGCAGACACTCCTCTCTGCAGTGTCTTGTACTCCATCCTGTCTCTGCTGGACCCACCTTCTCATGAGTTGGCCGTCCAGTCAAGTCACAATCCTCTCCTCTTCCCCAGATGATTATGCAGTCCATTTGAGCCATTTCTCACTGTGGCCACGGCAGTCCTGCCACCAGTTCTATGGCAATTGGAGGTGCAGATGGGATCCAGGTCCATCCACTACTCTGAGTCCCAGCCCAGGCACCTATGGGCATGGCAGCCTCTCACACAACTCCTCCATGAATTTCCCTGGGCCACTTGCCCGCGGCCCCACTACCTTCTCCATCCTTGCTTCAAGGTCTTTGGCTCTGCTGAGTCCCAGCAGCAGGCTACTACACTGTCCAGGGTGTTGACAGTTCTTCTCCTTCAAATTCCTGAGAGACACTGTCCTTGCTATAGTCTGCAGCTCCTTTATATACTGGTGTCCTGGGCCCTGACTGGCTGCCACACTATCTTCCTATTGGCTACTTTTTGTGCAGGACTCTCTTAACCCTTTCCCGGCCAGTGAGGTGAAGGCAATCTGTCACTAGGGGCAAATGACACTTTGTCTTAAGTATTTCAAATGTTTATTTGCATACTTCCTTGAAATTGTATTTCATGTGTCAATTCAAGATTAATGCTCATATCTATAGGCATATCTTGTTTGAACAAATATCAATTTTTATAATTTCAATTAAATGTAATTTCCTTAGAGCTACAAAAATGCATAAAACAAGTGTACAAACATTTTGTACATTTCATTAACCAAATTTGTATAGTCCAGTAAATAGAAGATGTGTTTTCTTCTATTCAGTTTTTTTTTAATGAAAACATGTAATCATTTTAACAATCAATTCTAAAATTCTAAATCAGTCCAAATGAATATGAGAGGTTTCAAAGTATATAAATGTTACCAGGTTATAATTCCTGAAATAAGATGTTACAAGTGATTCTAAGGGTATACCCAAGTTTGAAAACTGTGGCCCAAAACACTAAAATGGTGCTATAAAATAAACCATAATCAGCATCATGCAGGAATGCATAAATGTAGTAATTCACCTGACTGTTTACATATTTCTTACCCAACATACCTCTTGGGTACTTATCTTACACATACCTGAGAGACAGTCTCTTATTACTCAGAGTTTACAATCTCATGTAAGTTTTCACTTGTGCTTGAATTGATGGTCAACCTCCCACATCCATCCACTAAATTTTGTTTTCTCATTTTAAATCCAAAGTAGTTTCCGTTGTGGTAAGCAAACTGACTAATACTTTTGCTGAATAGCTAGAATATTGCCACACTTGGGAATGGAACATAATAATTCTGTGCATTTCTATAACATCTTTTATCAGAGGATCTTAAAGTGGATTTTAATGCTAGTTAAGCCCTCAACCACACAGTGAAATACCATAGCCAAGCATTAGTGTCCTGAATTTTAATAGGAAAACAGATACATAGATTAAATGACTTTTTGAAGGTCAGACGACTGTGCTGGAAGCAAGGCCCAGATTCACAAAAGGACTTAGACATTGCAAAATGAATTGTTGCAACACTTAATTGTTAGGCCTGTAGCTACCATTGGCATCCACAGACTCTTGGTTAGGCACTGGGACTACTTATACAATGCATGGGGAGAGAAGTGCTTGTGAATGGGATCCACACAAGCCAGCGTATCAGGTAGGAATCCACCTGAGCTAGCCAATGGAAAGGCTGCCTACCCTTCTGAGATTTAAGGGCCTAAATGCAAGCTGTAAGGAAGTGCCAATATTTGTTTCACAAGCAAAGCTGGCAACAGTCTCCTGTATTCAGGTACCTAAGCCACTTCTTACAAAAATGGCAGTACACCTCACACTGAGGAAACCATAGACTTTCCTTATAACCTTTAGCCCAATGATTAGGGAACTCACATGGGTTGTGGGAGACCCCAGTTCAATTTCCCGCTGGCTGAGGGGAATAGATTTGAACATGGGGTTCCAATCACCACTTGGCTGTAGTTATTCTCTTTCTCCCAATGCATATTTAATGCAAAGTGGAATGATTTCAACAGAAGTGATTAAGAGATTCACTCAAGAATATCCCATAGCTCACTGATTTGGGCATTAACATAAGATGTAGGAAAGCCCTGGTCAAATACATGCTCATCAGGTGGAAAAGATTAATAATTGCTTTATGGTTTTCAAAGTCTACTACTGGAAATGGTGTGTAAGTATAGCAGGATGCTTAGTTAGGCACATAATAGTGATATTTCTGTGAACAAAGGGGGCAGATTGGCTAGTAACTTTCTCCCATCATTTTCAATAGACAAAGCAATTTTAAAAGTTGGACATGCAGATTGTTGTAACTTGAGTTTCAAAGGAAGGCTCAGTGTCGAGGATCACTCCAAGATATGGACCAGGGAAATGCAAGGAGAGAAAGTAGATGGAAGAACTAGAGAAGTTGCTGAGGGCATTTTTCTTATAAAAGAATAGGATGCCCATTTAGATGACTTAAAACTGAACAAAGGTAATAGTAACTCAGATGTACACCACTTCCATTTCTATAAATATTGTGGCTTTGTTCATTCTGTATGATTGGTATGTTACAAACTGAAACTGTAAAGCAGGGTTGTACACTGGTGACTGGTATAGTTACAATAGTAGATGTACAACAGAGTCCTGTGGCACTTTTAAAGACTAACAGATTTATATATCACATGAGCTTTTGTGGGAGAAAAGAGTCTGACAGAGTGGGATTTTCTCCCACAAAAGCTCATGTGATAAATAAATCTGTTAGTCTTTAAAAGTGCCACAGGACTCTTATTTTTCTGCAATAGACTAACACGGCTACCCCTTTGGAACTTAAATAGTAGATGTATTTGCAACAAAATCTAAAAAGTTTACAACATATTTTTGGTTAAAAAATATTTGTTTTTATCTATAATCAACAAAGATTGCCATTTGTCATTCCTCTTCTCCCCATTTAAATCTCATGCGTCTTTCAAAGAAAAACAAAATGACCAAGAAAAATGAGAATTTCATATTCAGAATCAAAATGCTGTTTCAAAAGAGGCAAACATAAGAAAGATGGTATAGTCCTTAAGAAGGGCCCTGTTAGAGCTTTAAATAAAAAGAAAAACTAACAAGCCAACAAAAAGAATAAATAAATCTGTTAATTTATATGTGTAGATGCAACCTAAGTCGATTTAAGATTGCTTAAGTCAACTTAATTTACTCTGCGTCAACACTACAATTTCCTTAAGTTGAATTAAGCTGCTGCTTATGCAGCAAATGCTGAGCCCCCTAGCACTTGGCAAGGGGTGCCCCACCACCACCACTGTGGACCTGTCCCATGCCCACCTAGCCCCTAGAAGTCGACTTAGGCGTCCAGTGTGGATGCTCCAAGTCGATTTGGCAAGGTCCCCTTTAAGTTGACTTAATTTTTGGGTGTGGACATGATAAATTGATTTAACAAAGTCGATTTATTTGGCCAAGTGTAGATATAGCCGTAGTCTTTAAAAGTGCCACAATACAGGACTCTGTTTTTCTGCAATAATAGATTAACACGGGTACCCCTTTGGAACTCTTTTGCTCTTGTCTCTGATGAGAATTCGGCTTATTGAAGAAACAATTCAGTTCAGCCGTCAGCAGAGGTCCTCAGTTCCATACTTTATCTAGCACATTCGAATGCCAAAAAAACCCGTTGTCCTCAACTTACTGTAAGCCTAACTCCTGTGTTTATATTCAATTCCTTCAGCCAACTGATTGCAATTAATTGAAGTAGTTTCAAATTCTGGCTACAAGTGGGTACTTTTAGGTTTCTGAAAGAGACATGATGGAGCTATCACATGCACAAAACATTCAATGGAGTAACATTTTAAAAAAGATTGACAGACACAAACCAACAAGAGCTATGAAATACAAAGTGAAAACACATCTTAAAGAGGGGAAAGAGCAAACCATTTTGTTTCTATGGTATTATCTTTGCACAATCAGCTTATTAAATTACACCTTTTACTATAGAGGTCACTCTGGAAATGGATAAAGACAGTACCAGGGTAGAGGTGGGGAGACATTTAGAACCACATAGTGGTTCTAAACAGAGATAATTTCTCAAGAAGTGAAGAGGGCATAGGAGTGTAATAAGGGGCAGATTAAAATATTCTGGCAAATTAGTACATGGAATTTGCCCTTCTGTAGTGTGACTGATTCAAAATTTTTACAAAAAGCCTGAGATTGGCTTAAATTATGATTTTTACAGTTTTTTTTTTTAATTTGCCTTTATTTGGATTTGGGTCATATTTTTAAGTTTTTCTCTGCAGTCACGGGGGTTAGAAACTCATGATTTTTTAAAAAATGAAATATGAGATTTTACATAAAACCATAATTCCAAGAGGTGATGCTTAAAAAAAAAATGCACCAAATATCAAAAGACTTGGGATAAATTCACGGTAGCTGGCAACACTTCTTACTCCTAATCACCCACCCCCTCAGTATTGTTATCAGCCTTGCACCTGAAAATTAAGGGCCTGATTCTGCTCATTGGTGTAAAGTGGGAGTAACTTCATTTGTGTAAAACCTTTTATAATTGTGTCTGGTGGGAGGGAAGGAGAAATATCCAGCCTCAAAAAAAGTTGTCTTATCCCTTGAAATAAAATCTTTTCCCATCTGCAGTCTCCTCTGAGTATTGGTGCTCTCCTATTTCTGTCTCCACAGTTCTTGACTCCGCTTCTTTTCCACAGTTGATATATTTCAGGAGGCTCTTTGCAATTCCAGAGGTAACAGACAAAAGCAAACAATTCTAGGGTGCAGTTGCAGATGGGAAGAGAGTGGATGGAAGCTCTGCATGCATTAGCAGTACTGCCTTCAGGGAGGAAACAGACTGGTGAAAAGACCCAGATGAGAAATTAGGGAGTACACTTATTTTTTTTTTCCAATTGATTTCTTCGTTTCCTTAATATGAAGAATAAATCAATTTGCCCCTCTGAATAACACCCCTGTAGAATATATACACTGAAGGATGTGCAAGATAAACACAATGATTTGAAGTGCCAAGACATGACAACATGCTTCTTTATTTCCTTATGGAGAAGGAGCAGGAGTGAGGGTGTATACAAAAGAAAGACATACAGAAGAAATATATTTTTTAAAGAATGTAACTAAAATAGAAAATCCCAAGGCCTTATTGGTATGCAGTGGGGCTCTTTACGGTCTATCCTGTCAAGGCCTGCTGTAGTGTATGCTTTAGTTTGTTTAAGCACAGATATTTTTAAACCAAGGTCCAAGGACTGCAGGTTTTGTGTATTACTTTATTCTAAATATGAATTCAAAGTGTTTGCCAGAAGAGCTTCATTATAAAAGCTTTTTTGGAGTAGCAGGATTAAAAATAGCTAGCATGCCTGTGAAAAAAGCTGCTTTTCAGCAGCACTACTTAAGTATGAAAAAGGATCCACCACATGCACTGCAATGCTTAATTCAATATGAAAGTGTTTCAGTTCTTTAAATTCAACCCTGAGCAAAAAAAAGTGTCCCAATGATAATCCATCTGTTTTTTTCTTTTCCTTCCTGTTGTCTTATTGATGTGGCATACTGTGAAAATCCAATGAATAAGAGTGGGGAAAAGTTACTTATCTCTCTCTCTATATATTAATGTCGCTATTACTATAGACAACAGAGTCTTGTGGCACTTTTAAAGACTAACAGATTTATTAATCGCATGAGCTTTCGTGGGAGAAAATCCCACTTCGTCAGACGCTTTGAAGATAGGAAAGTAATAAAAAAGAAATAGACTAACACGGCTACCCCTTTGGAATTTGGCTATTACTATTGATATAGATATAATCTACATACCACATTATGATACATAACAGTGATTAGTAGTTATTTTCTTGTAGGTATCACTAATTTGAATGCCATTCCTAAGAAATATTCGAATATAGTTGAAAAGTATATTCAGTATCTCAACATCCAATTTCTAGTCTCACTAAATTTTCTATAAAAGTTTAACCTGATTATTTTTTATTGACTCAAGGTGACCTTTCTCACCAATCTCAAAAACATGTTTGTTTTTTCAAAACTTTGATGAAATCCTTGGAAGTTGGGCATTGTAATTCATTCACTAATTCTTAAGCAGCACTTGCAACACAGCAGTTAACCAAGCCCTCTCAGCTTGTCTCCCCCAACGATCACCTTCTTTATTCATGTGCCAGCTGGGATTCACTTCACCACCTTTAATTTGCCTGAGACGCTAAGAGATAAGAAATGAGAAAGGGTAAAAAGAGAATCAATTGAATTCTAATAATGTTGTACTACTTATGTTTTTCCACATGGGGTTTTCCTCACTTTATATAATACTTATCTGGAAAACTTTTAAGACCCAGAAAAGTATGTCTTAAAGAAGCCAGCCACCCAGCCACAAAGTTAAAAGTGTGGTCTGGACTGAGATTTACACATTGTCAAAACATCCTTCTGTACATCTTCAGCTATGGGATAATATATGAAACCACAGTGCTACTTAAACCATATGCAATTATTTAGGAAGACCAAATCTCATATAAGTAAAATTTCCATTCCTCCTCAGGCAGAAGTCTTCTGTTTGCTTGCAGGAAACAATTCCTTTTTCCTCAGTCATATCAGTACAGGGATATTTCCTCTTGGGGGGAAAGCACATGTTAGGATGGAATTTTCAACATCTGTCAGGGTTGGTTTAACTGCTTCTCCAGTTGTCTCGATTTTATAGGGACAGTCTGACAGGGGCTTTGTCTTATATAGGAACCTATTACATCCCATCCCAATTTTTCACACTTTCTAGCTGGGTCACCCTAGTTCTGAATGCTTTTGAAAATCCCACCTTTAAAATAATTCCAGTAGTAAAGCTGCCACTTTAAGAAATGAATAGAAAGAAATGGGAAAAGGACTGTTAGGGAACTGAGATGCAAGCTTCAAAATGAAGTCATACTGAATCAATTGTTTCTGCATTCATTCAAAGAGATTAATGGTGGCCACCCTGTCCTGTCTCCCTGTTGCTAGAGCCCTGCGCAGACATATAAATGTGCATCTGGAACCGGACCGCACCCACCCAATGTTAGTTGTTACCCAATCTGCGATCTGCATGCCATGTTTTATGTGGATCTGGAACTGCATCTGCAACCGAGCTTGGGCTCAAAGTCAGCATTTTAGCTTTGATTGGCTCATTCGCCACATGGGTCCCACCTATTTTTTTCCTTTTCTTCTTTGTGATTTGCATGCTGTACTGTCAATCAGAGTTCCTTGGTCACCAATTAAATTTCTGGTTGACAGCATGGCATATGAACCACAAACAAGAAAATGAAGAAGTGGGTGGGGAAGGCATGGGGAATGAGCCAATCAAAGGCCAGCATGCTAACTGACTGTGAGTGGTGTCTCTCCAAGCTCCAGCCTGTTATGACTGAGACTCTGATTGGCTGGCAGACCACCAATCAGAGCTCAGCTGGGATTGGCTGGAACACTTCCTTGTCCGCTGTGTGATGACGAGGCAGATCGTAACAGCAGCTGCAGGGATTGATCATAAAAATAGAATCTGCAGCCGCATCCAATCCACAACAATGGAACTGTGGCTATCTGCACCCGCACCCATGGGTGCGGTTACCCGCGGATCTGAAGTGGATACCCGTAGATCTGCAGGGCTCTACCTATCACCACTGGGAACTTTGAAAGAGTCATAGAATCTGGATCCTCCTCCTCTTCAAAAAACTATGGCCTTTGTCATTTGAGCTAAAGAAGAATCTCAATTAGCAGTACAGGGCTTATAACCACAGTTGAACATTTCGGATGTAATCCAATAGATGGCAGTGCTACACATCCAGTGAGCTAATCCATTGCAATATTATTTATAATCCATTTTCCTGGTAGTCAAAAATAATCTCAAGAATTGCTGTCTTCTACCGAACAACATCTGAGTGATACAGTGAAGAAGGGTGCTGAGCTATTTTTTTCCTGTCTGTGAAAGGTGGAACAGATGAAAAAGAATAATAAATCACTCTCTCACCTGAAAGATTGCCTCTGTCCCTATGCCATTCTGTCACAATTTCAGTCAGCAAAGGGGCTTAACCTGCATCTCCCTCAACATAAAAGAGAGGGGACTGCTGGCAGGGTGTCTTTGCTGAAGCCTCCAGGACTCTGGAATTTCCAACCTTTTGGTCTGGTACAGATCAAATTGGATGACTTTATAGGGATGCTGCAAAAGCCATTTGTTTCATAGAGTTTACGGGACAAGATAAGAGTATGTTCCTTGTCATAATTTACAGGTGAGAGGCTTTTCTGTTGTCTGGCTGAGGTAAATTATTGCCTCCATTTGATTATTTAAGGCTGCTGGCTGGCAGAGTTACTGTATCTGTTAGTGTTAAGGCTGCTGGGTGGATATCAATTACAATAAGTATGATTTTAGTATGAGTATTTTCATGGCCAGGATGTTCAAAGCTTTTTTTATGGCTATTTTTTTAAAAAGGTCAAATCTAAAGAAGCAAATATCCATCCAGATATTTTGAAGATACTCACATTTTCTTATGGGACATCACTACAATGTTAAAGCTAAATTGTAGCATGAAGTTCAGTGGGAATGTCTGAATATCAATCCAGTTGCATCATGCGGTGTAATCTTATTAAAATATCCTGGTGAATCTGAAGTGGAATCCATTTCAAAATATGAATTAAAATTGTTTTGTGCATTACACCCATCGAGAGTGTCCCAGCAAATTATTGTGGCTTTTACAATCACGTTTATATTTTTAGTGTTTTCTCAATTTCTGTTGCTGCTACAGGCCTGCACAAATGGGGGAGATCTGACTATAGTAAAACAGTAATATTGATTATTCACTAAGTGTTGTCAAACTCAAAGTAAGCAAATTGAAAGAGAATGTTTCTCTAATCTCTTCAATTATAGTTATCTGAAGTGTTAATTGGGAACAGTAGGTTAAAAATCACAAGTGTCACTTTTAAAAAATTGGAGTCCCTTTACGCTCAGCGCAATTCATTGGAAACATCTGAAGTGAGTTTTTCAGCTCTGTGGTGCTACCAATGTTTTTACAATAAAGGGAACCATCTTCTTTTGAGGCATGTTTGTGCCAAGACCACACTAATTTCTAAGCATTTTTGAAACCCCTTGATCCCAAATACTGTGTTTTCATAATTCTTGCTTGGGAAAGCACTTTATTTTTCATCTAGGAACTGGTTTTCCTTTGGAAATGCAATTAGAGTTTGGTTGCCATGGCAACCGATTTCAGTACTTCTGTTTCTCACACCATATATTTCTCTGGGTTGCTACAGTGCTAGCGCTTATCAGTATTTTTAGCCACTGAGTGAGGTTGGTGGTGACTGACATCTAGAATAAACTTCAAACTAGTGACCTATGATATTTCTTCGAGTGACAGGGCAAGTTGCCTCTCCTTATATATACAGCTTTACATCTTATCTTCAGTCATTTACCTAGGGTACTAAACTTATCAAGTGTGGGTTTTATTGTGTTTTTGTTTTGTTTTTAGTGGCATGACTATCTTAATTCAGAAATAATAAAACAGTTGTTTAAAAAATGTACATGCTTTTGGAACAGTGACCAAATGAACAGTGTCCCACCTCCAATCTCCCTGCCCTAGAAGTTAAATAAAATAACTAAGTGCAATGTAGGCAAGAAATGTGGAAAAAGTGGAGTGAGGAACATATTATACACACAAATGTTTGATTTAGGACAACACACTCCTCTTGAAAGCTTTTAAGCATTGATTTCAAAGGGACACAAGCAGGGCTTAATTTTTGTCCTGAATGAGAACACAAAGGACAGGGCTGGATCAAGATCTTGAAAGGCTTGGGGCTGCCCACTCTTGTGGCTCCCCCACACAATGGCACCTAGCCTGGGGGCAGCCTGGCTTGCCCTGGGGAGGCGGGGTTCAGGGCTGAAGGGGCTCTGGGGTCTGCAGTCTGTCCGATGCTTCAGGCAGCCTGAGGAGAGACTGAAGGAACTAGGCTTATTTAGTCGGTAGAAGAGAAGACTGAGGGGGGATTTGATAGCAACCTTCAACTACTTGAAGGGGTGCTCCAAAGAGGAGGGACGTAGGCTGTTCTTGGTAGTAACAGAGGACAGAACAAGGAGCAATGGTTTCAGGTTACAGCTTGGGAGGTCGAGATTGGATATTAGGAAAAACTTTCTCACTAGGAGGGTGGTGAAGCATTGGAATGGGTTACCTAGGGAGGTGGTGGAATCTCCATCTTTGGAGATATTTAAGGTTCGGTTACACAAAACCCTAGCTGTGATGATTTAGTGGGAGTGGTCTTGCTTTTAGCAGGGGGTTGGACTAGATGACCTCAGGAGGTTCCTTCCAACCCCTATGGGAATGTCTACACTACAAAAGCTAAGTTGATTTTGTAAAGTCGATTTAACAAGATTGACTTCCTTGTTAAGTTGACTTAGAGAGTCTACACTAGATCAGGGGTGTCAAACTTATGGGCCGTGGGCCGGATCAGGCCCGCCAAGGGCTCTTACCCGGCTCCTGGAGCCCTGCACAGCTCTCCCTGCAAGCTCCCAGTAAAGTGCCTGCAATTTTACTTTTTGTCAGCAGAGGGCGCTCCTCTGCTATAGAAATACATTGGAGGCGCGCCCTCTGGTGGCGAAAAGTAAAAACTGCAGGCTGGATTGAGCCCCTGTGAGCCAGGTAAGTGGGGGGACAGGGCTGGGGAGCCAGCTCCATGGGGCGGGGGGTCTAGGGAAGGGGTTAGGGAACTGGTACAGGAACGGTGGGTGGGGACCAGAATGGAGTCCCATGCAGGGAAGGGAATGGGCAGTGCAGCAAAGGGGAAGAGGTTGGGGAGCCAGCGCAGCAAAGGGGAGCATTCAGGGCAGGGGAAAGGGAAGGTGTCAGAGGACCTGTGTGTTTGGGGAAGGAAAAGGGGAGCGCACGCTGCCCCAAGTGCAGCAGGGGAAGGGGTCAGGGACCCTAGGTGGTACAGTGTTCGGAAGGGGTCAGGAACTCTACCTAGACACACTTCCGCCCCCGGCCAGTGTCCTGACTTCCAGTGTGGCGCCTTCCTCTGTAGCACAGGGCATGGTTCACCTACTGGTGAATTCTCTGTATCTTAAAGTTCTTAAATCATGATTTAAGGAGTTAAATAACTCAGTCATAGGTTGTTGGCCTATTGCTGGAGTGGGTGGGTGAGGTCTTGAGGCCTGCATTTTGCAAGAGGTCAGACTAGATGATTGTACTGGTCCCTTCTGTCCTTAAAGTCTATGAGTCTATGAGACACTGAATGAGTTTCACACTTCTGATCTAGACTCTCTATGTCGACTTAGAGTGTACCTTGTTAAGTTGACTTAGAGAGTCTACACTAGACTTAAGTTGACTGGCTAGGTCCATGGAGAGCCCCGGCTCCGAAGGAAGCCGCAGCTTCTGGGGACAAAGGGAGACAATCAGGGAGCCCCACATGGGAAGGAGCTGGCTGGGGCCAGGGGCTCCAGCAGGAAATCTGGGGCGGGGAATTCCCTCGCCGCTGGAACCCCAGCTGGGGTGGCAGGGGATTCCCTCCCCACTGGAGTCCTGGCTGGGGAGTCCCACCTGATCCTCCCCGCATGGTCTGAGGTCAAGGGATCCTCAGCTCCCTTCTCCTGGGGAGTCGTGTCTCCCTGTGAGCATCGGCTCCCTTGTCCCCAGCCCTAGGTCAACTTAGAGAATTAAGTTGACCTCGGGTATCCACACTGGTTTTAGGTAAACTTAACAAATCGATTTAGCAGTTAAGTCGATCTAACCACCGGTAGTTCTTAAGTCGACTTAAGGACACCACTAAATTGTCTTAATGAAAGCCTGGTGTGGATGTGGAGTAATTTAGGGCGACTTAAGCGTCCTTAAGTTGACCTAAATTGCAAGTGTAGACATACTCTCAGATTCTATGATTCGATGGCTGGCACTGTGGGGTCAGGGTGAGCTCTGTAGCCCAGTGGTGCTGCAGAGGGAGGCAGGATCTGTGGCCCATGGCCTGGCCAGCCACCAGGGGAGGGTCCATGGTGCTCCTGCCTTGTTCCTGGGCTGGCTGATCTGGAGCAGATCAGCCAATCTGGGTTGGGGCAGGCAGGCCTATGGTGGGCGGTAGCAGTGCGCTTCTTGGCTGGAGCTAAAATTTGAAAGGGTTGCAGGGCCTCCCTTTTGGATGGGGGCTGGGTCTGCAGTCCGTAAAGCCCCTGTCTTAATCAGGCCCTGACAAACAAGGACAAGAATTAATAAGCAAGGAGTTATAATTAGTAGTAAAATCATGATGTCAAGGGCTATGTCTACACTTGCTAAAATTAGTTCGAATTAGTCAGTTCGAACTAACTAATTCAAAGTAATTTTAGTTAGCTCGAATTAACGATCCCCATTCATTTCAATGGCCAGTTAGTTCGAACTAAGAAATTAGTTTGAATTAACATGGCCACATTGGCTAATTCGAACTAGTTAGTTCGAATTAACCCTTTAGTTCGAATACCCTATTCAAACTTATTAGTTCGAATTAAGAAAGCCCTTAATTTGAACTAACTAAAGCCTAGTGTAGCCATAGCTTTAGTTAATTCAAATTAAGCCGCCTTAATTCAAACTAACTTGCCAGCGTAGACATAGCCAAGGAGTGCTAAAACTGAATATTTAGTGAGGATTATTCTTCCAAACAGCAAGATCTATTAGCCTTTTGAAAACTGTTCCATAAATCTCTGTCGGTGTTAGTGTTTTTAGAATTTATCACCATTGCAGCTCCAAAAGCAAGCTATCTTGTGGAAACTGCTTTGACTTTAACCCTAATGTTACATAACCCTTTTTTGAGAGCGTCCAATCACTACCATATTAAAAAGACCAGGGACAAAGGACAACCTGTCTGTGCTCTGTACCCGATGATGGCTTCCATGGAACTGCATGCTACACAGAGACATCTTTGAAAAATTCTGTGTGAAATTCTGGCCCTGCTGAAATCAATTTACCATTCACCTCAGTGGACCCAGGATTTCACCCTTCTTCTAGTATGTCTGTCTCACCTGGAGACTATTTGAGAAGTTGGTCCAGTAAAGGTGTTGGTTGCCTTACCCACCACTAATATTCTGGGCTGACATAGCTACAACTACACTGAACAGAGACTTTTTGCTTTTCTTTGTTCTCCATAATCTGAAATAGAAGTAATTTACACTGACACACGTTTCATTCTGCATACATGGAAAAACATCACTTTAATCTTACTTTACCAGAATGGTTTAAGTGTCTGGGAGGGACTTCCTCCTTATTCTAATCTTCCAATCTGATGAACTCCATTTGTTATGACTTACTTATACATACCATAGTGCAGTCATTCTGAATGATTTCATACAGTATTAAAATGTTTCTTGTTTGCTCATGCCATAATATGTACAAAAGTTTCCTTTTAATTACATGATATGGTAACTTAAATATTATTTTAATATTTCCTTCCTATTTCTTTTTCTGTGCTTGTTATTCAACATTGTTTCAGCTTTCAAATCCTGTCTATAATACTGGATTTTCTATGCCTTATCAAGCTTTTATTTGTCACATACCTTTTATTAATGTACTTGCACTTTAAAGTTCTGTAAATGCCATAATTCTTGTGAATGATGCTATATAAATGAATAAATAATATGCTTCTTTGATTCAGTGGGGACTAGACAGCTTGCAATTCAAGGGAATGTCAAATCCTTTCGTTTTCTTTGAATACCTTTTCCCTACCTGGAGCTCTGATAGCACAGAGATAATTATACTATTTCATATGTATGAAAAAGAAACTGCTGTCTCCTAACTCTTCTAAAAATCTCCCTGATAAAGCATCAAGTACTACTGTAGGACTCACATTGAACTTCCAGAGTAGTCTAAAGTCCCAGAATGGCCCAAAATTCCAGTAAGTAGTGCTATATTGTTTGTTTACTTTCTTATGTTGATGAACGAGACTCTTAATAAAATAAAATGGGCAGGTGTCACTGTTAATCATCATATAAAAGTAACTTACACTGCTTCCCTCCTATTTTTTTTAATTTTTTTAAAAATCCAACCTTATTTCAGCAGGAAATCTTTTATCATATTCAATCTCTCTCAAGAAGATGACTTCATTTTTCACAATGTTACTAAGTGTATTTGTGGATTTGCAAGATTTTAAAACCAAGCAAACATATTTTGTGCATTTGTCAGTTACTCACTTGGATGATCACATCTGTAATAAATCTATATCTTGGCTTTACCACATTGCATTTAAGATCTAAGAATATATTGATGCTTCCTCACTAACTCTGATGTACTAGAATTAGAAATAGTTTCTTAAAGATGCCCAAACTGCTCAATATGAAATCTCTAAGTGGATTACTGATGAGTGGAGTTTTGGTCTAACAATGCCAATTTTATTTTATTTTGAGAAAATTAAACAAAGAAAAACCATTTCCCCATCGTGTCTTTGCTGTAAAGGTTTTAACTAGCTCTATCTCTGAGCTATTATAGGAAGCATGTCAAAGATATATGTTAGATTTACTTCCTTTGTCTTAATATACTAGATTAATACTAAGTTTTCTTGTTGAAATTCAAGGGGCTAAGATAATTATCCTGATAAAGGTGAGAAAATTCTAGGTTGGTTCTAAACAAATCTGATTGGTATAATAAATCACAAGACTCAAGCAATAGAATCAACCGCTGGAGAAGTGGGAATAGAACACTTAAGGAAGATCTCCCTTGGAGATTAGTTGGATAGAGATGTGTGAAAGAATTTAAAATATTTGTTTTAATTCTTACAACAGCTAGAGCAGCTTCTGATATTGTCAGGCTTTGTTGTCCTATGCTAAACTTCAGTTCCAGAATCTGTATGAATTTCCTTATGATCCTTCCTCAGCTTTCATGACCACTTCCATTCCAAGTAGTTTTCCTTGATGGCTTTGTTTAAATCTCATAATCTTTGTTGCTCTATTTCATTCTTGATGGGCTCTTGGATAAAGGAGATAGTAAAAAGCGTATTTCCCTTCAATTACTCCCTTTTAGGATGACTGTTTTTCAATGATGGAAGAGCTGTACTTTGAAAAATGTCACCATTCTGTATGTAAACTGTCTGGCTCTCAGAAGTGCTAAGGCTCTATTGTACTGTTGATTGGCAGAGCTAAAATGGAATGAGTAATCTAACCTATATAAGAAGGTAGAGCCAACACTACATTTCTCTTGCTGAACTGACATTTACTGTATCTTTGTTCAACTCTAGCTGCATTTGCAGTTAGATATTTGTTCTAAGTTTAGAACTTGTTTGCCATTTTCCAGCTGGGTTTGACTCATTAACAGTGCTTGGAGTACTTCTTGATGTTCTATCTGTGTATGCAGCTTCTTTGCCTTCCTGGCAGAGCTCAGAGAAGTTTTGGTCTTATCAGACACTGAAGTTCATTTTGTTTGTTGAGAATGCTTGGTTTATATTTGTTTTTTAGGGTGGTGTGAGTTTCCCTTTAGAATGTGTTTGCCTGTAAATTGGGCAATGGGGGTGGGGGAAGGAGGGAGGCTGCTGAAAGAACAGAGAAATGATTCCTTTGCTATATTTATATATTCCTTTGTCCTTTAGGAAGAGAGAACTCAAATCAGGGCTTGAGGTGTGGTCTGCTTAAAAGTGTAGCTGCATAACTGTCAGAAAGTAGTGTTTTATTTATTTATCTATTTACTTTACTTACTTATAAACATAGTTGTGCTGATAAGAGTCCTGCTGCAAATTTAGCCAAACTGTCATAAAGTGTTTTATACTGAGATAAATTAGGCCTAGTCTACACAACAAAGTTTTGCAGGCATAGCTGTGTTGGCTAGGAATGTGAAAAAAATCCCAGCCCCTAGCCAACAAAGCCCCATGTGGAGACGAAACGATGCCACCGGCCAAGTGCTTGGTATAGCAAATGTCATTTGGGAAGATAGCATAGCTATGAAAGCAAACTCTTTCTGTTGACTTCATGCTGCTTTTCCATTGGGAGCTCTGCTAGCATTGCTAAAGAAAAGTGTGTGTAGAGTAGACAAATCCTTATTTCGTTTCCCCCAGCCAAAATAAGCTATATAGGCATGACTGCATCCATACTAGATTTTTTTTGTTTTTGCTGCTTTCACTGTATCGACATTGTTAAAACAACAAAACTGTTAAGCATAAACAAAGCCTAATTCTCCAGTTCCTTGCACCTTCTGCTGTCATATCCACTCTTGCAACTTGGATGTAAAACACTGCCTGATAAGAATTACATGATTTTGACCTCACGTTGCACCAGTGTGATTGACCACACTGGATGCCTAGGCACTGGAGAATTAGGCTATATATGTACTAAAGATCTCTCTCATCATTGCTTATGAGTCTTGTGGCACTTTTAAAGACTAACAGATTTATTAATCGCATGAGCTTTCGTGGGAGAAAATCCGTCTTTGTCAGACGTCTGACGAAGTGGGATTTTCTCCCACGAAAGCTCATGCGATTAATAAATCTGTTAGTCTTTAAAAGTGCCACAAGACTCTGTTGTCTTTCTACAATAGACTAACACGGCTACCCCTTTGGAATCATTGCTTATGTATGTTATCAGACTTCAGCTGGTGGTAGTCCTAGTTTAGCTAGGTCTCTGGAGGCTTCTGGGGTTTTTTTTTGTTTGTTTTGGGTTTTTTTTTTTTCCTAGAAGCATTCACAAATCACAAGTCAGACTCAAAATCTCATGGGAGTGTCTTAAAAACCATGAAATTTGAAAATAATAAGAGATTATGGTGAGTTTTTTTTGGCCTCCATCAGATCTCATCTTTTTCTAGTCTGATTTCTAGTCCATCCAAAAAAGACTGTTTCCTTTTCATACATGCTGCATAGCACAATTATGCTATAGGTGGAGAAAGATGATTTTCAGTACTGTTTCAGAAAGAAGAGACTAGGAAGATAAAAGACTTATTCAACTGGTAGCAGTGTATAAGTAAGACTAGACTCCACCTTAGTGTCCAAAAATGAATTGAATTTGACTCTTGAAACAGATTTCCTCCACCTTCCAAACAAGGCAGACTCCTTTCAAAGTTATTACAATTGCTAGAATTCTCTTTAGCCACAAGGACTTGAAGATTTTTACTCTTAGCATTATTTACAATAGTATTACACAGTGAAGCGTTTTCCTTCACCAAAGTGAATGAAAGAGCTGTAATGTACTGTGTTCTCATTTCAGAATCTCACTGGTTAGTTAGTTTATCACACATAAACTCTACTGAGTTTTCCATTTTAACAGAACAAGAAGGAATGGAATCTATTTTCATGTAAAGTGTCCCAGTCACAGACAACAATATATATAATTGGCACATTTGCAGTATCTGATTCCTTTGAACCATTAGCAACAGAAACAGCAGTGAGAGAACCATGAGCAGCAGTGCTTCTCCATTCAATTGGCAGTTGATCTCATTGCCCTAATTGGGTTTTGATATAACCATTTGAAAAGTCAATTCTTTTCCCACATAACATTTTCATATGGCAATGCTATTTTGCTTTGACTTACTTTTTACATATGAAAAGAACTGGATCAGATTGTACTTGTAAAACATACAGTTTGAAGGTAAGAATGGCTTTAGAAGTTGGCTACAGACTTCCCACAAGAGGTAAAGAAAGAAGAATAAGAGAATTGTAAAAAATGGAAAGATTTGAATATGATAGGTTTCAATTTCCTAAACACTAATTAAGATATCAACTGTGAAATCACAAAAGAAACCTTGATATTCCTGGAGACAGTACAATAATATTTCTTCACAGTTCACTGAGCAGAGAGAAAGACTGGAGGCTGTTTAAGGCTTATAAAACAGGTATTTTAAAAGAGTTGAAAGATAGTGAACATGTAAGGCTGCGTGTTTAAAGCCTAAGGACATATACAAAAAGTTGCAATTCAAAAAGCATGAAATTTAAAGTGGGCTTTCAGACTTTTGTGTAGTCTGTTTTAAAAATAGTTGAGATGGAGTCAATTTCTGTGTAGAAAGTCTTTCAGAAATATGAGATGTATTTTAGGAAAGTTCTAAGTCTACTATATAAAAAGGGCACATATATATTACCTGACACAAACCAAGAAAATGAAAAATTAAACCAGATAACAGTATGTATTCTCCACCTACCTCACCACTATGCTACTCCACAGCCCACACCATCACTTTAACTCTGCCCATCCTAGAGGCCACAGCTGTCTCCCATCTTCCTTTTAAAAAATGGGGATTAGATGGGAAGAGTGAGGGAGAGTGATAGAAGCAGTATTATCAGAAACGTGCATTCAAAGTAATAATCCCTTACTTGCTGTCTCCCCAAAATCATGCAACTGACCTAAATTATCAGATTTTAAAAAGCAACCAAACTTTTTTTTTTCTTTTTTGGAACTTTCTGTCTTCCGGGGTAGCTGCTCACCCTCAATTTGTATGAACTTTTCAGATTCAAATGCAACCTCAAATGCACAAATATGAGCATTCTCTAAGGAATACTCTGCTTACTCTCTTCACCCTTGGGGTGGGGAAGCAACAATTCTGTCCCTCCTCCCTTATGACATGACCATCCTGCATCTTACCTGTCCTGTTCCTTTTCTCCCTGTGACAGGGCAGGCCTACCCCACACTGCAACAACCCAGGAGACTCTATCGGTGACAGAAGCCCTGCCCCTTAAGCCCTGCTGGGCATGCTTAGCCTGCTGTCCCCCTATAAGGGAAGCTGCTCAGCTCAGTCTGGGTTGACCAGCAGGGAGGAAGGACACATGCTGGAAGTGCTTAAAGAGGAGCTGCACCAGAGCCTGCACAGACCTGGAGACCTTGGAGGGGAGCAGCCACTATTGGTAAGCTGTCTTGAGGCAGAGGCCCAGGAACTCACAGCTACCAGGGAACTTCAGGATCCCAAAGGAGAATGAATGGCACAGGCTGCAGGCAGGGATAGCTGAGAGCTTCAAGAAGAGACCAGCTTGACAACTCAGGTAGGAAGTAGCCTAGAGGACCTGGAAGGGGGGGACTGGGTGTGGTGTGCCCTCAAGCCAGTGTGTTTTGGTGTGGATCCCTGCTGACTTGGTGCTGTACCCCCAGCAATGATAGGGCCCTGGGCTGGGGCTTGTTAAAGTGGGAGGACCTGAACCCCTCTACCCAGGATGGCAGTTCACCTGGGCAGGTTCTCTCATAATTGACTTTGGCTGCTAGGCTGTGCTGCCCTGACCCCAGGGGTGTGGAGGGACTCTAGTCGCTAGGCTGTGCTGCCCTGACCCTAGGGCTGAATATTGACTGGTTGTACTGATCACAGCTCTGTACGGCCGTATTGTCTACTCGAGTATTGACTTTGATGGAGGTTAGGCTAGGCACTTGAGAATCTTGTGAGAACCCCCATCTCGCTTATGGCCTGGGGTGTTTGCCCTCCAGGGGTGCTGTAGCTAGCGCACCCTGTGACACCCCCCCCCCACTCATTCGTCCTTAATATTTTCCCAAATTTTTGCTGTTCCAAATGCCCCTTGCCCCACTTTGTTCTGCATGTGCCTCCCCCCCCCACTCACCTGTCTGGATCTCCTTTATTCTTCAGTATTCATCTGCTCCTCATAGGGATGATATAGGAGGGTATCAGCTTTCCAGGAAGCCAGCAATGAATTAGAGAACTTCCTGCAAATTGGGCAAATGTTCCCCATCTCTAAAAGAATGATGCAAAGTGCTGGCTTAATCATGAAAGCTAGGTTAGGGTTGCATGTGAAGCAGCCCCTTAACTAACTGTATTTTTTTTTGTTTTCATAACTGATTTTTTTGCTTGTAATACTAATCTTTTTGGGTGTGTGGAGAGACCTTTAACTTAGCACTTCTTGGATTTCTAACATATGGTGATGGGTAGCGGTGTGTGTCAAAGGCCCTGTTATACAGCAGCCTTAACTCCAGGTTACTAACACTTTTTTTGTAAGGGATGAATTAATTGTTTGAATTGACTGGCAGCTAATATACAACTCATACAGCTTTTCCCTCCAGTTCTGACAATGCTGTCAAACAAAATTATACAGAACCTTTATTTTAATGAAACTCTTTCCTTTATTATTGAAAGTTTACCTGTTTCATGGAAATAATAACCTGAAAACACTTATGGTGTGCGCTCATTCATTTTACATGGAATGCAGAAAAATAAAAAGTAGCAAAGACCTATATTTCAATAATATCAAGCTGTGGCTTAGTTCTAAGTGAAAGACTTTCCTCCTGAGAATTTGTACTGTGAAACTATTATGGTTCACAGGTAAATATGACACCTTACATTTAAATAATGTGAAAAGTGTGACAAATAATGCAAAATTCAGGAAAATCTAAAATGGTTAACAGCAGGAGTTAAGGAATTGCTATTAGCTTTTATTTTCTTGGCTTTTATGTCACAGCTTTTAATGGTGTTGAAATCCATTATTTATTCTGAATTTTATTTTTTTAAGAAGAATAATATTTTAAAACTTTTATGAAAGATCTTAAAATGTTTGTTGCCTAAAGGAAAGATAGGTCATCCCATATTTAACATAGCGTGACTTTAGATTTAGCTGGTTACCATTCTGATATATACAGCTATTACTATAAAAAACATAAGTATTTTTCAGCCAGTAGAACAGTATTTCAATCAACTGAAAGTTCCTGCTGGGTCTATACATTGTCCTTGTGCACACAACTTCTGTTGAGATCAGTAGAGGATATGCTTTCTTTTGAGTTACACTGCAGGCATGTTTTTTCCCGTTCAATTAAATTGTTCCAAATTAAGAATCAGAGACCTGAGTTAGTAAGAAAGCTGTTTGGTTTCTTGCTTGTTAATGGTCACTTTTCATGAATCAGAACTTGGGACACATTCTGTGAGTAGTGAAATTCAATATAAGGCACAAACTGTCAATGATATTTAAATAATACATAGTGGGTTTTGACAAGATTGCTTACCTGTCTCTTGTGAATTGTGAAAGACCTCTTTCTCTCCTGCTTGCTTGGATTTACTTAGGCCGTGTCTACACGAGCACCGTATTCCGCATTAAAAAACATTACTGCACGTTAACAAGCACACTGTACATACGTTACACGTTATTGCTGCGCACTAAGCGCCTTGTTGCTGCGCATTCCAACAACCACTCCGGCGAGAGTGGTAACAGCTGTTGCAGATCATCTGCTGCGCCTTTGTGCTCGTGTGTCAGCTTTCTGCACAATGAGCAGACTCAGGAAATGTCCCATCATTCCCAAGTCGTCCTCTCTGGACTTCCCCCCACCCTCTCTTTGGCAGTGACGAAACTGTCTCCGCCTACAGTTGACTCCCGGGATTTCCAAACATTTAGTCACTTTCATTTCCTGGTCTTTTCCTCGTGGAGTGAATTGGAGTGCAGCAGTGTTAGCAGTTGCAATGGCGGCCCGTCGCGGAAGACGCGCACCCCTTTGGTCCCCGGCAGAGGTGCTTGACCTGATCAGCATCTGGGGAGAGTCCGCTGTGCAGGCGCAGCTTCGCGGCAGCAGACGAAATTACGACACATTTGGCATGATTTCTCGGGCAATGATGGAGAAAGGTTATGATAGAGACACATTGCAGTGCAGAACAAAGGTGAAGGAGCTAAGAATCAGCTATCAGAGAGCGAGGGAGGGAAACCGGCGATCGGGATCAGCGCCTGCTACATGCAGGTACTATGAGGAGATCGGAGCCATCCTCAGTGGTGACCCCACAACAACTCCAAACACCACAGTGGACACATCTGCAACCACAGATGAAGTCAATGCCACCACAGAGTTGGATGAGGACCTTGAGGAGGTGGTGGGGGAGACGGAGGAAAACAGGGGGCAAAGCGAGGCAGCGTATAGCCAGGAGCTGTTCTGCACCCCCGCTGATACGTCCTCTCTAGAAGACATGAATTGCAGCATGTCCCTTGAGTCGTCTGAGGGGGGCTCTGGTAAGTTTATGCTTTGTAATGCTAAAAGTCTATTTAACGTTAAAATATCACCATGCGTTGCGGGGGTGCTTGCTGTGTCTCCCAGCTGTGCAGGCTCCTTACTCCCCATCCATGAGGAGGGCATCAACACAAGCAGTGATTGTGAAGTAATCATCTGCCTTTAGGTCAGTAAATGATTCTTCGATGTACCTCCAGAGCCTAGTACTCAGGTTGGATGGGATGGCGTTTGTGCAGACGCTCCCAAAGAGGGACACTCTGCCCCGCCAGCTGCAAAGCACAGCCCTGGGAACCATGGCCGCAAACAGTGCTGCTGCATACGGTCTGGGATGACTGGCGGCAGCATGTAGCAGATGAATTCTAGCGGCCAGGGGAACCCTGAGTAGAGCGATATCAGGTTCCATCTCTGTGGGCAATGCTGATTATTAGCCCCCAGTAAAGCTGTCTACTAGGACGTACGTTGTCCGCTTCACCAACAAATGGGCTGTTGACCGCACTGCACCTTCCAGAGTAATGTGCTACTGGAAGTGTTATTTTCTTGTCCTGGCTATGTGTAAACTGCAGATTGACAATTATTTCTTTCTTTAGAGCAGACCTCTAGAAGGCCGTTGTCTACCCCCGCTGCCCGAATGAGAAACATTCGGCAGCGTGCACGAAGGAACAGGGAGGATATGTTTCAGGACGTATTGAAAGCAACTCAGGAGTCCTTGAAAACAGCACAGGAATCCTCCTCTGCAACCAGAGCATTCAGAGCTGAATACCAGCAGATGTGGAAAACACAGACCGAGGAACTGATAAGCGTGATGAAGGAGCAAGCAGAACTGTTCAAGAGCATGGTCACTTTGCAGTTCCAGGCAATTAATGTTAGGGCTCCATTGCAGACACTGCAGCCGCGTCTGCCTCCCACCCCCCATAGTCCCTATAAGAATTTTTATGAAGTGCACCCCCCATCCCACCATAGCATTCAAAAAAGTAGTTCTCCCCCCCTACTTTCTAGAGCCCCACAGCTACACACACCTGTAACCTCAACCTTCAAAGTATGAAGAAAAACAGAATAAAATCATTTCATTAAGGCTTTATTTTCACACATGGCTACTTTCTTAAGGTGCTGCAGATGCGTCCTATAAGAGAACTAGGGGAGGGCGTGACTGAAATGCTCCCTGAGTGCCTCCCTTATGCGAGAAGCTTCCCCTTTATCCCCCCTAATACTCCTAGTGGGTGGCTGTCCGTATGCCTCCTCAAGGCGCTGTGCCTCAGTTTCCCACACTGGGAAAAACCTTTCTCCCCGATTTTCACAAATATTATGGAGGACACAACAAGACGCAATCACAGCAGGGATGTTCTTCTCCGACAAGTCCAGCTGCCCATACAAACATCTCCAGCGTCCTTTTAAACGGCCGAAGGCACACTCCACAGTCATTCTGCTGCGGCTCAATCTGTAATTGAAATGCTCCTTGCTTTGATCGAGGTTGCCAGTGTATGGCTTCATGAGCCATGGCATCAGTGGGTAGGCTGGGTCTCCGAGGATAACTGTGGGCATCTCCACATCCCCCACTGTAATTTTTCTATCAGGGAAAAAGGTACTCCCTTGCAGCTTCCGGTACAGACCGGAGTTTCTGAAAATGCGGGCATCATGCACCTTTCCCGACCACCCAGCATTGATGTCAGTGAAACGCCCTCTGTGATCCACGAGTGCTTGAAGCACCATGGAGAGGTAGCCCTTTCTGTTAATGTACTCGGTACCGAGATGATCCGGTGCCAAAATAGGGATGTGTGTGCCATCTATGGCTCCCCCGCAGTTCGGGAATCCCATGGCATCAAAGCCATCCACAATCTCACTGACATTCCCTAACGTCACCGTCCTCCGTAGCAGCACGCGATTGATGGCTGTGCAGACTTGTGTTAGGGCTACTCCGACGGTGGACCTCCCGACTTCAAACTGGTTTGCGACAGACCGGTAGCAGTCAGGAGTCGCCATCTTCCAAAGAGATATCGCCACACGCTTCTCCACAGTGAGGGCTGATCTCATGTTGGTGTCTTTACATCGCAGGGCAGGGGCCAACTCTGAGCACAGTTCCAGAAATGTTGCTTTCCGCATTCGAAAGTTCAGTACCCACTGCTCGTCATCCCACAGCTGCATAACAATGCGATCCCACCACTCGGTGCTCGTCTCTCGCGACCAGAAACTGCGTTGCACCGTGTGCAGATGATTAGTGAAGGAGCTGAGCAGCGCGGTGCTGTTGATCTGCAGGGCATCGATCAGCCCCTGCTCCTCTGTGTCATCCTCTGGCAGGGAGCTCAAAACATAATGAGCAACCATCCAAGATGTATTCAGCATGTGGAGGGCGAGAGTGGAGACCAGAGCAGGATCCATTCTAACGCAGATTTTGTTTCTATCCAATGGCGCGCTCCATGCAAACAGTATTGAAAACAGGCGCGAGTTGCTACTGGCAACAAGGAAGACGCTAGGGAAACGCACTGCACCATGGGAAACATCCGGTTTACCCATGGTGCTTTGTGCTCCTTTCCTTCATCACATGATTGCAAGCAAGTACACAGGGAAAATGGAACGCTGGGATACATGCCCAGAATTCAGTGCGATAATGTGCATCACAGTGAGGAATCCTGTGACGTAGCAAGGAGCGACGTGTGTACAAGCTGCAGCGCACTAAAATCCACGTGAGTCTTACAGCGCAGTTAAGAAGTTGCGCTCTAATTTGATCGTGTAGAATAAGCCTCAGTTACACACATTTCATAATGTGGGAAAGGTTAGCCTAAAATTTACTTCAGTTGCTTATCTGATCTCCTTATCTGAGTGCACCATTATCTTTAAAGTACCTATTATTGATTACTATTTGTGTTGCATAAGTGCTTAAGAGCCTCCCTTTAGACCAGGGATCCAACACATTTAGGCACCATACATAGACAGAACAAATACTTCAGTCTATGCTCACAATTCTCAGACTAAACAACAGAGTCCTGTGGCACTTTTAAAGATTAACAGATGCGATAAATAAATCTGTTAGTCTTTAAAAGTGCCACAGGACTCTGTTGTTTTTCTACAATAGACTAACACGGCTACCCCTTTGGAATTCTCAGGCTATGTACACGCGATCAGATTAAAGCGCAACATGGC
Source organism: Pelusios castaneus (assembly GCA_007922175.1). Lineage (NCBI taxonomy): Eukaryota > Metazoa > Chordata > Testudines > Pelomedusidae > Pelusios > Pelusios castaneus. Next base: position 12,804,103 of record ML685830.1, read on the forward strand.
AATCGCACTATAAAAAAACGTGACCTTTATTGCAGGAGAGCGCGTACACACGTCGCTTCTTGCAACACAACAGAATTCTTTGCAATATCGTGGTGCAGCGCAATGAATTCTGGGCACCTATCCCATGGTTCAATTGCCCCTGAATCGGCGCTTGGAATCCTGGGATGAAGGAAAGGAACGCAAAGTGCCATGGGTAAACTCTCAGTTTCCCATGGTGCACTGTGTTCGCCTTGCGTCTTCCTCGTTGCCAATAGCAACTCGCGCCTATGTTCAACAGTGCAGTGCTGCACTACTTGCGAGCAATCACAGTTGCGACAGCATGGATCCTCCTCTAATCTCCACTGTCACCTTCAGCATTCTAAATACATCTCGGCTGGTTGCTCAGTACGCAATGAGCTCCGAATCAGACGAGGATGCTGAGGAGCAGGGGCTGATCGATGCCCTGCAGAGCAACAGCACCGCATTGCTAAGCTCCTTCACCGATCATCAGCACACGGTGCAACGCTGTTTCTGGTCGCGAGAGACGAGCACCGAGTGGTGGGATCGCATTGTTATGCAGCTGTGGGATGATGAACAGTGGGTACGGAACTTTTGAATGTGGAAAGCAACCTTTTTAGAACTGTGTTCAGAGTTGGCCCCTGCCCTGCGATGTAAAGACACCAACATGAGGTCCGCCCTAACCATGGAGGAGTGTGTTGCGATAGCTGTCTGGAAGATGGCGACTCCTGACTGCTACTGGTTGGTTGCAAACCAATTTGGAGTCGGGAGGTCCACGGTCAGATTAGCCCTCTCACAAGTGTGCTGAGCCATCAATCGCATTCTGGTACAGAGGACGGTGACATTGGGCAATGTTCGTGAGATTGTGGACGGCTTTGCTGCCATGGGATTCCCTAACTGCGGGGGAGCAATAGACGGCACACATATCCTGATTTTGGCTCCAGACCATCTCGTGACCAAGTATATCAACAGGAAGGGCTACTTCTCCATGGGTGCTGCAAGCACTCGTGGATCACAAGGGGCGTTTTACGGATATCAATGCTGGGTGGTCGGGAAAGGTGCACGATGCCCGCATTTTCAGGAACACTGGTCTGTACCGGAAGCTGCAAAGGGGTACCTTCTTCCCAGATCAAAAAATTACTGTGGGGGATGTGGAGATGCCCATAGTCATCCTCGGAGACCCAGCAAACCCACTGATGCCATGGCTCATGAAGCCGTACACCGGGAACCTAGATCGCAGCAAGGAGCAGTTCAATTACAGATTGAGCCGCTGCAGAATGACTGTAGAGTGTGCCTTCGGCCATTTAAAAGGGCGCTGGCACTGTTTGTATGGGAGGCTGGACTTGGACGAGGACAACATCCCTGCTGTAATTGCAGTGTGCTGTGTCCTTCATAACATTTGTGAAAATAAGGGAGAAAAGTTTTCCCCGGGGTGGGCTATGGAGGCACAGCGCCTCAAGACAGCATATGAACAGCCAGCCACTAGGAGTATTAGGGGTGCCCAACAAGGAGCTGCTCTCATAAGGGAGGCACTCACTGAGCATTTCAATGATGCCCTCCCCCATAGTTCACTTCAAGGACGCATCAAGTGCACCTTATGAGATTTTCACTGTGTACAAATAAAGCCACTGTTTACATTTTTTGTTACTGTTTTTATTAAGAGGTGAAGGGGGGGAGGGGTTGGTGGGAGGTGTTACAGGTGGGTGTAGCTGCGGGTCTCTAAAAAGTAGCTCTGTGAGGGACTGGATGTTGCAGTATACCAGGTGGATGGGTGACCATCAAAGAAATGCTTCGAAGAACTACGGGGTGTGGGAGGCAGACACGGCTGAACTGTCTGGAGTGGAGCCCGTACATTAATCGCCTGGGTCTGCAAAGCAATCATGGTCTTGAGCAGTTCTGTTTGCTCCTTCATTACGCTTATCAGTTCGTCCCTGTGTTTCTGCCTCCTCTGTTGGGATTCCTCTTTCCAGGCTCGACTCTCCCTTGTGGATGCCTCTGTTGTTTTCATCAGCTCCTGAAACATATCCTCCCTGTTTTTTTGAGCACGCCGCCGACTGTTTCTCATGTGGTCAGCTGGGGTAGACACCGGCCTTGTGAAGGTCGAATCTAATAAAAAAAGTAATAAGAAAGCTATTGTTAACACAAAGCATAGATAACCAATGTAACCTTCCAGCAGCACATTCCACTGGAAGATACAGGGCAGTCAACATCCTATGCTTCGCTGCAGCGGAGAAGGTACGTCCTAATAGAAACCTTACTGGGGGCTGACATTCTGCACAGGGCACACAGATGGAACCCAATATCTCTCTCCTTAGAGTGCCCCTACCAGCTAGAATACATATCCTACATGCCACCGGATGCAAGCCAGGACCGTGTGCTGCCGCATTGTGTGCTGCTATAGTTCCCAGTGTTGTGCTTTGCAGCTGGCGAGGCTGAGTATCCTTATACGGGAGCGTAGACACATACGCTCTCCCATCTAACCTGAGTAGTAGGCTCTGGAGGCTGTAAGGATTCATGGCCCGTGATCTATGCTGAGACGGCACATCCTGGCACACCGGGACCACCTCGATGCATGATCACGGGCTGTTCACGTGCAAACATGCTGAGCAGGGGGAAAGGGAGAGCATGATGGAAAAATACTGAGTACACTGAGCTTTTACCTTGAGTTGTATGTTATGTTCCTGTACAAGTATGCTTATCATGATATTGCGTAAGTTGTTTATGCTGTCTAATAAAGGGAGTGAGCAGACTGAGAAAAGCAGTTTGAGTTCCTGCTTCTGCTCCTCCATGATCTGACACCCAGTGTCTGTCATCCCTTCATCTGGCGCCCATCCGTGGGGCACCGTACTCACCGCACCCGGCAAGGGTTACAGACGCGTCCTACAGCTTCGGATCCCAGTGAGTATGGGGGCCTCCCTGTCTAATGCACAGATCCGCCACTGTAATGAGTTGGCTTACTTACTGCACAAGGCTCAACATTCCTTCACGCTTAATGATCTCAAGGCGCTGATTCATGAGGTCCACGGCCAATGCCCCTGGTACCCTGATGCTGGAACCCTCCACTTGGAGGATTGGGACCGCATCGGCCATACCCTGCACGCTGAGCCTCGTGCAGGTATCAAGGTGCTCCACTCTTGACACCTTTGTCGAGATGCCGTTGAGCGCTTTGCACCACTGACACCTCCTAGCTATATTCCTCTTTCTACTGCCCCTCCACCGCAGTCTATTCCTCCTGTCCAGTCCCCTCTCAGTCCCCTGAGCCCTCCAGAACCCCCTGATCCTGATCCTTCAGTCCGACCGTCCGCAGTGCAGCAAATGGCTGAGACTGCCTGCTGCTCGCCGCTACTCTGTTTAACGTCTACCCCCAGGGTGTTATTCATCGGGGGTTGCAAGCAGACGAGGGTTCTTTTGGCCATAGGGATTATAGCCCTACCTTTGTCCGGTGACTGATTGGAGGCCCTTGATATTACACAAGAGGTCAGGAGATATGCACCGTAAAGGGTTGAACCAAGCCAGCCGATAACCCACACGAACATTATGGGAACTGAGTATTGTTCCCATGAGGGAACAATTGGTGGGGGAGGGACAGTTTGCAACTGTGGAGACTCAGATTCAGCTTCCCCCCGCCTTATATTCGCACGTTGCCCAGTGCGCTCTAAAGGCATTTTATAAGGTGCCGGCTGCAGGTCGCCCTACCAAAAATTTCTCCTCCATTCGCCAGGGTGCCACGGAGCCTTTTCTTGATTTTGTTAATTGCCTCCAAGAGGCTATTTCACGGCAAATTGACAACACTGATGCCGCCAATGAACTTTTGTTAAAAATGGCCCAGGAGAATGCCAACGCAGACTGTAAGCAGGCACTTTTACCCCTCGTGGCGGTCACAAATCTCCAACTGGCTGATATGTTACGAGCCTGTCAAAATATTGGCTCCCAAACTCATAAAGCCACTCTCTTGGCCGCTGCTCTCAAATTTGACAATAAATCTGCAAAAGCCTGTTTTAAATGTGGAAAGTTAGGTCACTTTCAATGGGAAATCAGATCCACCAAGAATCCCGCCTCCAGACCCTCAAAGAAATGCCCGAAGTGCCAAAAGGGTTTCCATTGGGCCAATCAGTGCTGTAGTTCGGGAAACGCAAATGTGGGTCGACCCTCAACCCAGGCCCAACAGAGGGTGTACACAGGCTTAAGGTCCCCTCCACCCCCAACTTCACCCTCGCCACCACTCATGCCGCTACCGTTCCCGTCCGGCGCCTCCGCGCCGCCACTAGCGGCAGCGCCGGCCTGGACTTAATTTTACAGACTGACACCGACTTTCAGCCTCCTGGTGAGGTGCATGTCGTCCCCACGCAGGTAACGGGGCCCCTCCCCCCACATGTAGTCGGTCTTATTTTGCCACATTCCCATGCCGGTCGCAAGGGGTTTTTTGTCATCCCCGGCGTGGTTGACGCCGATTACACCGGGGTCCTCAAGGTCCAAGTGTGGACCAACCTCCCTCAACAATTGCCAAAAGGATCCTCGGTAGCCCAGCTAATTTTACTCCCCTCCCTGGTCCCCGGGGCAGAGCACAAAGAGTGGGGCAATGGAGGTTTTGGGTCCACCCTCCCTTCCAACTCTTCAGTGCTCGCCCTTACTACCCACATTCACGGGCCTCAGCCGGTGTTAACTCTTACATTGAATGGCCGTTCCTTACTGGCCTTTTAGATACTGGCGCTGACGTCACAGTGATACGCGCTGCCGAATGGCCACCCGACTGGCCCAAATCACCAACTAAAGAACTGTGGGACATTGGTGGTCATCAAGCGGCATATCAGAGTTCCCTTTGGATTCCCGTCCACTCCGAGCCACCGGCCGATATAAGTATTCGCCCGTATATCATGCAGTTGCCCATTACCATTTGGGGCCGTGATCTTTTGGAAAAGTTGGATACTTCCCTCATTATCTATGTCTAATCATACCGCCCTACCTCTTTCAGAATTCACCCTGTTAGGGCGTTGCAGCCCATCCCCGTAGCCCTCACTCTTTTCACTGATGGCTCTCCTACCCGAGGAGTGCTTACCTACCGCCCCCCTGATTCAACGGAATGGAAAGTACCCTTTACCCTTCCCCAATAGAGTGCTCAGCGAGCAGAGCTGGCGGTGGCCATTTTGGTATTCCGTCTCTTCTGAAGCCGCCCGTTCAATTTAACTGTAGACACTCTCTATACCTACCATCTTTTTTCTCATTTACCCACTGCCTGTATTACATCCCTCATTGATAACGATCTTATGTCGCTTTTTCTGACCCTTAAGAATTTGCTCTCCCGTCGCCTGCATCCATTTTATGTTTGCCACATTCGCAGCCACTCGCCATTGCCTGGCCCCATTGCTGAAGGTAATTGGCGGGCAGATCAGGCCCTCCGGGACTTATCTGTTGTTTCTTTGTTCTCCGACCCCATATCTAGCCATGCCTTTTTTCATCAATCCGCCAAGGTCCTGGCTAAGCAGTTTTCCCTACCCCTTCCGGAGGCGCAGCAAATTGTCCGTACCTGTCCTCATTGCGCCTCCATACCCTTGGCCTTTCCCCACGCCGTTAATCCGTGTGGTACGGCGGCCAATCAGCTTTGGCAGATGGATGTTACCTTTTTTGCTGCCCTCAAACCCTATAGTCACCTTCATGTTATTATTGATACTTATTCAGGTTTCATCTGGGCTTTGGCCCAGCACAAGGAAGCAGCTCGTCAAGTTATTAATCAGACGTGGCATGCCATTGCCGTTATGGGACGGCCCCATTCTCTTAAAACCGACAATGGTCCTGCCTATACCTCCTCCCTGTTTCGCTCCTTTTGTGCCTCTTGGGATATTACTTTAAAACATGGCATACCCTATAATTCTACAGGCCAAGCCATTGTGGAGCGTGCTCATCGCTCCCTTAAAACTATCCTGGAAAAACAATTGAAAACAGCGCCCTCCCGGCCCACCGGGTTGGCGGAAATCCAACAGACCATGTACATTGCCTTATTTACATTGAATTATTTAACACTGAATGCTGACAGACACGCACCCGCGGACCGTCACTATCGGGGCCAGGGATCCCTACCACGCCCCAATGTGTATTACCGCCAATTGCCTGATCCCGCGTGGCATGGGCCCGTCCCTCTGATTACTTGGTGGCGAGGCTATGCCGCTGTGCTTTCTCCAACAGGTCCACTGTGGGTCCCGGCTCGGTGTGTTCGACTAGCCCCCGATGGCGTGGCACCAGGGGCTTCACAATCCGATCCCCAACTTCCAGCTGACCCTGAACATGGACACCGAAGAGAAACCCAGACCCCGGCGACGCCGACCGCGGCCTGTCCACCCCCTGCCTTGGGGAGTCACATGGGGGGATGTGAAATCCCTGGTCTCAACAGCCCAGCAACAATTGCTCCGCAACCATCAGGAGCCGACCCCTGATAATTTGTTATTGGCCATATTTGCTCAGCTTACGGCCAATTCCTTATTAATTCTCCTGATTTTAGCCTGCCTTGTGCCAGCCCCGGTGGCCTCGGCGCCCTCCCTCCGAGACCGGATGGGATACAATATCTGGAGCCGCCTCGCTGCCACCGTCAACACTTCCTATTTTTGCCTCTCGAATGAGGTGGAGGCTGGCCAACTCCTTGGCTCGTGCCTTATTCCTGTCTGTAAACAGCCCTCTGATGTCCAGAGTGACACTGTTCTTGGGAATTTTTTAAATCTTTCGGTCAATTACTTGACCCTTTCCTCTTGGGGCCCGATTACCATGCGTAAGCCCCCTGGTGCTTTTTCTCTTCATACTCCCTATGTTGCCAGTGGCGGAAATGTCACGTGTGCCAATTTTGTTAATTGCACCCACGCTAAGGTTCCCCGGGGATGCTTTTCCCCACCGGGTCCTGAGCTTAATTGTGCCTTTGCCATGAATACTTCTTTTAATTACGCCCATGTTGTTCTCCCTAAGGGATGGTTTTTTACTTGTGGTGCTCGTACCTTTAGTTACGTCCCTGCTAACCTTTTTGAAGGTGTTCTTTGTTGTCTTAGTAGATTGACTATTGTTTTGCCCTCGACCCCCTTCTCGGTGCAGCGCAGTCGTCGCGCTGTCCCTCTGGATGCCTCCTGCGACCCCACCATCCATCTGCTCAGCAAAGCAGAATCCGTTTCTTTGGCACTTTCGCTCGTGGGTATCCCTGCCTTGGCGGTTGGGTCGCATGTCCAGCTGAATCACTTAGCCTGTTATGCTGCCAAAGCTATCAATGCTACCTCCTCAGCCATTGCTCTTTTCAACGCGGAACAACATGAGCTTCGGGATGCGATCCTTGATAATCGCGCTGCCATTGACTTTCTTTTGCTTAAACATCACCATGGTTGTTCTACTCTCCGTAATATGTGTTATTTTAATCTTACTGATAATAGCCGCTCCGTTGAGGACCGCCTTGCGGCGCTCAAGAACCTCACGGCGCATATCTCCCAGGATGTGGGCTTCAGTGGCTTTTGGGACTGGCTCACGGGGTGGCTCCTGGATTTTTCATTCCTCCGATCTCTGTTTGGCTATGGTGTTTTTGCCCTTGCTGGCCTGATTGGCCTCTGCTGCTTCGCCCAGTGTATCCCTTCCCTTTTATCCCTTTGTCGCCTCCGTTCCCCCCGTCCCTCTGTCTATCCGCTCTCCCGTTCCGACCTGGGCCAGATCCACAAGCGGCTCCAGGGTTACCTGGAGCCCACCGATTTGAAAAGTAAGGGGGAGATGTAGGGATTCATGGCCCGTGGTCTATGCTGAGACGGCACGTCCTGGCACACCGGGACCACCTCGATGCATGATCACGGGCTGTTCACGTGCAAACATGCTGAGCAGGGGGAAAGGGAGAGCGTGATGGAAAAATACTGAGTACACTGAGCTTTTGCCTTGAGTTGTATGTTATGTTCCTGTACAAGTATGCTTATCATGATATTGCGTAAGTTGTTTATGCTGTCTAATAAAGGGAGTGAGCAGACTGAGAAAAGCAGTTTGAGTTCCTGCTTCTGCTCCTCCATGATCTGACACCCAGTGTCTGTCATCCCTTCAGAGGTACATCGAGGAAACCTTTAGTGACCTAAATACAGATGATTTTTTGACAATTACTGCTTGTCTTGATGCACTTCTAATGAATGCAGACTAAAGAGCGTGCACAGCGGGGACCAAGACAGCAAGCACCCCCGCCCCGGACAATGATATTTTAGCAGGAGCCATAGCTGCACGAAAGACAAACTTACCTGAACCCCCCCTCTGCTGCCTCACAGGACACACTGCAATTCATGTCTTGGGTGGACGTCTCAGCGGGGGTGCAGAAGAGCTCCTGGCTACACGCTGTTGCGCTCTCCTCCAGGTCATCCTCCATCTTCTCCTCCTCATCGATCACGTCCTCATCCTGCTCAGCTCTGGCATTCAGTGGATGAGGGGGGGCCGATGTGTCCACAGGACTCTTTACAGTGGTTGTGGGGTCCCCACTGAGGATGGCTTCAATCTCCTTTTAGTACCTGCATGTAGCAGACACTGATCCCGAACGGCGGTTTGCCTCCTTCGCTCGGTGATAGGTTATTCTTAGCTTCTTCACCTTCGATCTGCACTGCACAGTGTCTCTATCATAACCTCTCTCTGACATGGCCCGAGAAATTATGCCAAATGTATCATAATTTCGCCTGCTGCCGCGTAGCTGCGCCTGCACAGCAGACTCTCCCCAGATGCTGATCAGGTCCAGCACCTCTGCTGTGCTCCAAATGGGTGCGCGTCTTCCACGATGGGCCGCCATTGCTAGTGAAGATCGGAGCTGCACTCCACTCCACAAGGAAGAGAACAGGAAGTGAAACAAGAGGAGAAATTCAAAAATCCCGGGAATCGAAACAGGGCGGGGACTGTTTCGTCATGGCCACAGAGCGGGTGGGAGGAAGACCAGAGAGGACGACTTTGGAATGCTGGGACACTTCCAGAGGCCAATCATTGCGCGGTAAGCGTATACACGAGTCGAAAGGCGCAACAGCTGTTCCGTGTTAACTGCTACCACCCTCGTCGAAGTGGTTTTTCTGTTGCACTAGAATAGGGCTGTTGACGCGCAACAGCCCTATTGCACGTGTGTACGCTGTTGTTGTTATTGTGCGGTAATGACTGTTAATGCGCGATAAAGTGATCGTGTGTATATGGCCTCAGACAGCTTGTGAGGTGACTCACCTTGTTAACCCTGTTTCCAGCATGAGGGAGTCTTGCCTGTGCCTGGCTGGGTGTCGGCTCCCTAACACAACCAGTCACTAAAACACTTTCCTCCGGGCTATGCCAACTCTGTCTTCACCTTGTGGGTTAACAGGTGCACCACTCAGTTCTCAAAGAATTTTTCTTCTCTGATATCCAGCCTCTGACATTGGCTACTCACAGAAACTGCATTGCTTGCTATACAGGATAGGGTGACAATTCTCTCTTGCCTGTATAGGCCATAACTGAGACACATTATCCTTTGGTGATTAATTTTTACTCCAAGTTCATAAAGTATACATTCAGTATAAATACATTATGCCTTACCCACACATACATCTAGCAATGATTAAGAATCTTGACAAGTTATGAGCTTTCTGTAGATTCCATACATGTTGTTCTTAATTGATAAATAGCCTGCAAGACAGGTGTTTGGTATAATGCACTTGCAAAATCTAAGGTGAGAGTTCACAAAGAACAAGGGGCCTTATGTTCAGGGGTATGTGTGTCACATTTGAGAAGTACTATGTTTCTCAATTTACAGATAAGAAATTGACAGACAGAGACCAGAAAATTGCCAACAATCACAGTGGAAGTCTGACAGAACACAGAATTGAACCTGGGTTGCCCAACTTTCTTGTTAGCCCTCTAACTGCCTTCTTTTCAATGTACATTCATTTAAGCAAAATCTAGTACAACTGGTTAAAAGTGAAACCGGTGTTCCCACTGTTACCTTGTTTGTTGCATTAAATCTTACATTTAGACTAAGTTTTTGGGGACTTTTTATTTACAAAGCCCCCTTATCATGGGGTTTGGGCCTCTATGAACCACAGCAATGGTAATAAACAATGTATGATAAGTGATCAGCAACTAGATTGATTAAGAATGTGAAAAGAACCTGGGCCTTGTTTGAAGACTAGATAATATTAATAAATAAGATGCAAAAAAGAAACTTGTGAATCTCAGCCTTTTAGTTTCCTTTGGAACTGGAAAGGAAATCTTTTAAATATCATCGCAAAGGGTATTCTTCTGATCCAACTTAAACTAAAAATCTGTATTAATATTGTGAAAGCTTGTTATCAGACTGGCGATAACAGTTCCACTTCAGAAGTTCACTATTTCAGTTATGCTTTGGATAGTTATCCAAGCCAATCTTTCAAATCTACTGGAGGTTGCCGATTACTAATATGTGCCTAATCATCAATATACATATTTGAATAATTAATGTACCTCTTCCAAGAAACTCCAGGGGTACATCCACACTAGCGCCTTAGGTCGACTTAAGGATGGTTAAGTTGACCTACAGACCACTGCGTCTGCACTGGGCGCTTATGAGGTCGACTTAAGCACTTCCTTAAGTCGACTTAATAACACCAGCTCTTAAAGTTGACCTAAGGCTTAAGTCGACCTTATGAAGTCGACTTAAGCCAGTGTAGATGGCAGGGTGAGGGTGCGGGAATAGACCTTAAGTCGACCTAATTGGCCTCCAGGCCCCCTCGCAGAGTTCCTGGCCACTCCTCCGTCAACCTAGCACCTGCCAGTATGGACGCAGGACTGTGGAGTCTCTAAGTCGACTTAACAAGGTTGTCTTTAAGTTAACTTAAAGTTGACCTTGGTTAAGTTGACTTAACAGAGCCTCCAATGTAGGCATACCCCAGGAGACTATTAATTCCTACTAACCATTCACTTCTGAGTTGAAAAACATACCTTGAGACATATCCTTCAACTGTTATACTTTCACAAAACTGGCAAGAAAGTAACTGGTGTCCTCAGTGATGTGAAACTTTCCACATTGTTGTTAGAATCCTAAGATTTTAACCTTTTGATGCAGTCTGGACTGCTGGGGAGGGAGGGGGGGCGGCAATATTTCAATGAAGTCTTGATTCAGCAAAGACCTTTAGACACACTTAAGTGCTTTTCTGAATCTGAGTCTAACATACTGCCAGTCTTGGACCTGAAGCTACCATTCTTACCCTTACAAAAGACATATTGAGGTCATGGGATTTCTTGAAGGTAAAGACTACATAATTGAGTCTAGAGAGGAGTTACAATGTGTCAAGAATTCTTTTTGTTGATGATAAACTATAATGGAAGCTTTGGATTAATTGATACTTTTCTTGACTTTTACTCCTCATGCACTCTTTTGATTCATGATCATTGATTTATCTGAAAACCATAAACATATAAAATCATGAGTCAATTTGCCAGTATAATTGGAGAGCAGCCAGAATTATTTTTCCTTTTTAAAGTTATTGATAATATTTCCAAAAATATAGGCCATCAGCTGAGCAAAATAGCACAGATCCACAGCCAGCCTGATCTAACAGTCACTTAGTTGCATGAGTAAACACTAATCAAATGATTAATCCCCTTTAACGCATGTGAACTTTTTAATAACACATTGAATTTGCACATTTTCACTCTATAGCATTCTCCTTAATACCTTTTTACCTCTTTTATACTTGATCCTACAACTGACCTTGTAGTTAGGTTGTTGTACCCATGCAGAGTACTGTTGAAGTACATGGGTTCTGCCCCTGAGCCCCCTCAGAAGGCAGTTGACAAACTGTGGTCTAAATGATCAAAGCCAGGTGCTGTGCAACTCAAAATTCTCCATCTCCAATTCTGATATTTAAGAGTCTTGAGATTTTTATGGAAAATGTTATGTAAGTGCAAAGTATTATACTGAAAAATCAACCAGCTTTACACAAACACACACAGAAAAATAAAAATAATTAAGGTTAGGAAACAGCCTATTTTACATACAAATACTATAGCATTTTTGAAAGCTGTAAGTCTTCAAAATATTCTCTATATACATCTTAAAGTAAATCAAATTTATTTCTATTCATATTTTTCCTTTGTTTGCATAACATTTCAGCTCTCCAGATGCTATGCTAGACTCTCCTCATATATAACAAAAAGAGAGAGAGAGAAGAAAATAGAAATCAATATCTCGGTGTCTGGTCTGTATTCTGTATAGCAAGATGATAAAATAGTTTCTCACGTTTGAGACTATGAAGTAGCTGAGCCTGAAAATACTTCACAGGTGCCATGCTTGATGCTCTTTGCTTTTGTGGGGCAGCAGAGAATATAGATCACAGTCCTTTAAAGGTTATGTTTTCACTTTCTGGTAAGACAACAGTGCAAATAACTGAGACATTTTTGTCATTTTAGCTTTGGAAAGTAGTACATTAATTTATATCCAGCAAGTCTCACTGTTGTTTGATATGAATGCTGACAAAATTATAATTACATACATAAACTAAGTAAAAAGAACATTACTAAAGTTGCATGGTTAAGCATTCAAAAGTTAAAAAATGCCAGAATTAAGTTTACTTTAATTTGTTTCCTTTGTGAGTATGCATTATGATACAGGAAAGACTGAGAGCTACTCCAGAATAGCTTAAATCTTGTGGGTTATTAGACCACTTGTCTGAGAATATGGAGACGTGCATTCAAATCCCTAGTCCTGAGTGCAGATTCACAGTGGGGTCTCCTCCGTCCTAGGTAAGTGCCATAATCCCTGGTCTTAAGGTTACAGAGGGGGGAAAGTTTCCTCTCTTGCTATTTTCTGGCCCTGAAAAGTTTTTCCTTGGCCAAAACTATCAGGTCAAATTTGTGAATAGTTTGGGGGTTGTCTGAAATGCCATCTTTTTGGGAAAATAAAGTATTTGGCCAAAAAAATTCACTCAGCTTTTAGTTATGAGTAGAGAAAGCAGTAGTTAAGTCTAGAATGCAAAAGATAGTTGTGACAGGCCACTCCCAGAATCTGGTCCGGTGTGCCGCTATGACCCCCTGAACCTTGACTTACTCCACTTTGCTAGGTGACTACTCAATCCTGAATCAATCCACAGCAGTCCCCTGTGTGTAATTGGTCCCAGGCAGTGCTTGTGCACCCTCTGGCTACCAGGTGATAGTCCTCAAGTGAGCACTCTCAGCCACTAGACACCACACTGGGAACTCCCATCCTACAGATATGGAAGACCTTCACCCAACCATTGTATACTCATAGACCTCTGAATGTCCATTTGACAATGAGATGGATAGGCCCAGCCTCATTCATTCACATTCGCTAAATTCCACACAGTTTTAGATAAAAATACTAGTTTATTGATTAGTATATGATTTTAAGTGAGTATATAGCAAATCAATGCATGATCACGTAATAAAGGAGCCAGGAATTACCATGAGTAAATAAAAAGTACAAAACACATGCTAGTCTACTAACACTATTCTAAGATCACTCTTTAGTCTGTTCTCCTCATTCTTATCCCCAAGGCTGACTTTTGGTGGTGGTCAGCCAGCTCAGGCTCTCCTAGCCATGTGGCTAGGTGGCCCAGAATCTTTTATTTGCTTTCAAGATATTCTTTCGCTCACAGAAGCCAGCAAGATTCTCTCTCACTCTCTGCATTCCTTTTCATTTCCCCCTCGACCCCGCTTCCTCTTGAGTGAGGGAGCTATATTTGCATTGCCTTTGTCATGTAACCCTTCAGCCTCAGAGAGGGAGTCCTGAGGATCTGAACTATATAACATGCTTCATATCTGTAAGCATACAGGATGCTGCAGAGAACATGATACCATAACAATTTGGTAGAGCATTCAAAAGAGAACCTTGCGTGGCATAAATAGCATCAAACTACACAAACACAATGAGAAGTGAACAGAAAAATTACATAAATGATAACCCATTGTGCATCACCTGACCAATAGTTTAGTAAACTCAAATTATGCATAGCCTGTGCTGTCACTTTTAGTTAGGACTTCTGGAGAAAAAAATGTCTTTGGCTTTGACTTAAAGAAAGACCTCAGAAATATCCAGTCTGATCTTTTCTGCTTTTTGCTGTCAGACTTTGCAGTTGTCTCTGAGCATATATATTATGTTGTCTCACATTGTAATTGTCATTTGGGTCACACACTGTTAATGGAAATTTATATAGCCAGTTCACATAGGATTAATAAAAGATGGGCAGATATGTTAATAAGTGATAATCAATTGCTATTGAGTCCACAGATCAACAGGTTGCTTATAACTGTCTATAACATCTACTGCTGATGTTTTATAGCAGTGGTTTCCAACCTTTTTGGCACAAGGACCACAGATATTATTTTTACAACCCTGAAGGGCCACCAGTTTCCATCAGTAGCTTCCCTTCTATCCTACCCGCTGCAGCCAGACGTAAGGAGTTCAGTGAGGAGGCTGCCTCCTTTCTGACCTCCCATCTCCCTGGCTGCAGCAGGGAAACTGTACACATCCCATAACTCTTTGTGCTCCACGTGGGTCCATAGGTAGTGGCTTCCTTCTGCAGCCCAAGGGATAGAAGATCAGTGGTCCTCTCCCTCTGGCTCCAGCAGAGATCCCAGAACCTACGGACCTGTGTGGAGCACTTTGCCTTGTTCTTACTAGAAACAGAGTGAGGGGAGCACTGATTTTTTCCATCCCCTTGGGTGCAGCAACGAGCTTTCACCAGTCTTTTAGCTCTCTGGAAATGCACTCTGCCTGAGTCCTTAGGTAGCAGCTCCCTTCTGCAATCAGCAGGAGAAGAGTCACGAGGTAGTCTTCGGCCACAGGTTGAGAACCACTGTTCTATAGCCATCTATATAACACATGCTATTCATGTCAGCCAGTGTTCTTATCAACAATGTTCTAGTCATGAAGACCTCTAAGAAGTTGAGTCCTTTTGCAGTCCTTAACAATGTGTCATGGTTTGTGCCCACCCACATTGACTCAGTGAATGGTCTCTAAAATGCTTCTGATATCCCACTGCAGCATAAGTGGCAAAGGCTCTGCAGATTTTTTTGCCTTCTTGTGTAGCTTGGGGTACGGCTCATTTGCTAGTGGATTCTCTGTACCTTCAAGTCTTTAAACCATGATTTGAGGACTTCAAAACTCATCCATAGGTTAGAGGTTTGTTATGGGAGTGGATGGGTGAGGTTATGTTGAAGGTCAGACTAGATTATCACATTGGTTCCTTCTGATCTTTAAGTCTACGTCTGTAAAATGCTAATAACATATTCATCATTTAACTCTATATAAATATTACTTTAATGTAAAGTATGACTAAAGTCTGTGTGTCATGGTAGCGTTGAGTCTTTAACAAAGTCTTTATCATCCTTTTGTTAAAATCTTCGAGTCACTGAAGTTAGATTATTTGTTGTTGATATCAAAGACCCCAGTCCTAAATTTGACTTTACCTAGGCACCACTAGTGCACCTGGATGGAGCTGCACTGTGAGTGAATTTTAAGATTGGGCCCAAAGTTTTAAGTAGTTCCTCTTTTTAACTTCTTCCTATCTCATGCTCCATTTTTTGTTCTATTAAGCTTTGTGGGTACAACTACACTTGTAAATTAAGTCGATTTAAGCCTGCTTAAGCCGACTTAATTTCCTCTGTGTCCACACTGGAGTTTCCTTAAGTCGACTTAAGCTCTTGCTTAAGTCGACTTAAGGAAAAGTAAAGTCAACTTTGTAAAACCTAGTTTTATATTGACTTTACTGCTTAAGTCGACTTCTTATGTCGACTTCAGCAGTGTGGACGCCCTAAGTCAACTTGGTCGACTTAGGGCAGGGGGGACAAGGGAGCACCACATGGCTCCCTGGCAGAAGGGAGCCACTGTGGCTCCCTTGTCCTGGGGAGCCCCTGCTCCCTTCTCCCCAGGCCTGTGGCTTCCCTGCCAGGGGACCTGCAGTCCTGGGGAGAAGGGCTCCCCAGCCAGGGCTCCAGCGGGAGGGGATCCAAGAAGCTGCTCCCGGCTCGTCCCGGCAGAGCCAGCCGGCGCACGGCTGGCTCCGCTGGGCCGAGCGGCTCTCCCGGCTCCCTTCTTGCCGGCACAGCGTGCTCCAGCTCCCGGGAAGCCTCCAAAGGCTTCCCAGGAGCTGGAGCGCCGGCAGTTGCCAGCACGGCTGTCCTCCAGCATGGGGCTCCCTCCTAGCTGGGACCCGAGCGCAGGTCCTGGCAAAAAGGGAGCTGCCGCTTCCTTCTGGCTGGGGCCATTCAAGTTCCGGCCAGAAGAGAGTGCGGGAGACCTGTGCTCCAGCTGCCAGCAGCCGGCAGCTGGAGCATGGGTCTCCTGCTCTCCCTCCTTGCCGGGACCCAAGACCCGCGCTCTCCCTCCTGGCCGGGACTGCAGGGCTCCCTTCTCCCTGGGACCAGAGTGGTCCCAGCTAGGAGGGTTCCCTTTTGCCCGGGACCTGAGAAGTCCCGAGCAGAAGGGAGCCGAGCTAGAAAGGGAGCAGAAGGGAGCAGAAGTCCCGAGCAGAAGGGAGTCGACTTAGAAAGTCTAGTGTAGTCTCTCTAAGTCGACTTAGTATGACCCACCTTAAAAGTCGACCTAAATTCCCCAGTGTAGACATAGCCTGTGATGCCACTAGTTCTGTGTCATAGTCATCCATGGCAGACAGCAACATAAGCCAGGAGAATGTGCTCCTGTTGCATGTATGCAGCAAGCAAACAAAAACAAAATCATATCCAAACCTTTCATGCCTTCTTATGCATCGTAAGGAAGTTGAAAAGAAAAGAAGTGCATGAAATTAACTTTAGGAAGATTTATATTTTTTTAAGGTCAGGTCTGGGTTCGTGTAGCTTTTGTGATAGATGAAAAGGAAATGTTGCTTGAGCTATGCACAGTTCAGGAAAGTGCTTTTACATAGTGTAAAAATTTGGGATGTCATGACACAAATGTAGCATCCACCATAGTAACAAAGAGTTTTGTGGTGGATGTCTTCCTTTATCTCTGATGTACCCTGCTGTGATTTCAGTCTTGGCATCTCTCACAATTTTGTAGAAAGTTTGTGATTTTTTTTTTTATGTGTTAGTTCATTTTTTTTATCATCTCAACTGTCAGAGGCATGGATGTAGGTGAGAATTCATTAAATAAATAAAAAAAAATTCTACTCTAATGGTTGTGGAGAAAAGCTTTAAAACCCCAGGTGCATCAAAAAGAGTAAAAAAGCAGACAAATGTAAAGGATCCAGAAAAAATCATGAGATTTTAAGTCAATGTCATGATTTCTTGGGGTGTGACTCATGATGTTTAAATGCATGGGCTTGGCAACACCATAAATGTCCTCTGTTGTTTGCAAAGGGTGTGTGTGTGTGGGGGGTCCCCCTTCATTGCTTTATTTTCCTGCTGTTTGTCTTTTACTGTGATGTTATGAAGAGTCAATTTCTGTAGTGACCATGCCCTGCCCCCTTTCATTGGTGGAATATAAGGCTTCATGTGTTTCTCAATATTTTTAGCTTTTATTTCAGACTAAAGGAAAGAACAAGCAATGAATAACAAAAATATCTAAAAGTTCCATGAATGAGAGAGCATGGAGTGACCCAGTCTCATTCTGTATTTGCACTGGCCACTAAATATCAGCTGTCTTATTACAACTGTTCCTCAAATCAAGCCAGTAGCTTCTATATTTTAAGGCACAGTACCCAGACCATCAGAATCTACTTCCAGATACATAACTGTAGACAGCAGACTCTCCTGCTCCAGTCTCTCTGATGATTTTCCAGCATGGTCTCTCAAATGTGCCTTATTTATTTTTTCTAAAATATAATGTTCAAAATGAGATCCTGATGAAATAAACTCAGTCTGGATGGTTTCCTTGGGCTTGAATTTGTGAAGTCTTAATTTCTAAAAGAGACATGAATGTTCATATCTTTTGGTTCTCTTCATCATCTTCTCAATAGTAGAAATTAGACTCATCATTGATTTCAAAGAATTGTTTTCTCTACCAGCATTGAATCTTTACTGTTTTATGGAGAAACTGAAGCTCTTTTTCCAGTTCCAAGACAAACATCAGAATGATAGTATGGTGCATAATAAAGGGGAAAATATGAAGTCAATTAGGGCAAATCTATACTGACAGTGGCAAAGTTGCCGCTATCAGCACAAACTTCAGTTTTTGATTGAGGCATCTGTGGAGACATGTTCAATCGATAACCAAACCAGAGCTGGAACTGCTCCATAACTGCACTTACACTACATTGACCAGACGCCATTTCTGGTTGGCTTAGTGTAGTGTGTAGGGAGGATTTAAGAAGTCAGCGGGAGATGCACAAGTATTTTACGTACCTTCTGTATCTCCCGTCGACTGCCACTGAAAACAGTGGTAAGCGTAGCCTAGGGCTTGGATACTAGACAGACTAGATCTGGCCTCTTTGTCCTCCCACTGATGAAATACTAAAAAGCATCATTTGTTTTCTTCTCGTAGAATGAATGTAAGCAGTAGACACACCAAGGATTTCGTTGCTAGAGTCATAACTTAGCAAAATGCCTTCAAGGCACTTCATGTTGATTACCTGTATAGTTTACTTTAACAATAACAAAGAGCTTCAAAAAGTGGGGTTAGATAACTTCTGGTCTATGTTCAGTGCAGGATGGGGGCAAAGGTGTCTTGAAACCACCTGAATGCCCCTCTTGGTGTTGAGACTAGCTAGGGATTGGCCGGGTTCCAAACAAAACTTAGAGAGGCCTCAGGACTATTTTTTATTATTTTTTGCTGCCTATGGCTCCAAGAGGCCATTCTGGTAGTGGGGGAGATGCTATAGTACACAGGTACTCCATCCACTCTTCCTTTTACCTCAGAAATACCACAGCATCCATAAAAGCAGAGTTAAGTCTTTCCCATTGCAAACCATTTTGGTCTATCTTAAACACTTAGCATTCTAGTTCAGACAAAATGTTTTTGATAGTTATGGAACTGAGCCTGAAGGAATCATCTTGCCATTTAGTTACTGCTGCACCTGTCATCCTGTCCACGATCAAGCACTTTTAGAACATAACCAATAAAAACTTTATTGGAGACTCTTCCTGTAGAAAGTTGTATGAACACATCTTGACAGTGGTGTGATCAGATTCGAGAGATCAGTTAAGTACTGCAAGTAAAAATTAACTAAGCAACAAGCAACCAATGAAAATGTTTAATAAATATTTGTGGTACAATATCTTTTTGTTTCTCAACTCTCAAATATTTTGATTTTGTTTTACTACAAATTAGCTGAAGAAAAGCAGCAATTAAGCATGCTAACACCTTACTGAGTGGTTAGCTGTTGTCGCACTTCATCTGGTGTTTCTTGAAGCAGCCAACAAATAATGAGCTGAGGTTCTTAAAAAACCAAAACCAAAAAAATCACTGAAATACACTGAAGCCTTGCCCCATTCTCTGGGAAAGAATTGGTTAGGTTTTCATTGAGAGCTTCATAGAGCCACACTGACTGTCCTGAGGAACCACCACTTGAAGACCCATGTGTGCAGAAGAATCATACCCATTACTTTTACTGTGTCCCTTTTTGGAGCTCATTGGGCAGTTCCATTACCATACAATCAGCTCCAGCTCTTCCTAGCAGTTTTTGGCACATCTAGCAACATTATCCAGGAACAGCTTGTGCACATAGGAGAGTACAGGGAATGTAATCATCAGCAATACCTATGCAGGAGACTACTTTATTGTGCCCCCCTCTAGGTTTGGGGGGGCTGGGGCTGAGGGGGGCTGTTTAGTCCCTGTTCAGTGACTGAGTACATTTTGGTTCACAGGAAACCTGTAATTTGCAATGCTATCACCACAAGACGACCACTGGAGGTATTGATAAGCAAAGTATGTGGGTTGCCTAGGTTCTGTATATTGGGAGGAACAAAACTAAAGAATATGGCAACATTTACTTTGGATTTCTGGTGGCTCTAGTCATAATCACTTGTGATCATTAGGTATCCCTTGGCATCTTTCACAATTAAGGGTGCCTGATGCTGTTAAAGTTGCATGCAAATTATTTCTGTTACCCTGGTAGAATGGTAAAAAAGAAAAATGGCATGAATGGGCACCAGTAATGTAGCTTACTCTGTCAGTGAATTATACGCCGCTCACTGTTTTACGTCCCCCCTTGGGATGTTATTCATCGAGGGTTGCGGTTGGACGATGGGTTCTTTGTCCACCGGGATTATAGCCCGGCCTTGATCTGATGGAAGGGAGGAGGCACTGACAGGTACATCAGTAGTCAGGGGAACCAGAACCAGATAATAGAGGGTTGAATCGATCCAGCCGATAACCCAGGTGATCACCAAAGGAACCAAATACTGCTCCCACAGAGGAAGTAGCAAGGGGGGTAGAGGGGAACTAGGGATTATCAGTACCAGGGAAAACAACAATGGAATCAGGAAAGTTATAAGCATAAGATGTTTATTGCAAATCATCATGAGTACAAGAATACTTCTTTTCTAATTGTTAGTGCACTCTTTTTTAACTGTTATATTTGCTAGAATGCTAGAATGTTATTGTGCTGCAGCAGGGCTTAAAGATCAAAGTAGATGCGCATTATTAACTATTTAATTGCTAAAACTATTCTTATTACTCTGCACTTGCCCCTAGCTTCAAAGGGGTGCCCCTAACTTCAAAGGGTATGGCAGGCTATCTACCTGTACTCCCAGGCTGGGGTGCTAAACTCCTTGTTCCCTAACCTTATACCTATCCCCCCGTACCCTCGGGGACCAGGGTGCTAAACTACTTCTGTCCTTACACCAGGACTCGGAGTGCTAATCTTTAATTACTGTATCAGTTACTCATATCTAAAAACTTCAGTTACTATTTCAGTTACTCTTATACCTGTTACATATATACCTGTATACCTGTAGCTACTTTTGAACCAGTGTTCACCGAGGCCTATTGGTGGTTTCTTAATACTCACCGAACTCTTTACCGACGTGTCAGTTTCGCCACCTTCGGGGATCAGGTGCTGACCTTTCTTTGATGAGCTTGGGCCAACGTGCCAGTCCAGTCAGCTTCAAGACCAGGACCTGACCTTTCTCTGGCTACAGATAGAGCCCATGCTTTGACTCTACCGTGCCCTTGGCTATGGACAGACCCCACTGGCTATCGTGACCGGAGTCACGGGGCGTCTTGAATCTGTCCAGCCTGCGGTCTGCCTCAGTGTCTCCAGAGCTGATATTTATAGAGCTTTAGCCCCCTGTGCCCCTCCTGCTTTTACAGAGGTTCCCACAGTCTTTGCAACATTGCCATCGATCATCTTGGCAATATAGCTATCTATTAGGGAGTTAGCTGTCAGGGAGCTGTCAGGGAGTTCGTTGGGTATTCGAGGCTCGTTAGGGTGCTCGTTAGGGCTGCAGGTGCTTGTTAGGTGACGTCTGAGTTCTTGGCATAGGTTCATGTGAGCTGTTATGCTAAGGCCTTTGAAAACTGGTTCAGGTTTGGGCCTATACTTACCAACTACTGCTCCTAACACTAGTTACCCCTAATAATATAAGTTCCCATTATCTAAACCCACTTTCTACATGAATTAGGCTGTTCTTCATTTAAACAGGTACATAAGAGGGATTGCAGTCATCCTCTGAGATTGGAGTAGTCATGACAGATCTGAAGTTGGCCTTATGTCTGCACTACAGATACATGGGAATATTACAACCTTATTAAAATGCTCTGTTTTTATTTAAAAAAAAAATATTATCGAAATTGCCATTTCTGTGGAAAGTATTGAATTTTTTTTTTTGGTGGAACATCATTTTTCAATAGACAAATGTTACCTTGGAAAAGTTTCAACCAGCCCTAATTATAACCAAAGCAGCCAGAAGTCTGCATTAGAAAAGCCTTCCTTCCAGAATAGTGGGGAAATACTGTAAGCATAAAAGCAGAAACTGCATGTTCCTCATAGTCCCTGCTCTGGCCTCTCATTAACCACCGGACTGCATGATATGTTGGGTGTTGCCCATTGGTGATCTTGCTTCATTTTAATATATTCTATCTTAATGCTCAAACATGGGATGACAGTGAATGTTTATGGGATATGGCTGAAGGATGTACTATTAAAAATTTTATTTCTCTCTTAAAAGGGACTCACTAGAAATATATTTGCATTTCCTGGGATTCTCCTCTGAATACTTGGTTTAAAGGTGTATTGATGAGGGGAAGCATTGCAGAAGAGGCTGCTTATGTCTCTAAAGGTGGCATTTGCCTTACATAACCTTTTTGTTCATCTGATTATCTGTTACTGATTTGACCATTTACATTTCACTTCAAATACCTCATGAGCACAATTTGTTGTATAGACTGTGAGTCATCCTGGAAACCAACAAATGGAACTGCATGAGCACTCACCTTGTTTGAGCCAACTATCCTATTTACTTTTGTCAGATTGATGGCAGGGAAATTAAGGAGAGAACAGCTGTTTGTAACTGATGTTACTCTTATTATTTTTCACTATCCTCATTTTACAGATGAGACCAATGACAGAGCCTGGCTTTCCAACCAGAGAGCAATGAGTCACTGGTAATATGCTGGAGAGTGAGCCCACTCCCATGCTTTTCTAGCAGTGGCAGCTCCTATCCCATGGGTCTGGGCCACACTTCCCATTTTCAGTGTTGCAATGTGGTGCATGGCGTCACAATGCCATTCAGGTTTGACCTGGCTACCCTTCCATCAAGATGGAGGGACGGCCAGGACAAATTTGAGTGAACGATGTCACAACATGACCCATGGGGTTTCAATGTCATGCAACCCCTGTGTGCCATGCGCAATTCCCGAAGTGAAGACCTGAGGACTGGTCTATACTGACCGACAAATTTGTTGATAGTCAACAGGAGTTATGCTGCTATGTAGAACCAGCTTGCATAAATTACATTAACTTCCTAACTTCTGTTCTACGTGTTGTCTCCACTGTGCATGCATATCCATCGACGCAGTGCTAAGCTTTTTCTGGAGGTGATTTTAATAGACTGACTTCTGGATTGATTGAGCTGGTCTTCACTGCTGCTCAATCAAACCAGATAAATCTATCTGACAGCAGCCATCAGTGTAGTCATAGCCTGACCCTGGGTGGTGGGACAGGAGCTGATGCTGCCAGGTAAGCACTCTCCAATCCTGTGTGAAGATTTGTGTTGTACACCTTCTTTTGTCAGTTATACACTATGCTTGAAAAAAATGCCAACATAGGTTGCCTGAGGGTGGGGAAGAATCACTCTCACTGCCCTCCTATTAGCTCTACCATTGACTTGAGTTTATTACTCTTACCAAAGAATGTATACTGTCTTAAAAGTAATAACCAGTCTTTTGTTCTGAATTTTGACACCCCTTTGTTGTTCTTCTGCTTGATCAGTGATTATTTAAGAAAAAACAAAACCTACATTAATACTTGTGCCATTTCTCAATTAATTCCACAAACCCTTATATGCAACTCTTCTGAGCCTATAATATTTAGTTTAGTATGCTGCTTTTTTGCAAAACAGTGTTATTGCAAGACACACTGACTTCTTGCAGTGACATTGTAAAGTTTTCATGTTTTTTTGCTTTCCCTATTTTATTTCTCCTATTGAATTTACACTTTCCAGAACACTGTCACTGACCTGACGAACAAACTTTAACGTGGACATTTTCACCTTTTTATTAGTCTACAGAAATTGAAAGAGAATTTTCAATTAGGTCTTGTACACATTCTGTCTGAGGATTTGTGCCAAATATTAATGCCTAAGTTGAAAGATCTTTTCAAGTAGGGATGGTTTTATATGGTAATCACTCCATTTCCAGAATTCTTTAAAATGTGGAATCACTATGAAAAGTACTGCTTGTTTTCATGAATATTTATGATTATTCATACTACTAATTCAGTATTTTGCTCTCTCGGTGATCCAAAAATAACTTTGAAAATGTCCCCCCAGGCAAATGAATCACTTTGTTAAAGAAGGACACTTTAGTATTCAAGATATAAACTCTCGGGCTCTTGGTTTGTATTTCCTAAATTTACTGGCTAGAGCTCTTTAATGCTGATAAATGAAACAAAGTTACAAAGCAACTTCTGGCACCAAATGAACACTTAAAATAAAGTATTCTTAACCCATTTCAAGCTCTGTATCAGTCTTCTATCCAGTCAAAGCAGTATGAAATTATTTTGTTAAAAGCTATTTTGTCATAGTAATTGGACTTCTGTCTGTCTTTATTTAGAGATTCTTTGGGGATGGCAGTAGTAGATAAGACCTAACCTCTTCTCCCACTATTATATGTAGGAACTTCATTGAATTCCTGTTTGAACAAACTGTGTAGGAACAGAAGCAGATAGTGAGCTCTTCATGTATGTAATGGCTCTGGCTGAAACCTTGTTAAATTTGACTTTCAGTCCCTGTCTTTATTCTTCAGCTATGAAGGGCCAGCTGGTTGCTGTTGCCCAACTGCTCCTCCCAGTCTCTTATCAGATACTGTTGCGTCCTGTGTGTTCATCCACCAATGTGAACAATGTTCCTCTGGCACTGCCCTACTAGGAGCTTAAGGTCACATTTTTAAAAAGTATGTAGGCACAGAAAGGTGGAGATTTTTTTCAAAAGTGCTTTGGTGCCTAAATAGCTTTATAAATCTGGCTCTAAGTATCACTATATCTTTTTCGCTGGACCTTGACACTCCCCATTCTACAAATATCAGTGGAAATAAGAAGGAAACATTAGAGGATGCTGAGTATTTGTTTTAGCTAGATCAGGCTAAAGAGACTCTAAGGGTGCGTCTATACTGGCAACTTAAGTCAACTTAAAGATGCTTAAGTTGACCTACAGAAAGCCACATCCACACTGGGCTTTTATTAAGTTGACTTAAGCGCTTCCTGAAGTTGACTTAACACCACCTCTGAAGGTCGACTTAATGCCAGTGTGGATGGGGAATAGTGCTAAGTTGACCTTATTAAGTAGACTTAAAGCCACTGTGGATGGCTTAACAGAGTCGACTTAACTTTAAAAGTGTAGACATAGCCTAACAAAATAGCACAATACTGCCATCCCCAAAGCGTTTCTCCTAATAAGAGGCAGTGGACAGCTTTCTCCAACAGGCAATGCTAACTATTCAGTGAAATAATCAGATAAATGAGGGAACCTAGCCTTCCCCTTGTTTCTCAGGGTCATCTGCAAACTAAAACTTC
Organism: Pelusios castaneus; assembly: GCA_007922175.1. Taxonomy (NCBI): domain Eukaryota; kingdom Metazoa; phylum Chordata; order Testudines; family Pelomedusidae; genus Pelusios; species Pelusios castaneus. The sequence continues at coordinate 12,829,197 of ML685830.1, forward strand.
TCTTTGCAATCAGGGAGACGTTGTGGCTCATAAAGTCTTGGCATTGCAGGATTTATGGTGGGCTCTTCAAAAAACATCTATGTGATTTTTTTTTTATGAGCATAATCTCACTGATTTTTAAAATTCCTCAATTCTAAATTTATCCACTGGATAAAAGACAGTATATTCGAAATTTGGGGTGTTGGAAACCCTATCACAAGGAGTTCTGCTTGAATAAGGCAAGTCGGACTGGACCATATATCTATAAAAGAAGAAAAAGTCTCCACAAGAACATATTAATACTTGGCATTGTTATGCTGGTAACTCTGAATCAAGTCTATCACATGAGTTACAGAGAGGTTCTTACTCTAACTCAGCTAATGACAGTACTATTGATATTCAATTTATAAGTAGTTCTTACCATTTTGGGGGCAGGGAGTGTTATACAATAGTTATTGAAAAAATGTGTTTCTCCTGTGTAATGATTTCATCATATCGGTAAAGGTAAACAGTCATATAGGCAACATAGGTATAATAATAATTAATATAAGCACATAGGTAAAGGTAAACAGGTGAATATGGATGCTGCAAAAGTATTTTTGGAGCGGTAGGTTGGCGTTAGATTGGAAGTCAGGACACTGGGCCTACTGCTAAAGAAGTTTGTGTAGTACAATTTTATTGTTTAAATCTGAAGTTCCCACACTTTTCCTCACTGTTGACCACATATTAATAGGGTCTCTCCTGGGCCCCCTTCCAACATATTTGTTATCCTATGGCATTCTCTCTGCCCTTGGATGACTGAATAACAGCCATGGAACATCTGCACCCTATTAAGAAAGTATATATTTGAAAATGTCCCTAAACTCACTTAAAAAGGTAGAAATAGGTGAGAGCTGGTACTGCATGACTAGCTAGGGCTTCATAGACCATTAGAAAATATTGCATGGGCCATAGGCACATACATTTGGTAACCACATTTCTGTTCCTAAAAGCCTTATTTACTAAGCATTCAAAAATATACTATGCAAGAATATTTTATTGTCCAGGGGCATTTGTTGGCACGCTAAATGATGAGCGATGCCGACCAGATGGTGTGGAAAATTTAACAGGCAAGCAGCTGGACTGCTCCTGTCATGCAAATATGTTTTCTCTGCAGTTCAGAAATTGGAATAAAATAAAATCTACAGCATTAATACTATATGCATCACACATTGCAAATGAATATACTGTGCTGACATACTTGTACAATAGTACAAAGAATAATATATACATTTTCTACCCCCAGTTTTATGAAGAATATTTTATAATGCAAATATTTTAAATAGTTCAAGTAACTACAATATTTGCATTTTTAGGTTTGACAAGTGCATCATGCAACGTATCTGGAATGCGATGCCTGGTGCGCTTGTTAGAAAGCTGCTGACAAAAGCTAAAGAATTAGTTATAAAACACTTACTAATAAGTGGAATAGACAAACAGTGTACTGAAGTCTTAAATCAGAGATGGCCTAAAGCAGAGAACTTTTGGTTGAAAATGCACAATCTATCATCTTGCTGAATAAAGTCATGAGTTACCGATACATGTCATTCCAATTTATCCCATGTCTCTTGTCTTTTCCTGTGGGTTTAAGAATGACAGTTGAAGAGACTAGACCTGCAGCGATGTAGCAAAATGTTACTGACATCTATTTTGATTTTCTGTCAATCTTGACAAAGATTGGGAAATGGCACCAAAAAGTTTTTATTCAAATGTCCCAGAAGATCTGGGATAGCCAAGTGAAAGGATACTTACGGAATCCTATGAAGGTGTCTGCTATTGCATCTCATTAACTATACTATAAAAGATTTATTCAGGGTTCTCAAACATTTTTTTGCTGGGACCCTCTTCTAAAAGCTGTGATGACCCTTCCAAAAAAGTGATGCCACTCCCATGCCATGCACCCTACTGGCATGCACTGGAGCTGAACAGCTCATACCTTCCTCAAATAATCTTTTGATCTCTTAGGTGACCCCCAGTTTGAGAACCCCTGATTTATATTAATAGAGGTATCCCTGGGTAGGCAGCAAGGACAGAATTCCAAGGAATTGAGTGATTTTTGCTGGATTTTATTGAATCTACTGTGCATATGCAAAACCAGTTGTCATATAAATGTTCAAAAGGCAGGAAACATCTTTTCAGTTCAAATAAAATGAAGTTTAAAAGTTGTAATGTTCCTAATGACCATGCATCTTAATGTTTAGCCTAGCTAGATTGTAAGCTTGTTTAGACACTGGAGACTATAATGAAAAAAATCTATCTAATAAAATAAAAAGCACTCCAGCATTAACCTAGCACAACCTACATAGGAATTATTCAAACTCTAGTAATACAAATATATGAGTACAAAATATTAGCTATTTCAACTTTTTATTGCTATTAATTACCAGATAGTTAAGTACTTTTAGGACAGTAAATGTGAATGCAAAAAGCTATTTCTCAAGTTAAATACTCCTTTGACCTCTGGAAAATATTAGAAATGATATGTTTTGGCCAGGTTAATTACTAATTAAAAGCAATGTCTAGCTGCTGCTTTGCTTCGTGGCTGTAATGTTTTCTATTAAAGGAAGAGTTTTATTGCCTAATAAAACTTACATTAAGCTATTCCTATTATATTACAGTACAAGTGATCCAATACAAGGTTTAGATAAGCTTTTAAGTGACTTAGGTGAGAGAGGAAGGAAAACAAATTAATTAGGTCATGTAGAAAAAAGGGGCAATTAAATCAAGAGTTAGATTTGAACGATGATGGTAGTATCTTCATAAAAGGGAAAATTAATGGAAACCTGTAATGTATACATTCATATTAAATATTTTGCATGGCAAAAGCTTTAAGCGTTTTGATGATGGATGAATTTAGTGTGGATTTTTTTTCATTATGGTATATTAAAGAATTTTATCAGGAATAACTGGATTGATAGGAAACTTTCCACTTGGTTAAAAGGTCCCACTCATGATCCAATGAAGAAATAACATGAACAGTTGAGAAAATTGGTACAGAAGGGAAACTACTTGTCTGTAATTCTGCATCTTTGATGATATCCTTTCTATGGGTTATTCACTCCTGGATTTTAACTCCTTTGCATAAGAATGGCAACTTCCTCAGCTCTTAAGGAAAAATGACATCTTTCACACTGGTACTGGGGTAGAGTGGTGCAAGATAAAGCCATTACTGGCCACTGCACACCATTCTAGCCAGCTATCTCTGCTGCAGAGCCATGTAACACTCATTTTTTTGACTCCACAGGAGATGAAACTTTTAGGCCAGGCCAATTCACAATGATGAATTATAACTAAAAACAAGGTCTTGAAGACAAAATCAAGCTGCAGGGATTGGGGTGGCTGTGTACCTTTTGAGTCAGAGAAGCAGCATTTAGAGGCAAGTCATTTCTCTTATCCAAAGACACTATTTGCTGGGATTCTCATTACTGGAAAGTAGACTCTTGAGAGGTGTGTTCCGTCAACATCACTTCTCATGCCTTAACCCCTCTCCCTCCTCTCAAAGTCAAGCTGCAATGAACAGGGATGATAACACCAACGATATAAGGGACTTTTTTAAATTACCCAGGGAGTGCCTCAAAAATGTCCAAACAGATCGGATGGTCAAGCCTGAAAAGGGAAACAAAATGGAAGGAAGGAAATGGACCAGACTAAAAAAAAAAAAGCATCCTGAAATGAAACAAACTTGTATCAAAGGAGAGAGAGTTTGACCTTCTACCATGGAAACAAGCTCTTCAGCATGGAGTGTCTGAAAAGGGGCTGAAGCTCCAGCAGAATAGTAATATTATGCAAATGAGAGAGCCATGGTATTGCTTTACAGACATGCAGTGAAGATTTCTTGGTGGCAGAGAGTGATGGTAGCCTTGCCTATCATACAGTGGGAAATGGTGGGGGTGTGAGTGCTAAGAACCAATACTGGAGGATTGCACAAATGCTCTGAAGTACTTGAAGCAAAGGGTTCATAACTTAAGCAATAGAGCAGACCAACCAGAAAGTCTAAATGATAAATAGATTTTAAGGCCAGAAGGGACTATTAGATCACCCAGTCTAATCTCCTGTATAATACAAGCCATACAACTTCACAGAACACAGCTAATTACCCCTAACCTGAGCATGGTAGCCTGTTTTTGACTAAAACATAATTTCCAGGGAAGTACCCATGTTTGATCTGAAGTCACTAAGGTTATGTCTACACTTGTTAAGTTGACTTAATAAGGTCGACTTTAAGTCTTCTTAAAGTCAACCTTGTTAAATCGACTTAACAGTAAACATATCCGTCCGCACTGGCTTTAAGTCGACTTAATAAGGCCGATTTAGCGCTATTCCCCGTCCACACTGGCTTTACGTTAAGTTAAGGCTTATGTCGACCTTCAGAGGTGGTGTTATTAAGTCAACTTACGGACGTGCTTAATAAAAGCCTAGTGTGAATGCATTTTTGTGTATGTCAACATTGATTATGTAAAGTTATCAAACACCGATCTGGCCCCAGCAAGGGTTCCCGGAGCCGCCACCAGCAGTGGTGGCCTAGTCCAGGTTCAGTGGAACCACCATGGTGGCATCCAGCCCTGGCCGGGGGCCCCAGGCCGCCGTCCTCAGCGTCTCAATGCAGCCCAAGCCAGGATCTCCAGAGCTGCCAGCAGGATTCCATCCTGGCCAAGGTCCCTGGAGCTGCTGGTGGGATCCGGTCCCACCAGGGTCCCCGGAGTTGCTGGGAAAGCGACTGTCAATGGGAAGTAGGTGCTGAAGGCGGCAGATTGCGGGGAAAGGGGGTGTTGGGGAAGTGGGCACTGTGGGTGGCAGAGCTGCCAGGGGAATGGGATGTCAGGAGGCATGGGGGTTCTGCAGACCCAACCAGTGTGTCATGGCTCATGAATATTCAAAGGATAATTTGAATAATCATGAGTTTATAATGGAGGTGTGCCTCAACATAATTTGAAAGCATCAGGGTGTGCCATGGCAGAGAAAAGGTTGGGAACCACTGCTCTGTAATATCACCCGTCTCCTCTCCTAACTGACAGAATCACTTTTCAATAGTACTGTTTCTTTTTTCCTCTCTGGTACAATTGTTAATTACTAGGCTCATTGGCTATGTCTCCACTTGTAAGTTTAAGTCGACTTTAACTAAGTGGACTTAGTGTGTCCCCACTTAAAAATAAAGTCGACTTAAAGGGGAACTTAAAAAGTTGACCTAGAGCATCCACACTGGATGCTCTAGGTCGACTTTGTGGGGCTAGGGGGACCTAGGGCAAGTCCATGGGGTTAGGGGGGGCACCCCTTGCCCAATGTCAGGGGGCTCAGCCTTTGCCCCATTGTACCTAGGTACAATGGGGCAAAGGGGGTCAGGGACCCTGGCTGGGCATAGGGGAAGGGTGGGCAGGGCTCTGCCCTGCCAGGTGGGGGGGCATGCCAGGCTACCTCTGTGCCCCCCCCGGCAGGGAGGGCATTGGTGTAGCCCTGGGGTAGCCCTAAGTCAATTTAGGGCTACCCCATGGCTACACTGGCTTACACTGACTCTAGGGAATCGACTTAAGCCTTAGGTCTACTCAAAAGCAGGTTTTATAAAGTCAACTTAATTTTCATTGTCGACTTTATTTTCCTTACATCGACTTAAGCAAGCTGCTTAAGTCGACTTAAGGAAACTGTAGTGTAGACATGGGGTAAGTTAAGTTGACTTAATTTACCAGTGTAGACGCAGCCATTGTGTGCTGTGGTTTACCAACAGTGCTAAAGAATTTGCTTGAGTCTGTTAGTGCACCAGGAGTAATGAAGTAAGACTTGTTCCTAGTGGCTTTCACCCCAGACTCAGTTCTTTTTGACCAGTTATTGGATATCAAGCTACGGCATTTACCCTGTGGCCTTCTCTTCCTATGAGAGTTTTCTGAAACTGGCATAAAGGCATTCAGGATTAGGACTGCAACTGTGATTGGCCCTTAAGAAGCAAGAGGGGCAAAGTTTCTTCTGCCCGCTTCACACAATCTGGCTCTACTAAAGGACTTCCCTTGGCCATCTGTTCCCCTGCCTGGGCCGTAGAATGAAGTCTAGTGCTCTTCCCAAATTCCTGAAGCTGCCCATTCCTGGACTATGCACTACTCAGTTATGACAGCAAATACTCCCTTGTGGGTGTACTAGCTTGAAAACAGAAGCATTACACTATTATTTTTAACAGCTTGTACTGGGATGAAGGGGATAATTTATTTACTTTAATTTTATGTTCTCACTTTTCTGAATGAATTAATGCCAAGAGGCAGAATGCCAGTGGCCTTCCTCCCTGGTTATGGATGAAGGCAAGATTCATGTTATATGGCTCACAGACAGGCCGAGCAATGAGATTAGAGGATCAATTACAGAGTCTAGTAGAAAGAAGGAGCAAGCAAAGACTGAAAAAGCAGATTCTCACAACAAACATCTTCAGAAAGTCACAGGGAATTAATGAAACACAGAGCTTTCAAAAATAGAAGCCCATTGCACTCCAGAATATTTCCTCTGCCAAGAAGTCTCCTCCTAACCCCCCTATATTCAGACAGCATCATTCTTGCTAATTATCCACTGGTGCCATAAGGCATAATGCCAAGGTGTCAGCAATGTGGTAGAGTTTTTATACTGAGACATCCACTTTCACCATCTGCTACACAGTTTAGGGGTGGGAGTGGTAGGACAACGGACATCTTAAAGCATTAGTGTTGATGCCATTTAGAGATGCAACTAATGCTCCACTGGCAAAAAGCCTTGTAAGCCAACTGAGTTGTTAAAAATGTGGCAGTAATCAGAAGGCACAACCATTACAGTATCATTACATAGTCTTAGATCATCTCTTTCTCAGTTGACTCCCATCCTATGTTTGCTTGCAGCATGCATGGGAATGAGAGAGCTGTTGTGAGATGCAAAAGATCAACATGAGGGTCTTCCTTAGCATTACAATGAGTATAATTTTTTTATGAAGTTCAGGCCAAATGACACCACATAAAGCTGGCCATAAAAAGCAAGTACACATTTAATCAGCCATCTGCATAGGTTTGCTATAAGAACACTACAGAATGCAGCTGTACACTGGTGTTTGTTTAATGAACTCATCAGATTAGTGTTTGCTGCCTGCCTGCTTTTCTTTTCTAAGATAATGCACTATTCTACAATGTAGGCCCTGGCAGTGTGGCTTAAAACAGAGTGAGTGTAACTATAAAACAATCTCTTTTGTGTTCTTAATTTTTTGAAGTTGTCTTAAGAAAAGGTCATTCTTCAATTTTAGGAGAAAAGGCATGAAAGATCATTTCATATAATAACCAGCTGGGAAAAAAATTCACTGTAGGGACATAAAGGAAGACACCTATTACATTAGATCTGTGCAAAACAGCTATTTTTCTTTTTGGATCAATTACATGTGTAAATCACCTTTTTTCGATCTGTGGAAGCATCGTTTTGTTTTAAGGAGAAATGTAGGGCAAGAACAAAATTTAACTTGCTGTTCAGTGAAATTGTGTGTGCTTTGGGTAGTAGAGTTAACATATTTCATCTTTTGGGGTGGGGTCAGTGTTGCCAGCTGTCTGGGTTTTTTCCCCCAGGATCATCCCTTTTTTTGAAGTAGCTGTCATGGGAAAAGTAAAAGGATGCTTGGTACCCATTGCCAGCTGTCCCTCTTGAGTTAGTTGTCCAGGCAACAAACTCATACCAAGTTTCTTGGTATGTCAGGGCTATTCCTGTTTACTACCCCCAAATTCCTGATTCAGGAGGGGCAGACTGGCCAAACCTGAGAGAAATGACAACCCTGTGCACCAGGTTGCAACACCACTCACTCAAATTGGGCCTGGCTGACCCTCCATCACAGCAGAGAAGCTCCACCAAGTTCAATATATGGGAGGTAAACACCATGATGTGTCTAGAGGAGTTGGGAATTGTACACTTCTGCATATAGAACAGCTTAGGCACAAACTTCTCAGCAGTGATTTGGCAGCAGATGCCTCCTCTGAAGAACAGAGATCTACATACACAACTCTGCAGTATTCCTCTGGCCAGATGAGGAGTGGAGGGAACAATGTCCTAACCTTGGCTGCAGGGAGGTCTGGGCCTCCTGTAAGTAATCTTAGAGCACATAGAGTCTTTCCCTCTGCACTGTGTATGTGTGCAGAGGTGATAGACGGCAGCCTAGACACTTGCTAGACAAGGGAATGGACTCTATGGCTGGTCCAAATTGTCTCCTAACAAACTTCCTATCCAGTCTTTGGTAGATGATCAGCAGCATTTTGGGGTTGCCACAGGAACTGCCAGTTTATAAATGATCACTATTCCTGCAGGGTTTACAGGCTTGCAGTGCCAGCCCATCTCCAATCATCTCTTCAGAGAAGCAGTCCCCTTCAGTCCTAATTGCATTACCTTTGACAGCAAGAGTGGTCCTGTTTCTGGGGATCACCCTGGGAGCTAGGGTTTAACTGAGAATCACCAGATCAACCCAGAGAATGTCTTCAGGAATAATATGTTACATGCAGTCAGGACTATTACCAGCTCAGTCTGAGCAAGGAGATGCTAAAGAAGTCAAAGAGTGCTAACGTCACTGTATCTTAGCAAGATCTTAATAAGGTCTAAACATGTTTCTATGTTAGTCTACCCAAGTGATGCAAGACCACATATATTATGTGCCTAGGCTTTATTGGCAAATTAAGTGCCACCACAAATATCTCTAAAATTGAAGTGAAAAAGTTGCTCAATCTGCCTGTGAAATCTGTAACGGTACCTAGTACACATTGCCAGCTACCCAGTTTTATGGACTCGGGTTTGTCCTGGGCATTCTGGTTGTTTTTTGTATCTCAGATATGGCAACCTTAAATGAGTTATATCTGTCTGAACAGGTATAAAAAGGTTATTATGCTTCTAGTATTGTATCTTGGTGGCAACAACAGCAACTGAACATGGTTCAAGCAGCAGTAAACACATCTGGCAAAGAAACAACATGAATGGTGTTAGCTACCACTTGCTGGCTTGAGAAGAAGAGCTTGATTATGCAAACTCTTGTATGCACAAATAGTCATCTAATCCTTACCCGTATGACTTTAACGGGACATGTCCCATGTAGGATCAGGTTTGAACTAAGCAGTACTGATGCTGATCCATTGTTAGAAATAGCTATGTATATATATTTTCCATATAATCTGTAAATGAAACTTGAATCAGGAGTTCATATGTAACTCGACTTCAGTTTTACTAAGGCTCAGAGCCCACAAGGTACCTGCATATCTTCGAACATACAAGTAGCAACAGTGAACATCAATGTCTGTCTAAAATTATGCACCTTCCCAAGTACCTTGCTGAATCAGTGCCTATGTAACTCAAAATGATGCTTTCTAATGGTGACTGCTATAGGAGCTGTTCTCTTGTCTCAGTTAGAAATTACTTTCTCCATACTTGGATTTCGGATACTGAAAATACTCCTTTGTTCTTTAATTTTACTATATAATCCGTGGCTTATTTCAAAGGGCATTAAAGAAAATGTATATGACACATTGTGTCCCTGATGATGAAAACAAAGCTCTGCTACAGTGAAAAGAAAATTTGACTAGATATACAGTAGTAGATCATTCCTCAATCCCATGCTGTTGCTTTTGGCATTCATTTTTACTAACAGTTGATCAGAGATAATTCAAACAGTTGATAGGAAAAGATTGTTCACATTCATGTGCTTGGTAACACAAACTGATTACTGACCTTTTCTGAAAACACTGGTAAGAGCATATTTCAATTAAAACCTTCATTTTACTTCTTCCCCAAGCAAAAATATAGTGAAGACAGAAACTTAGAGTTCCTGTAAATTGTCTCAGTTAACAAAAAGGGGGAAATTGTGCTCAAAATATTTTACTTTGTCATCTTCACAGATGAAAATTCATGAGAGAGACTGCTCAACGTTTAGCCACGGCTCAGAGCATTGAGTTATATAGAAGCAGGTTTGTACCTGTCGTTCAGGTGCAAATGGATTTGTAATTTTGTTACTTTTCACTCTCCTCCACAACTCCCATTAATTTGGGGTCACTGTTATCCTCGATGCTGTAACTTTTCTCATCATCATCTCCTAGCCCATTTTAAAAGTCTCGGACTACTTCGAATGAAGAGAGACCAGGGAAATGGTTTCCATAGCAACAAGTATCAGACTAGCTCAGCCCTGGTTGACATTGGTCTAGTGATTTATTAGGGAGAATCAAATGTGTCTGGTTTTAAAACGTCTTCGGTGAACTGAAGTGAGAGATTTTTTTAATGCAGAAGACAAGCAAGCCATTTTCCCTATATTCATGGAGTTACTTCAGATATTCCTGGGGTATCTTTAAATTGGTGTCTACCATGGGACTAGAGCTGTCGTTTAAAAGTGTACAACAAATTTCAGAAGAGAACTGAAGACTTTTTCGAGAAACATAAAAAGCAGTGATATAATAATCACATTCACAACTTGGGCTTTGACTCACAGATCTTTACATATCTCCAACTAATCTGACTGGTGTCCACTCTACATCTCTGTAGAGTGGACAGCACGCTGCCCCAGCTGTACTGTTCACAGAATGCCAGAGACAGTGATAAATTGAGTGCAGGCTGTGACTATTTTGTTGATGTTACTTCTATTTTGTTTTTTGTTTTTCTATTAATTTTAAATTATTATTCAAATCAAAAGTGTTTGTTCTTTGTGCATAGAAAAAGGTAAGTTGATAGCAATGACTATAAATTAGCAGTCATGAAATGCAGACAATTGGTAAGGGAAGCTACAGCTATTAGTATAAAATCTGTAGATCAGTAGGGTTGAAGCTAATGAGAAGGACAGATATTGCAATCACATTCAAAATTGTTGTGGACCATAGTGTGCTTTAGGTTTAAAGCATGAAATCCTCCAAAGCCATTATACTGAGATAGGCCAAACAGTATAAATTGTAGGATTCTCAGAGCCCTTTTTATCAGTACAGGTGATATGTGTTTCTTTGTTTCTGGTTCACATGGAGTGGGTGGGTTTTCTGTGGAATCTAGAATCACTAGGGGCTGATTAATGCAAATTCCACAACAATAATTATGTAAAATCCCAGGCTTTTGAAGCTCCACCCTGAGGAGAGGGCTATTGACAGAGGACCTGTTACAGAAGACTAGAGATCGGAGTCAAACTATATAAAGAAATGGCATGACTGTCCCAAGGAGGATCTTGTTCTCAATCGAAAACCTAGCACAACCTGGTAACCCAAGAGATCAAATCCAGTTTAGGGGTTTGTAAGACTGATACTACCAGTTACTTATGTTGGAGTTGCTCGTGACCTCTGATAAACTTTTTATATGCGTGTAAGATCCTTTGTTGTTTCATGTTTTCTCTGTAATGCTCTTGGTTTAAGAATAAATGCACTTTGATGCATGAAGGCTGGCTGCTAACTGGCATATGTTGTTGTAGCTCCTGGAGAAAGGTTAACACAGGTGCTGGACCCCAGTCAAGCCTTGTGGCGAAATCACAGTGCACTGCAGAGGAAATGCAGACCTAAATACCTGGTCTGAGAGAGTTACATCTCTCTGTCTGAGAGAAGTGATGGTTAGAAAGCCTGAAACCTTAAATAAGTGCTCTCAAGGGAGACCAGGAAGAGGGTCAAAGGTACAGTTACTCTGGGACAGTGATCCAGGAATTTTTAAAAATACTTTGAGAACAAAAGAAATATTAACAATCATTTAAATCTGTAACTAGCTAGGGATGGAAATGTCAGTGATGCAGAAGAGGCAGGAGCAGTCTTTAAATACTTCTGTGTTCAGATAGAAGCTGGATGACATTGTTTACAGTGATTAATGAAATAGTCTCTGTTCCGACACCAGCTAGGAAGAATGTTAAACAATTGATAAAGTTAAACATTTTAGAATCTGCTGGACTAGGTTTAAAAAGCATTGACTGAGGAGTTCTTTGCAACACTGATGTTGAGATTTAACGAATCTTGGCATACTGGAGACGTTAGTGAGGACTGTAACAAAGCTAGTATGCCAATATTTTCAAAGGGTAAACATGGCGACTTAGCTTAACATCATTCTTCAGCAAAAATCATTTAAAGGCTGATACAGGATCAAATCAGGTAAGAATTAAAGAATGGCAGCATACTTAATGTCAATATGGTTTTATAGAAAATAGGTCTTTTCAAACAAACCTTATTATTAACTTACAGGTTTGGTTGACAAAGATAATTGTGTGGATATAATATATGGAGACTACTGTTAGATTAGTATGACCTTCGATCAAATAAATTAACTCTATGCAAAATCAATGCAGCCCATGTTAAATGGATTAAAATCAGATTAACCAATTTCATAGTAATTGTAAATGGGGAATAATCATCCAATGGGGTGTTTCTAGAAGGGTCATACAGGGGAGCCTTTTTGGCGCAGGGCTAATCAACCTATTAATCTGTGATTTGGAAGAAAATATAAAATTGCTACTGATAATCACTTGATAATTACCTGTTCTGTTCATTCCCTTTGAAGCATCTTGCATTGGCCACATTGGAAGACAGGATACTGGGCTAAATGGACCATTGATCTCCACTATGGCCATTTTTATGTTCTTATGAAATCTCCAGACAACCAAAAAATTGATGGAGTGGTAAATAGAGTTGAAGAAAGGTCAGTTATACAGACTGATCTATATCACTTGGTAAAACGGGCTTTTTTTTTTTTTTTTTTAACACAGACAAATGCAAAGTCGTACAATGTTCCTACATCATGGTACAAAGCATGTAGGTCACACTCACAAGAATGGGAGCTGTGTGTCCTGGAATGCTGACAGGGACTCGAAGATTATGGTGGATATTCATGTACATGAACATGTACTTGCAATGAGATGCAGTGGTTAAGAGAACAAACTTGATCCTCAGATGTAAAAGCAGGTGAATACTGAGTAGAAAGAGGGAGATGGTATCACTTCTATATATGGCAGCATTAGAATGACCAGTATTGGAATACTGTGTTGCTATCTGATGTCTATCTTTTAAAAAGGATGCTCACAAATTGGAGAGAATTCAGAAAAGATCTACAAGAATATTTCAAAGTCTGGCAAAAAAACAACCTTACACTGGAGATTAAAGAAACTGATGGATTGGAAGAGTATTCTCAGCAGTGAACTATGTAGTAGGAAGGTTCCCCAGTTCAAGGATTTCTTTTTCCATGCATCTATCTCTTTATAAAATAATGCATATTTACTTGTTTTTGTATTTTTATTTTTTCAATTTAAGAAAAAGGTAAAATGAAATTTAATCAAATAACTTTCTCAGTGCATAGAAGGGCCATAGATAGCTGAAAAGAAACTTTTCTTTTCCAAGGTGTTGCGTAGTTGTAACTAAGAATACATCTACAGTGGAGTTGGAAGATATAATTTCTAGCTTGAGTAGATATAACTATTCTAGTTCTGAGCTAGTGTGCTAAAAATAGAAGTGTAGCTGTTGGCTGTTAGCTAAACAAACAGGTTGTACCAGAGATGGATTGGGTCGAACGTTACTCTTTATTGCCTGCCCGTTCCTCTCGACGTCTTGAGTGACCAAGCAGGAGGGGGCATTGCAACTCTTTTATCCAAAACAGTATGGAAATGCATACATGACTGACAATGTTCCATGGACCCTTATATGGTTACATTAACACCTATATAATGAATATTGATGATTATATAATGCATATAATTATACCTGCCCATGTTTACTGTTTACAGGTTTAGAAATGGTGTACAGGCATTTAATCTTACAACATGTTACTTTTGTTACAGCAATGCCTATAATATTACTGACCAAGCATTTAGCAAGGGAGGAGAAGGGTGAGAAAGTTGATAAATATGTTCTTTCCAAGGTCCTTACACAGGAGAGAAAGAATAGCTTTTTTCAGTTACATTTCTTGCTCAAACTATGAAAAGGGGAGAGGGGAAAGGGAAGATAATATATTTTACTAAATTCCAAGTGCAAGAAGCAAAGCCTTGCCCATGACCCCATTACCAGAACAACCATGGCTCAGGCTGAGGCCCAGTGTCCAGCTTTACTCTCCTACAGTAGCCATGACAGCAAGAGAAGTTAGTTGCCCTGAGTTTCATCCCGTCTAAGGTGCTACACATATACTTGGGGAGCTAGCCCATCCTGTTCTCATGCCACCTTGGGTACACTGTATTTTTAATGTGATACCCATCCTCACTCTGGTAGAGCTATATCCACTTAATATGGTAATTGTACCTTCCAATTCTGGTATAGACATATCTTTAGAGTAGAGTTTTCAGTTAGTGTCATGACGATCAAGTATACATTACATTATTGACTGACTGAAGTCATCATGCTGAAATTTGATATGTGACACTCTCAGTATAGACATCCTTTGTAAGAGATACCATCAACAAGTTTCCAGTGTACTTTGGTACTTGGCCCCTTCACTATCTTTGTCCACTGATAACTCTGGGTAGTGATGAATGGAAGAGTGTTATCTAAAGTGACAGCATTGCTTTGGAATGTGACCAGTTCAATTTATCTAGGTACCTTCATGACCCCTACAACTGTGAGTGCATCACACACATCACAGAATTAACTATCAAAACACTGTATGGCTGTTATTATCTCAGTTTCTGCATGGGGATTTGAAACGCATAGGGTGCGTCTACACTTGTAAATTAAGTTGACTTAAGCAGGCTTAAGTCGACTTAATTTACTCTGTGTCTATACTTGAGTTTCCTTATTCGACTTAAGCAATTTCTTAAGTCAAATTAATGAAAAGTTAATTTGAATTAGTAAAACCTCGTTTTACTTTGAACTAACCCTTAATTTGAACTAGTTAGTTCGAATTAAGTCAATGTGGCCATATTAGTTCGAACTAACTGCTTAGTTCAAACTAACCAGCACATTGACCTTAATGCAACTGACTAATTTGAACTAAGCAAGTGCCATGCATGTCACTTACTTAGTTCAAACTAGCATTCTAGTGGAGCCATGCTAGTTTGAATTAAGTTAATTTGAACTAATTAAAATTAGTTTAAATTAGTTAGTTCGAATAAGTGTAGACATAGCTATGGTGTGCACCTTGTCCAGGGTCCTACAAGAAGACTTTGGCAGATCTGAGAATGAATACCCAAGTCCCACACTATTGTCCAACAATAAAAGTATCCTTTCCCTTTTATTTAGGAGCTACTTTTGAACATGAAACAGCTTCAGAGTGCACAAAAAGCGCTTTTATTGAAACATTTAATGTTTAATATTAATAAAGTTTTGTCTATGGGTTGTTAAACCATTATAAAAGTGGGAGCAAAACTGTTAGTGTTTAAAAAAAAAGTGTTCTGAAGTCAACTGGGCTACTTGCTTGAGTAAGAATTTGCATGAGCAAAAATAGACAGGATTATTGCTGAAGTCTAACTATCTATATGCTCAGACGAAAACTAATCAAATTCTGAGGGCCTTTGCCTTAACGATGGTTTTAAGTGAGTGAAGTGATGCATAGGACTGTTTTGTGTTTTCTGCACTCATATGATTTTCACCATGCATTTGTACTGCAGGGATGAGTGCCTTTTTAATTACATTGTGATTGTCCAGAACTTATTTCACAGTTGGAAAGACCAATAAGGTATGGCAGTGAAAGCAAGTGAGAGGTTATCCTCCCAGTTTCTTGAGCAATATAATCACTAGAAATGGAAACATTTTAATTTTTTGAGGGAAACTTCTTAAAGGACACCAAAGTGTGTATATGCTTTCTTCTATTCAGATTTATCTTCTACCTGCTCATTACTTTACAAAATTATGCCATTTAAGTGTGGATTGAGGTTTTAAAAATCTAATGTCTACCTCTATCCTACTTAAATGTTGTCATTCTATTTATGACATAAATCTACGATCACTCATCATTTTCTTGCATTTTTGCCTTCATTAGATCTTTACATTGTATCTCATCAGTGACTATACCTCACCCAGGACTCTTTGGATCTGACTCTTTGGAGTTGTACCTCACCAGTGACTCTTTGGAGTTGATTTAAGATCAATCAGTAAGATCTTACATAGTTCTATTCCTTAAATTTCAATATGATCTAAAATGCTGACAAGGTGCTTTGTAAACTATAACTGGATCTACAGAGATGGGATCTGATTCCTGAAAAGACTATATGTTAATAAATCTTAGCAGTGGGCTCCTGGATTTTGGAAGTAAAACAAATGGATATTTGAAAGGGATACATGGGTCAGGAATACTCTAGAAATGATGGTTATGCTTTTCCCTGAAATAGCTATCATTTGTTTCTTCTAGCATACAATAAAATAATATAATTTTTACTATGAAGAATTTCACTCTAGTTTACCCACGTACAGAAGACAAACACTATATTTAAACAGGAGGCCCATTGAACTACAAATATATAATTAGAACCAACCTGGAGACTTCACCCAAAATTCAAACCCAGTCCAACCTGAACAAATCTTTTAAAACAACTTCTTTGTCTTTACACTTCCTGGTTCTGGTTGAAAGTAGAGGACAGGAAATAAAGTTGCTGTTTTTGAAGCATTTATAACGTAATGTCAAACAGTATGCAACAGAAGTCTTGAGAGAGAATGTACTCTTTCACTCTAAGTTACAAAGTTACAAAGAATTCTAATAGGATCAACAGTGAGTTCCATTTTGCATAATCAAGAGGATCAAATAGTTTCGATGAACATTTAAAGACATGGATGTTTACCTGACCAAAATGCTGAACCATCTGAATATGCAGTGTTGTTATATATAGTTTTGTAGGTCCCAGGCTATTAGAGAGACAAGGTGGGTGAGGTAATATGTTTTATTGGACCAGCTGCTGTTTTTGAGAGAGTCATGCTTTCGAGGTAACAAAGAGCTCTGTGGTGGTTCAGAAATGAGATTACCTCCCCTGTCTAATCTCTCCCTCAAATCATCTAAATGTCTTCCATCATTAATAATGCTTAAAATAAGATTAGAGAGCATAATGCTTTTTTAACTTCTTATAGGCTTTGTAGATATTTACTAATATTGTACAGTAGATAAGGCTTTCTATGTATTATTGAGACAAAGATGAAATAATTGTCCAGTTTCACAGAAGGAACCATAGTGAGAGTAGAAATTAGGAGGTCCAGCTGTGCACCAGCCACTAGACCATATCTCTCAAAATATTAGATTGTTTATTTAATTCACATAATATTCATTACACCTAGTTCTTCCAGTTTGAAAAGTCAGGCTTGGTTTTGATCACACACCTTAAATGGGCTGGTTTCTGTGCTTCATCTGTTCTCTGCATCTCTAACCTACACCTTTCAAGTATTCATCTCTTTTATTTTTTCATTTGAAATTCTGACAATTGGTTGTCCACACAGTATCACTACTGCTGGCTTCAATATTTCTCCTATTGTAGAAGATAAAGATCAAAACCATTGCTCTCATCCTTTTTAAGGGCTGGCAAAATTCAAAACAATAAGGCTGTATCTGAAGAGTCTATAGGTACGTCTACACTTGCACCTTAGGTTGACTTAACAACTCTTAAGTTGACCTACAGAATGCCACGTCCACACTGGTTGCTTATTAAGTCAACTTAAGTACTTCTTTAAGTCGACTTAATAACACCACCTCTGAAGGTCAACTTAAGGCTTAAGTCGACCTTATTAAGTCGACTTAAAGCCACTATGGAGGGGTATGTCTACACTACAGGCTCTGTTAAGTCGACTTAACAAGGTCGACTTAAGTCAACTTTATGTATAGATGCTCCAATAAGTCGACCTAACAAGCTCGACTTTAAGTAGACTTTAAGTTGACCTTGTTAAGTTGACTTAACAAAGCCCGTAGTGGAGACAGAGCCTTCTACGAAGGGAACTTGATGAATCTGTTGGGAAGTAGTTTGTCAGTAGGACATAAACATGAATGACAACTTGTTGGTACTGTACTTCTTTGCTGCATGTACAATATAAATGCAAAAGGTTAAATTCTGCCCTCAGTACTCCCAATATAAATCCAGAATAACTGAAATCAGTGGAATTACTCTAGATTTATATTGGGATTGCTGAGCTTTTTGTCCTACAAGTTTCCTCAAGTAATGTCATTTACGTGGTATTGTCTGAATATAAATTTAGGGCTTCAACTGCATTAACATACAAAAGGCAAAGAGGATGAAATACTCCTGAGGGCTGAGTCATGTTGACAGTTACTAGTATTCAATTATTTAATTAGCTAAGTCTTAGCTTAGCTACTGCCTTGCCTTGCCATAGTTTTAGTTATATAGGCATTCAGCTTCTTAAACCTCAGCTGAGGGCTCATGAAATGGATTTACAAAGGGTTGACAGTCACCTTTGACAGGATTACAGTGTAGGAGTTATTTGTGCTGTTTATAATTTAAAAGATCAAACGCTATGGAAGGCATAAAACAGAAGGATAAATGCACTTTGCACAGATTTTGCTATTAAAAAAAAGCCAGAGCTGTCAAAGCAAAGCTGTCATAGACATCCCTGTTCATTTTTTTTGCCACAGACTGGCAATTTTGAGAACATACCACAACATACAGAGTAGCACATGTGAGGATACTTGAATTGAGTCTATATGCCAATTACTTGTGGATTTTAGGTTATAATTTATGCCTTACATAGCAGCTTTAGCACAGTGATTTACTATTGACTGCAGTGACAGGATCCCTACAGGCTCCTATCTTAAACTGTTAGAAAGCCATAATAAAAGCTTTCTCTTGTACAGGGAAAAAGAAAATCGAGTACTTACAGACTTTATTTGAGCAACATGGAATATGATAAAGTTTGCTGCCTGGTGTGAGCCTTCCAACAAAGATCTAAATAATGCCATTGAAATGAAACAGCCAGAAAGCAAAGTGTATTCTCTGTCCTGCAGATTTAAATTGAATACTAATGCTATATATATGTAACCTTGGCTTTCCTGACTATTGAGCAGATGGATTCTCGGATTACTAGCAGCTGAATTACACAATTATTTTGAGTGAAACCCCAGTGTTTGAATGTAGCTAAACTTTTAGTAAAAAAAATCACCAAGTATAAAGGCTTTACAAACATAAGACTAAATGTGTAATAGTGCATGCTCAGGGTTGGGTGAAACCTCATTGAAGCTGATGGGAACAAGAATCAACTGCCCTTCATTCAGGACCATTGTAAAAAGCAGTAAGCTCATTTATGGTTACAGATAGTTTAAACAATAGGAAACTGCCAGCAGTCTGAGGTATCTTCCTTGGGGTCTGAATGCAAATGCAGGGGGCTGGGTAACAGCAGAAACACCATGGAAGCACAAAGCGAGGAAGCTCCAGGGACATCCAGGAACACCTGTAGCATCATCTGGAGAGAAAGCTAAGAAACACAGAGATTTTGAGTAAAAAGAGGAGTGAAACTGTGAGTAAAGGAACTTTCTTCTGCCTCAGAGGGGTAGCTTTGTTAGTCTAGCTTTTGAGCTCATGTGATAAATAAATTTGTTAGTCTTTAAAAGCGCCACAGGACTCCTTATTTATTGTGTCTTCACAATAATTTGATTCCTAGTGTGTTCAGGGAATCAGAAATGCATGTACATTCTCTCTGTAAACAGGAGTGCATCAAAGACATTTCTGATACATAAATTGCTCCCTTAAATAGAAACAACCATAACCGCCCCCCTCCCTGCCCCAGACCAAATAAACAATACCTTGACATTTTCTGCTAAATAATATGGAGACACTGATATCAGCTCTAAAGTTAATGTTGTATTGAGCTTTTCCCTTAATCCCTCCATGTCACAATTCAAAAAGTCTTTAAATTCAAGACAATTAATTATTTATTCATTCAGAGAATGATTAAAATTTTGAGATGAAATACAAACTTTTCCAGAGAAAATGAGTAAAACATCAATGTTCAAAAATTTTAAATTAGCCAGATAACTTAACAGAATCTTTCTGTGTATTTGCTCACAATGAGGTCCTGAGCCCTATTTCTGGACCCTTGGTGCTACAGTACTGTAATGTAAATAGCAAATCAGTCACCTTCAGGTCAAAGCTCTACACTTTTCACAGTTTCACTATTTTTTTTTTAAATGGCTATTTTTCAAATGGTAAGCAGAAAAAAGTTATTTCCCATGTTCATTATATCCTTTTTCATGTACACTTTAAAAATGGCAGACAAATATATTGATAGCTGCCATTCTCTGATGCAGCCCAGTCTGCCTTCTTGATTCACCAGCCTCATTTCTTATATCAAGAGCTGCTGCACTCCTTTTGGGTCACCCAGGTGGTGTAAAGGGAACAGGTAACTCTCTTAGCTGTCATAGAGCAGGCTCCTATTTCACCCTTTTTGGAGACCGTAATGTAGAGGACATGTGGGAGTAGAGACAGAGGGTGGCTAGAATATCTAGTGTTCTAGCATACGATACCTCAGGGGTCTTCTTGAGGAATTTAGCTATCAAGCACAAGTTAGATTAGGACCCTGGATGCTCTAATCTGTGCCTAGCATTAATCCTAGCTAGAGAATCTCTAAAATACCTTGTTGCTGCATAAACTTGGGCCAGCTGGTTAGCCCAGTGTTTTCAGTATTATTGCAATTATTACAGTCCCTTGGATTTTAATTTTATTTATTTAATTTAATTTGTTGTTAGAGGGTGTTTCAACAGTGAAGACTGAATTGATGGAAGGAGATTGTGAGGGAGGATTTGAAATAGGTCACAATCATTTTGTGGGCTTGAGGAAGTTGTGACTGATCGTGCATTGCATCATAGTGTGCAAAGTTTGAAATGGACATATGGCATAGGACTGGGGAATCAGGAGAAAAGACACCAGATTTGCCTGGGACCTCTTTTGTACCATATTGAAGGCAAGATTAATTTAATCATGGTGACTGTCTTCCTATAAAAACAGAGTCCTGTGGCACTTTTAAAGACTAACAGATTTATTTATGCGATAAATAAAACTGTTAGTCTTTAAAAGTGCCACAGGACTCTGTTGTTTTTCTGCAATAGACTAACACGGCTACCCCTTTGGAACTTGTCTTCCTATAGTCTCCAACTATAATTCTGTACTCCAGGAGCACCATGGGCAAGATTCTGAAGCCCTCACTCATGCAAGCAGGGGATACAGGACTGTGTGTGTGAGAGTGAGAGTGAGAATTTACTATGTCTCACTTCTGCCAATTCCTGGCGGTGTCCTAGTTTTCAGTTAATCAGCACTATCAACTGTAGTAATAAACCAATTCAAATTAAAGAACTGATCTGAAGCTTCCAGCACTGAACCAAATCAGACAATTTTTTTCTAAAAGGGAAACATAGGATTTGGTTTTTGTTTGTTTCACCCTTTTTTCCTGTTCTGATTTTGGCCATAATCAGGAAAGGAAGTACCAAGATACAGCAAATAGGTCATATTTGTAAATTTTTGACTGTGTAAGACCAATAACTGAAAATTAACATCACTTTCAGTATTTCCATTTGTTTATTTATTTATTTATTCATTTATTTATTTAGTTAGTTTTAAATAAGTGATAAAAGTCACCACATTTTTAGGAGTCCAGAACATTTTCATGACTACCTGGCAGTTTTTACCTTCTTAATAATAAATAATAACCATATGAAACTGAAATCAGTATTTCTGTTTTTTGTTGGTTTTATTCTACTATTTGACCAGCTCTAGTCGGAGAAGACTGCTTGTTTTGACTGTGTAGGGACAGATCAACCATTGAGGAGAAAGTTTTTACAATACCTCTAAGGCATATGTCACTGCTTTGAAGAAACACAACATAAATCAGTAAATTCTTGTAAAGTTTTATGAGAGTGTCTGTATTACACAAGGTATTGTTTCCCTTTAGAGCTTAACAGTTTGTGTAACCTCTTTCTGGCCTCTTCACCATGAACATTTATTTTGATTCCTTTAAAACCTGATCTATAAAATTCACTGATTTTTTCATTTCACAGGTCAAACAGAGCTGCACCTTAGACCACGTCTACACTATAGGGACTATAGCAGCATAGCTACAGTGAAGTAGCTATGCTAACATAACATGGTAGTGTAAGCAGTCTAGAGTGACAAGGGGTTTTTCAGTCACTGTCTGAACGCCACCGTCCTAAGTGGTGATTGAACAGGCTGACAGAAGTATTCTTTCACCAACTGTCTTCATCTAGGCTGGCATAACTACTTCTATCAGGGTTATGGATTTTTCAAACTTCTGAGCAGTGTAATTATGTCAACCTTAAGTTTTAAGAATAAACCAGACTTTAGTTAGTTGCAGGAAAACTTCAGCTCACATGTTTTTTCATAAATTAATACATTTACAAGTCTCTATATGTGTGAATTTGATCCACAGTTTAATTTTCCTCATTTACTCGTAGAGAGCTAATGTATTTAAAACTTTATCTACATCAGAAGGCTGTACCATATTAACTAAAGACGTGAACTGTAATCTATTTAGTTAAACTGACATTTTGGTTTAAATCAGATTATTTCACCTGATCTTAATTAGTTAGGTATTGGTTTAAGCTAAAATTATAATAAACCATTATTAAACCAAAATAAGAGTGTCCACTGTGTTTTTCGTGCTGATATAACTAAATTGGAAGAGAGTCAAACCTTTGGTTAAACATGTGACATTTTCTAGTAATTTGATTGAAAAAAATCAAAAGAATTGTTGCCAAGAGACCAAAAGGGTGCTTAGAGTATAGGACGAGAAAGGTACTCCCAGCAACTGCAAACCAGGAACTTGCAAAGAGAAAATGTTCAGAGAGACATTCCCCATTGGGCAGCATTTTTATTTTCGTTAGCCACACCAATAAAATTTGTTAGGGAAACAGTGCAGTATTTCTCAAGCCTATATTTTATTCTAGCCCTAGCAAAGAAAGCTTTTGTTTTGTTTTAACCTATATTTTAAAACCACACTTTAACTTTAGATGTTTGCTGATTTTATTCTCCAAAGATATATGCTGCCGATCAATTTCAGCAGTTTTTTCTATATTGTTTGTGTCTTAAATATGACCAACATTGACTTTCAGTGGCTATTTATATGAGAGATTTACAAGGATTCTTGCATACAGACAGGAGCATATCGTAATTTGGGGGCATTTAAAGTCAGCCCTTGACTTTTATTAGTTTGTATTCATTTTCCATTTTCTTCATTTTTCGACTTCTGAAGAACCCTGAGGAGTTTGGTTATTCATCTATTTATCCCAATAGACTGATTTTATTTTCAGAAACAATTTGCGAAAATATTTTGAATTTCAAACTATACTTCATGTGTATATATGAAGTATTCTTCAGCTGAAATGAAGTTTAAGCTTATCCAACATCTTCTTACTAGTCAGAATCAACTCTAATTTTATATTAGAGCATTTTACTGAGATGAAGCCATAACTTCCTTTCCTTCCGGAAATGTAATTCATTATTTTTTTTTCAAATGCTTATTCATACAAACGAAATACTATATGATACATTTTAATTTTTGCTGGTGAGCTGATTTCAAACTAATCTTATGAAATATTTGGGAGTCTCCTCCATTGTTGTTATGTTAATAAATTCATTGAGTTTAGGACCAGAAGAAACCTTCATATCATGTTATCTGGCTTCCTGTGCATCATGGGCCATTATATTTCGTCAAGTTACTGCTATATTAACCCCAATATGTTGTTTGATTGAAGCTTTCCAGAAAGGCATCCAGTCTTAATTTGAAGATGTAAAAGGCTAGAGAATCTACCACTCCCCTCGTTAGTTTGTTCCAGTGATTAATCACCCTCACTGTTAAAAATTTGTGCCCAGTTTCTAATTTGAATTTGTCTGGCTTCAGCTTCCAGCCATTAGTTCTTGTTATACCTGTCTCTGCTAGATTAAAGATCTTTTTTAGCATCCAGTATTTTTTCCTCTTGAAGATACTTATACACTGTAATGCATTTCCTTTGCTCTCAATCTTCTTTTTGATAATTCTCTCATAAGTCATTTTCTCCAGTCCCTGAATCACTTTTGTGGCTCTTTACTTCCATCCTCTCCATTTTTTTTCCAAAGTCTTTGAAAAATATGGACACCAGAACTATATGCAATATTCCACACTAATGCCATATATGGAGGGAACAGCTCCAGCCTATTATGGTGATGCAGTGCTAAATTTTACAGTGCCAGAGTCCTGCAGAAATGCACCCATCACACATGTATTCTTTCTCCTCTCTGTTATCTTCCTCTTTATCTCCTCTGTCCTTCCATACCATAGACAGAGTTGAGATCCATTCATGCTGTTTCTGCCCATTTGGAGGATGATGTATCATAAAGTTTTGTCCCTCCAATCAGAAGCGCTGCTCGGGGGCAGAAGGGTAAGATGAGGCCACCATATTGCTGTTACTGGAAGTTGGCCTTTGCAAATTCATCAAAGCCTGGCTGGCTCTACCGCCTCCTCACTTACCCTGGACTGCATTCCAATGCTGGTCCGATGCCCAAATATTGTCCCTACCAGGGGCCTGAGTTACCCTGAAGAGCTGAGAGGTAGTGAGGGGAGCAGAGTTGGTGAGAAGACTGAGGAGGGGAGCATTAGGTAATGGATAGGGGGATCAGAGGAGAGTTGGGTGGGAATGGGGCAGGAGGCTGGAGTGGACAGTGGGGCATCATATTAAGGAATATACTTAAAGTCAACCTTATTAAAGTCGACTTAACTTTTGTAGTGTAGACATAGCCATAGACAATAATCAGGGCTCCATTATCCTATGAACATTAATAGGTCAACAGTCCTTGTTTTAAATTGCTCAAAGTTTTCTCAGTGACAAGGTGTTACAGGTGAACAGAGTATAGAAATAGGAAAGTGAGTGGATAGACAAGACAATTATCAAAGAAATATATTATGCATAGTTGACAGTAGGTTCAGCTCTCAACCTGCCTAGCTGTTACAATCTCTTAATATCCAGAGTCCCTTTCTCTAACTATTAATATCAAAACAAATGCAAAACAATGTTTAAAAAAAATTACTTCAAGTACATACAACTTTCCCCCTAAATCCCAAAGTAATAAAGAACTAGAAAGGAAAGTAATTTAGCCTAGTAAATAGAAATGAGCCATAACTGTATGGTAGTCATTACTCTAAAACGAATTGGATGAAAAGGATCCTTAAAGGATTCCAGTAACATGAGAGCGTTGGGGAAGGAGAAAGACAGAAAGAAATTGAATAGGTAGAGAACATATTAAGGAATATACTTTAAAACATTTCTTATAAAGAAAAAAAGCTTGGGGTTTTTTTTTTGTATAATTATTGACCCATTTATGATGGTACAGTATTTTGAAAAATAAACTTATCTTTCTCCTTACTGAAACATATTTTTCTATAATAAGTAATTTATTATTATTGGAGGGTTACTCTTGACTGATGGGCTCTTGGTTATTGATGAACTGTTTGTTTTCTGATAGCTGCTTTGCCTGTGCCTATATCTATATATATCTATATATATCTATATATATAATACACATACACACACACACACACATGCATATTTGCCCCTCCCAACACTAGAATTGAGTGGAAACTAGATTTCTGAAGTCAAGGGAAGGTCCATAATTTCAAAAAATATTTCCATTCTGAAACAGAACAAAAACCAAACAATTGGAATTTTCCCAGAAAATGAAATATATGCCTTTTTCTGAATGTTTAAATGTTTCATTTCACTTTTTATTATTTATTTTATATATTTTAAAATCCAAACATTCTCTTTTTTAAAGAAATCAGAATAGTCTATTTTGACCTTATTATAATGTTCCATTATCAATGAAATTTTGTCATGTTTCCATGAAATATTTTGCTTTCAGTGAATAGGCATTTTGCTCCAGAAAAAACATTTTATAGGAATAAGTCTTAAAACAGTTCAGAAGTGGATGGTATTCCTGTTTTTCTTACTAAGACAGGAAAAGATGACTAGACTAAGATTATTCCAGTTTGCAAGATCTTTAAAAATATTTCACTGAAGGATAATCACTTAAGAAGATCTGAGGTTTGGCTAGATGTACATTCCTAAATATTTGATATAGTTTTTGAAGCCACGGTAAAGAGATAATTATTCTTCAATGACTTTAATGCAATGTTTGTAAGATCTATGGACTATTCCTGTTTTTTATTATAGCCCTCTAAAAATTCCCTCCCTCTGCCAAACCCTGAAACCTATAAAAACCCTATTACTCATTAAAAATATATTAGGTTTATTAGGAAATAGCACTTTATGCAGATGATATTTTACTATTGGCACTCAATGTCTGACACCAGTAATTTTTTTACTGGAATGGATAATGTACTCATGGTTGGTATAACTATGCTCCTACTGAAGTCAATGGAAAGATTCCCAGAGTTAGACCTACTGAATGCTTTAGAAAAATTTCACCTACAGGTTCTTTAACCAGCACATAGAGCAAGAGAAAGAAGGACCCCTCTTACCTGAAAACAGAAATCCGTAAATGAGAATTGGAATGTGATGTACCAAGAGAAATATTATGTCGGGCAGCGAAGTGATTGCTGTTACATTATTTAAATTAGAGGTTCCCAACTTGTGGCTTTCAAAGTGGCCCATTGCTCCACTCTCAGTGGCTGCGTCTACACTGGTAAATTAAGTCGACTTAAGCTTGCTTAAGTCGACTTAATGTACCCTGCATCTACACTACAGTTTCCTTAAGTTGACTTAAGCAGCTTGCTTAAGTCGACTTAAGGAAAATAAAGTCGACTTAATTAAAATTGTCGACTTTATTAAACCTCCTTTCCACTAGACCTAAGGCTTAAGTCGACTCCCTAGAGTCGACTTAAGCCAGTGTAGCTGTGGGGTAGCCCTAAGTCGACTTAGGGCTAACCCAGAGCTACACCAATGCCCTCCCTGCCAGTGGGGGGGGGGCACAGGTGGAGCCTGGCAGGGCAGGGCAGGGCAGGGCAGAGCCCTGCCCACCCTGCCCCTATGCCCTGCCAGGGTCCTTGTCCCCCTTTGCCCCATTGTACCTAGGTACAATGGGGCAAAGGCTGAGCCCCCTGGCATTGGGCAAGGGGTGCCCCCCTTCCCCCGTGGACCTGCCCTAGGTCCCCCTAAGCCCCACAAAGTTGACCTAGGCGTCCAGTGTGGACGCTCTAGGTTGACTTTTTAAGTTCCCCTTTAAGTCGACTTTCTTTTTAAGTGGAGACACACTAAGTCGACTTTAAGTCGACTTAGTAAAAGTTGACTTAAATACAGAAGTGTAGACATAGCCACTGATTGCAGAATGGAGCCACTGCCAAAGGACGCAAGCGGAGCATGTTGCCGCAGGGCTATAAGACCTGTGCAGGCTCTTTGCTGCACCCAAGGGGATGGAAGATCAGCATTTTCCTTCCCTGGCTCCAGCATGAAGTGCACAGCACTATGGGATGCATGTGGTGTCCCTGCTGTAGCCAGGGGGATGGGAGTTCAGCAAGAAGCAGCCTCCTCGCTGAACTCCTTCCACCTGGCTGCAGTGGTGTGGTGCAGAAGGGGATCATGGAGCAGGCAGGAACCACCATGATTGACAAATGGTGCAGGACTCTAAAATTCAGTTCTTAGCAGGCCACCCACTGTGACTTAGCTGCCAGGCTATGTGCTTCAGTATGCAGAGACAGTCATTCATCCATGGTCATATTCTGTCTGTGACATATTCTGTCTGTCACATTCTGTCTGTGGGAGTAATCTGTAAATGTAAAATAGTGAATGTAAAAATGAAAAGAGTAGTATCAAAATGTTTATTTAAATAGGTAGTGGTTTGTAGTCCTTAATGGTGTATATTTCAATGTATTGTCTATGATTTGACAGCCTTGTAGCCCTTCAGAGTTGTAAGAATATTTGTGGCCCTTGAGCCGAAAAGATTGGGAACCACTGATTTAAATGGTACATATTTTGTTAAAAAATTATTTAAAAGAAAATGTAGGCTAGTAGGGTAAGTAAAACTTCAGTAAAGAGAAGGCTTCCTTTTAATGTGATTCTCTCCTTAATCCCTGTTCCAAGCTTTGATTCAGTGTTTTTTTTTTCTTTGTTGACTGATTCAAAGTGTTCTCTTTTCTATGGGGCTTTGTCCAGTGTTTATCTGTTTGTTAGTTCAGTGTTTGATGTGCTTTGTCTTTATGAGATTTCTTGTGTATGAGGTTTTATGTGTGTGAAGTTTGTCCAAGGACTGTTGTAAAGTTGAGGTGGTAATTTTTAATTTGTCTGGTAGACTATTCCTTGTAGTACTCTTCCTGCATTAATTGATCTCTACATTGCTGCTGCAGAATACCCAATTTTAAATGTTCAGTTCATTTTCTTTTATCCTGTACATGCCTTGCATGCAGTCCTGAATACACATATTTTAGTCACTCCTGTTTTTGTCATAAACCTGCCTATGAGCATAGGAAAAAGGACATCTTATAATAAAAATTGAGCAATAAGGCTTTAGATACTGGGTGGATGGCAGGCACGGTAGGGCCAGAGGAGTGAAGTGGAAAGTAAATTAGGTGCTCTAGATAGGGAAAGAGGTGATACAACTTCTAAAAATTGGCTGGCCTAGTTGTTTATATATGTATGTTTGATTTGACTGCTTTAATTTGCCATACGTTGGAGAGTTCAGCTGATAGGACAAGTATTGGACAGGAGATTTGCACCTGCATAGCAAGGCTCAGGGCCAGTTGCTGGGTAGATGGGAGATATACTCATGGCCAGTCATAGGGAGAATCATATCGGCAGAGGCTGTCTCTGTCCAATGGTTGAAGTCCTTTACATGCTCACTCATCCCACACCCACAAAAGAAGAATGAGAATATCTGGTTTCTGACTTGGTCCGTCTGTTGCCTACCCTCTGCATGCTGCTACGCAGGGAGAGGCATTGGACCATACATGCCTACCTTCCTGCAACACCCAGTCCTGCATGCACAGTGGAATCTCAGATTTTACCCATAGTGTGGTAATAGATCATGAGGGCTGATGTGAAAATGGCTGCACTGGAGCAGTAAACAACCCAGGGAATTAAGACTACTTAGGTCAAATTCTGCCTTCAGTTGTGTTCACGCAGCTCCTCAGGCAGTGTTTAATTTTAATGAGAGGTGCCAAGGCTCAAGCAATTTTTAAAATTTCATAACTGACACAGCAGGCCCAGAGCTGCTGGGGCTATGAATTGCCACACCTAGGCTATGTCTACACTTGTTAATTTAAGTCAACTTAGTGTGTCTACACTTAAAAATAAAGTCGACTTAAAGGGGAACTTAAAAAGTCAACCTAGAGCGTCCACACTGGACGCCTAGGTCAACTTCTAGGGGCTTAGGGGGATCTAGGGGAGGTCCACAGGCGCAAGGGGGCATTGGTGCAGCCCTGGGGTAGCCCTAAGTCGACTTAGGGCTACCCCATGTCTACACTGACTTAAGTCGACTCTAGGGAGTCGACTTAAGCCTTAGGTCGAATTGAAAGGTGGTGTTATAAAGTCAACATAATTTTAATTAAGTCAACTTTATTTTTCTTAAGTCGACTTAAGCAAGCTGCTTAAGTCAACTTAAGGAAACTGTAGTGTAGACGCAGGGTAAATTAAGTCGACTTAAGCAAGCTTAAGTCAACTTAATTTACAAGTGTAGATGTAGCCCTAGAGGTGTTCGGGCTCAGCCCTGGCAAGCCCTGACACAAATTAAGCACTCTCCAAGTAGATAACTGTAGACAGACTTTCACCCTTTTTAAAACAGAAAGGGTACAAGACTTCGTGCTACTGATAGGAATGTTAGGGTTTTTTGTTTAGATCTTTGCACTGTCAGTTTCTGAAAATTAGCATCATGGTACTGATCTTAACCCTCTTAAAAGTATTTTTGCAGTGTCAAAAACATTATGAAAGGCTCTAAAATGTGAATTGGAGCAGTATCTTTCATTTCCTGGAAACAGGTACTGATCAATGGAGAGAGCAAATGAACCCATTCCCCACCTTCTTACAGGTGCATCTAGAATTCAGCAAGAAATCCATATTATTCCAAGTTTGGGTAATATTTGCTTAAACTTTCTTTCGCACATAATCATATAGCAGATCATTCAATAACTCTCTAGGGGAAGTTGTCCTTCCTGATGTCCAGCTTGAACTCTTTACAGCTTCTGTTTAAGAGTAGGTGTTATACCCTTTCCAAACTGGTAAATCTTCTTGACAGAGATAGGTTATAAATATACCTCTTCATTTGAGATTTATACAGCTATTCTGAATACACAAAATATCTGTATCTTAAATTATCTGGCCCTAGATACTTGAGACACTGTTTCTCTTTCTATAACCTGTTACAGCAGTTGAGATTAGTACAGTGCTCTCGTTGTTGAAGCCTGGTAGTGAAATTTTCAGGACAAGTGGCAAGATTTTCTGAGTAAAAGTCTCTTTTGTCTTTGGAATGATACCATTGAGGATCTGTCAGAACCAGGATTAGGCAGTCTTCAGAGAATGATGTAAGGGACACTTAATTCAGATGTGGATTGAGATTTTTGTTCCTTCATATCAACTGTTGATATAGTGTTAGCTGCAGAATTAGCAGTAGTTTTAATGCTACTTATTGTAGGTAGCTTGGGGGTTTTTTTAGCTTTGTTGTAGTAGCTTTTTTACCCATTTAAAAAGTGTTATAATGCTTAGATGCCATGGCAATTAGGACTTTAAATGATTAAATAATAACAGAAACGTCAAATGGGAACCATGATGTATCAAAGTTCTTTTGTAGCTTAAAATGAGTCCATTGAATGGAAGTGACATCTCAGCTTCAACAGGAACCTTATATTCAGACTGTAGTTGTCAAGTCTCTGCAGATGATTTTTAAGCAATTAAATTCTTTATTTGACACCTGTAAATATTTTCACACTTTAGTCTGTTTAAAAAGATAGTAATGAAGCTTTCTGCCAGGGTAGAATTGCTGTTTTCTTGAACTGCATGTTCTTGGTGCTTGTTGGTTGTTCATATGGATCTCTGTGTCCATGCAGTGTGCTATCTTGAGTAAGGGAAATATAACAGGGTGCTCTCCCCCTTTAAGGGCCAGAGGATGTAGGACCACTGAGCCCTGTTTGATGATTAGATCCAACTATATGGGATTTTTCTATAAATGGCTGAGAAGGCTGATCTGAGGAGGGAGCTATGAAGTAGTGGGCTCTTGTGGAAGTCCCTGGAACTGTGGGAAAAGATGCAAAGGGAAAGCCTTTGATCAGTGAATAGCTTGTTTTATGTTTAAATAATAAACTGAATCCAGAGGCTTTTCTTGATCCAGACTCTGGGCATGATGTCAGTACTCCCTGGTCTGGGAAGTGGTCTACAGACAGCTTCATCAGTTTCCTCTTCTTTTAAAAAGAAGAGGCTTTTAAAAAGAGAAGAGATTAATCCTCAGCCATGACTCCGGCACCTAGAGTTATATTCTTTTCTGGAAGTAAAATGGCATAGCTCCACTGACTTCAGCGAAAACATAACCCCAACTATACATACAAAATGGCAGGGTCTAAATTAGCTGTTACAATTCAAGAGAGAGATTTTGGAGACATTGAGGATAGTTCTCTGAAAACATGTGCTCAATATACCGCAGCAGTCAAAAAAGGTAACAGAATCTGAGATATCACTAGGAAAGGGATAGATAATAATACAGAAAATATCATAATGCCACTATGTACATCTATGGTATGCCCACACCTTAATTACTGTGTGAAGTTCTGATCATGCCATTAAAAAATATTAGAAATTGTAAAGGTAGAGAGAGAGGCAATAAAAATGATTAAGGATAAGGAACAGCTTCTATCTGAGGAAAGATTTAAAAAGATTGGGACTATTCAACTTGGAAAAGAGATGACTTAAGGGGGGGTATGATAAAGGTCTGTAAAATACGGAATGGTGCAGAGAAAGTGAATAAGGAAGTGTGGTTTACTTCATCATATAACTCAAGAAGCAGGTGTCACCCACTGAAATTAATAGGAAGCAGGTTTAAAATTAACCAAAAAACATACAAGCAAACAAACAAAAGGAAGTACTTCTACACACAATGAACATTCAAGCTGTAGAATTCATTTCCAGGGGATGTTGTGAAGGCCAAAACTATTACTGGTTCCAAAAAAAGAATTAGATAAGTTCATGGAAGATAGATCCATCAATGGCTATCAGATAAGATGGTCTAGGATGCAACTCTGTACTCTGGATATCCCTAAGCCTTTGACTGCTAGATAGTAGAAGTGGATGACAAGGGATGGATCTCTTGATGATTGCCCTGTTCTGTTCATTCCCTTTGACGCATCTGGCATTGGCCACTGATAGAAGAGAGTACACTGGTCTGATCCAATATAGTCATTCTTATGCTTACATGATGAACTGTAGTATCCAAAACAAAGATAAGGAGGAAAAGTTCACCATGGGACCCAAAAACAAGGTAAAAAGCTGAGTGGTAAATTTGAATCTGGAGTGATACACCCTTTGCTTTTAGCTGTGATATAAATATGAGTAGTTGTGAAGGCATCCTTGGAGCACACCTTCTGTGTAAGGTGAACTGTATACTACAGGAAACAGATTCCTGGAGGAAGTGGTATGTATATTTCCTTTTCATAGTGTGTATGTCTTTGTGTTTTGATAATACATTTGCAAAGCATAGTTATTTTGAACAGTTTAAATATAGAACAGCAAGTGTAGTCAAAATCAAATTGACTATATTTTTAGCGTTAGTAGCTGGGAGAAGATCCCTAGTATGTTAGACTCATAATGAAGTGACATGAACACTGAATGGCAGGAGTTACTAGAGCTTCTTGTCTAATCCTGTGCTCCCATTTTGTCCTTCTAATAAAAGAAGTGTCTTACATTTCAAGAGACTTGCTACCTTTGGTAGGGATGGGACTTCACTGACTCTCAAGTATTCTTCTTGAAATAAAAGATGAAGCTATTCCAAATTATATAGTTCTAAAAGAACAAAATGTTCCTTTCCAAAATTCTATATGGCTGTAGAATGACTGAGTTAAATGTAATACAGGTTTATTGGTCAGACCTGTCTCTAAGTAGGGATCCTCTAATTCTCTTTGTAGTTGAAGAGGGCATACGCCTGGCATATATTCTGGTGATGGTTTCCTTTTTACTATTTTTTTCAACATAGCTGCAATTTAAGCTTTGATTTGTAAGCGTAACCCTCTTTGGTAGTGAAGCTTTAAAATTCCACATATTCTGCTGAGTATTTCCTGCCTTGTAAGATGAATGAGTGGTATTCACTTTGGTGAAAGTTTCATGTTATTTAAAGGAATTCACCTTGCACAAACCACATCTACATGTATCCATCCAGAATAATATTTTATAACTTTCTCCATTTGTTAAAACAAAATTACTTTTACTCATTTGGGATTTCCCCCATGACCTGCAAAATTGTTACACTGCTGGTTTGATAAACATTTATTTCTGAAAGCAAAACTACCCTAAAGTTCCTCACTCTGGAGCTGGGTGGGAATCTTGTCATGATTTTTTAATTTAATTTAATTTAATTTTTTTTGTCAGACAAAGCCAATTTGTTGAGACTGAAACTCTTCACAAGTACATAGCAGGTTAAATTAAACTTTTGTCAGGAAAGGCTTCTCAGGTGCAGGATGGAATATGTGGTCAAAGTAAGAGAGGAGAAGTCCTCTACTCACACCTAGAATAGCCAATAGGCCTGGACTGCTTGATTTGGGGGAAGGACTTGAATCTATCTTTCTCATATCCAAAGGTGAACATCCCAAGCATTGGGCTATGGGTTATTTTAGGATTAACACATGGATGATCTGTCTCTTATTCTCTGTTTTGTTTGTGTTGCTTTTAGTTTTTTGGATGAAAAACATTGAAAGGTCTCAGGTTTGTCCTGATGTGGGTGGGAACAACTTCCAAAATCTCTTGAACAATGGGAAAACTATTACTTTCAGCAGTCCCAGGCCTATTTGGAGTATTTCTAAGCTCAATAATAAACTTTGAAGCTTTACCTACAATTACTCACCTAGGTAAAGGAAAGCAGCCTCACGGGAGACGGTAATCTCATTAACAGTTGGCATTAGTTCTGCTGGCCCTTTGCACTAGGTGAATTTGGCAGTATCTGAGTTTAGTAGGTGGGGTTCTGGTTGTATTTTAAAGATGTTCAGTGCTGATAAGAAAGGTTGTAAAGTTAGGGACGGTTTGAATATTGTTGAAAACAAGTCAAACATGCAATGAACACTGAAATAATAAATAATTTTGTCTGTGACCCAACATCTAATAAGCACCTCTTCCAGCAACTCCAGTGTTTTCAACTCTTGTTAATTTGTTGCAGGGAATCTCTTGTTCTGCTTTGGTTTCTTTCCCCCTCTCCTGACTGCTGGAGCTCTTGTAGAAACACAGATAAACTGCTGCAATTAGGGGGTAGGAGAGACTAAAACAGTGATTCTCAAGGTTTTTTGTGTTGCAACATGGTTGGTGAGATGCACACCCATGCCACAGTGACCCCACTGCTGAAAAAAAGCCTTCCAAGGCTGAACAAACCCCCCAACACCAAAAAAATTCCTCCCACCACCAAAAAGAAGCCCTACCACTGAAGAAAACCCTGACGCCAAATAAAATCCCACTGTGGACACTGGAGCTGGTAAGAAGCTGCTGCCACGGGAAGCTGTTGTGACACACTTCCCTGTTCCTTAGGACACGCTACTGTATCGCAACACAGCAGTAGAGAGCTGCTGATCTAATATGTGTTGCATTAAGCTACATGCTAGGGGGCAGGAATTTCAGTTCCAGTTCTTCTGCTAACAGAAGAGCCTTTATACGTTCTGTTAAATCATTGAGCCTATGATGGAGGAAAAAGAAGACAAGAGACTAGAGCTGGACAGAAAATGATTTCCCCAGCCTGTGAAAATGTTCATGAGCTTAAAAAAAAAAAAAAAAAGTCCCATTCTGTATTAGGATGACACAGGGACCTATTGAACTTGTTTGTATGATGATCTGTCTCTAGCTCTCTCACACAAAGCACTCTGGGGAGGTTAGGTAACCAGGTTTAAGTCCTTCCTTTGTCACATCCCAGGGGAGTGCCTTGTCCACTAAGCTACTGGATATTCTAGGATGGAAGTTTCTTATGCTCATGGAATTTCTGGTGAAAATTAATCCTGAACCTAAGAAACCCTCTGTAACCAAAGTTTAGTCAAAACTGATAACTGTCTCAAAGTTTTGGATTGGATTGCATTCAATGAGTTGTCATTTTCTGACCAAAAAAAAATTGTCAAAAAACTCTTGGACCAGCTCTAGTAGTGATGGAAAAGAGGTGTAGTGTATTCAACTTTTCATCCACAATTCTCAAGTCTGTCCTGCTTAATTGAGCTGCAAAGCTTCTCTTGAAAAGATTACTTCCTGGCCACATGCTTCTTACAGAAATGTAATTAACTGTAATTGGGTTGCTGGTTTGATGAGGTGTAACTGACCCTTGACTTGGCTTCATCACTTATGGACTGACAATGCAGATAAAATAGGCAGCACAATGTTTTTCATTGTTTATTTTGTTAAATTAAAGAGGAATTAATGGAGCTAAATGGAGTAACTCCATTAATCCATTTAATAAAAGATCAGTTCTCCTCCCATTTGTAAAATAGCCTTCAATATATTTTCAGTTTCTAAAATTCCACTAATAATAACTATTAGGAACCATATTTTTTGGTTGGGAAGTGCTGTTTCACTATGCCTGAGTTGTATTTAAATAGGTTAGTGATATTTTATCCAATATGATGTCTGGATCAATGGATACACTTGCTCGGGGTTTCAATTATGGATGGAACCTGAAACTATAATGATAAAATATTAATTAACTTTTAATAGCCAAGTACTTGACTATATTTACTAAACTTAATGGCATTGAACTTCTATGGAGATGAAACATCTTGGGATTACTTTAGGGAGATCTCTGAAATTTGGAGCCTGTCTAACAAGTTCACAGGATTAACCATGATCATCTAAAATGCTTGTGTCCTTGTCTGCACTATATTTTTCAATCACATTAATTAGCATGTTAAAATTTGAATATTAATTCAAGTTTAGGCAAACAGAATCCTCTCCTTGTGTGAAATTGAGCTCCATGAGAATTTGTCTGGAGTTTTGGGAAACTCCTGGAGAAAGAAATTTGTTTTTTCAGAAAGGAATCTTCCCTGCACCAAATGACATAATGCTCACCATATCACAGTGTTGTTTTTTTTTTTTTAACAGTTTTAACTATTTCTAATGCTTCTTTCATTAAAAATAAGTTAAAGATGGTGAAAGGCCAGATCTGTTTTCAGAACAGTAGCAGAAAAACCTGGTTAGCAGAGTTGGGGAAATGTGAAGAACAGGTATTAAAAGGATAGTGAGAAACCCTTGAACTCTTTCATTCTATGCTCTTTAAGAAAAGAAAAGACTGCTTTATCATTATTCATGGTCTATCTGTTCCCCACTTAAGTGGATTTCACTTCTCCAGTGCTCTCAATCTTGCAGCTCTAGCAGGCATTAATTTAATTGAAAAAGGAAATTAGTGTGGGTATGTAGAACAATAAAAACTGAGATATAACTACCTAGTAGATTGTGGTATTGTATAGACAGTTCAGCTGCTAAAAGAGTTCCTTGAGAAACTCAACATAATGTGTTTTCATGCTCTCACAGTGTTACAAATGGAAACTGCTGAAAAGGGAAAACCAGAATAGCATAAGAAAAGCCATATCTCTTCAGCTTCTAAGGTGTTACTGCAGAATAACACCAGCTAAAAGTAGAGAGGACAAACCTTAAAATTTGACACCCAAGATCCAGTGCTAGGAGTGTCATATTTAGAGATACAGTTTCAGATCAGTCCTGAAGTAAAATCTTGGCCTCATTAAAGTCAGTGGAACTCTCTGCGTTTTTTGTTTTGTTTTTTTATTTGGAGGTGGGAAGCTGCATTCCAGATATCATTTGGAAAATAAAATGTATTGTCACTGTCTGTTACTGGGCCCACCCTGGTTTCCTCAGGTCCCACCTACAGCTGCTGAAGAAGACTGTTCTGTCCCCTCACTCCACAGCTTTCTACTCCTGGCCCACATCTCTCATGCTTTTCCCTGCTGCCATTCTGGAACTTATTTCTCCCAGCCAGAATCTCCCAATCTACTTTTGCGCTCTTCTTCCACAGACCAAAATTCTTCTTTACTCCAATTGCTTGAGGAAAGGGGGCCTGTTGCCTTTGAAACTATCCCACACTTTGGTACAGCCTTTGTATTTTCCAAAACAGCTTTATTTTTTGTTTTATTTGAATAGACTAATCTTGGGACTCATGTCTCGTACAGTTTTATCCACCTCTACAAAGATGGTTGCTAAATTTTTATAGTTGTATTTATGCCCTCAAAAGATAATATTAACTGTTGGAGAGTCTGACTTTTTGAATTTGATTGCCCTTGGCATAGTCAGTTGGAAACCTAACAAATAAGGTACAAAATCTTCTCATGAATAGATATTGAGCATGCCAAGATATTATAGATAATAGGAAGAAAATGAACTCTAACATATGAATTATTGAAGAGCTCATGTCCACTTTAAATAAAACACTGTTGTATTTTATTTCCATATTTTATTAGGCTAATAATACTTTTTACTAAATGTCCACAGTAAGAGGTTACATCTTTGGCAGAGTTTCATGACTACCATGTGGCTATCTCAATAATAAATTCAGCTATTTGCACTAGGATGACCGCAAAGTTAAAACTCCCTTTTCCTTTTTTAAAAAGGATTAAAAAAATGACTGGAGGTGACAATCTTTATGTTTTTTGTTTTATTATCTCACTATTCAACATTCTTGTCCCTCAAAACTAATTTTTGCTGTAGCTTTCACTGAATTGCCACTGAGCCTTACCACTTACAGATATCTTAATCAATATATCTGAGTCTGCTGAGTTAGTAATGGCAGCTGAGTTAGTAGAAAGACTCAACAAGAAGATTTCAGTTGTCGACACTGAGCATTTTTATCTGGAATGAAGAGAGGCTTGAGGGCCGTAAGGCAAACTTTTTGCTGGGGTAAATTGCAGCACTTTAATTGGTCCTAAAATATCAGAGGCTTATCTACAATGCAGCACTACTGCAGCTCTTAGTGAAGATGCTATCTTTGCTGACAGGACATCTTCCCTGTAGGCGTAGGTATTTCAGAGAAACCCATATATCGACATAGGAGTGCCATACGAGAGGTTAGGTTGTTATAACTGCATTGCTTAGAGGTGCATTTTCAACATCACTTAGCAATGTAGTTATGCTGACATAAGTTTGTACTGTAGACGGGTGTTAAGATCTGGCTCTACAAACTGGGGCCCTGATCCTGGAAGATGATCTATGAGTGTGCATTCGTTTACCCAGGCAAAGCACAGCTGAAGCCAATAGGGTTGATTATCATGGGCACAAGAGACTCCGATGCGGATCAGTTTGCAGTGTTGGGCCTAATATACTGATTCATCAAAGTTTTTTAAATTTAATTTAGAAATGTTGAAAAACTTTTTGACCGGCTCTACTGTTATTGTAACCTAATGGATAGACATTCCAACTATTTCAGTGAAACTATCCCCTTAAGAAGCTCTGCAAACTGCTACTGTGGTGGTATGTGTGTGTGTGTGTGAGAGTGTATTTCTTGGAAAGTTGCGTGACACAGCTGTCCAGTCTGACTTTGAGGGTGGTAGAATGTATGTTAACCCTCAAATGATAAAAGTCCTTTCCCCTATAAACCAAAAAGGGGTTACTGCAGGTTAACTAGGGGCAGCTGAGTCCAATTAAGGGCTACCTGAGACCTCTTCTGGTATCTTAGGAGTGGAGACAAGCTGCTGCATTGGGGTGAAAAGCTTCTCCATGGTTGAAGGCTGCTTTTCCCTCCCAACTGTAGAAAGTGGAGTTTAAATGGGGGTTTATTAAGGGTATTTGCAATAGTTTTTCAGCATAGAGTTAGAACAGAATAGGCCCAAGTAAGGAACCAATTTTCAAAGGTCTCTGCATTCCTTGCCCAGTAACAAACAACTTGCACCTATATTTGAACCTATGCCAAGAACTCAGGCCGTCACAATACCTAGAACTACTTTGCCGTCTCTATACCAAGAATTTGGCTGCCCACAGACTAAAAACTAGGACGCAAAGCGCCCGTCTGCAAAAGGTGTAAAAACGTCAGCAAAAAAAGGTGTTAAGACAAAAGTGGGGGCAAGAGGGATTAAAACCCTATAAATATAGCCCCACATCCCCAAAAAAGGGGTTAGCGATAAAGCTCTGTGGTCTCATGATGCCCCGATCTCTGGGCTTGCCCTTGGGTCGCTGGCTAGTGATGACCATGGTAGCTAGGGCAGAAGCGTCAGCACCCCTGATCCAGGCAGGTGACGGGACTGGCATGAAGGAGCGGATCAGAAAGGTCAGACCACGATCCTAGGTGTGACGGACCTGACACGTTGGCGTTGAGCTTGGTGAGTAACTAGTTACAAGCACACAGAAATCTTGGTGAATGTTGGTTCCATAGTAGCTACAGATTTGTGATACAGTAATGGGAAGATTTTAGCACCCCCGGGTCCTGGGGCAAGGACCAATGTAGTTTAGAACCCCGTGCCTGGGAGAACAGGTTGGCTAGGGATAAGGTTAGGGACCAAATAGTTAGCACCCCGAGCCTGGGAGGACAGGTTGGTTAGACTGCAGTCCCCTTTAAAGGTAGGGGCAACAGCAGTGTAATAAGAGTAGCTTTAGCATTTAACTTGGGCATTAAGTCCCACATGTAATCTTTGCCATTAAGACTTGCTGCTATATAAAAAATATAAGGAAACTGCATCACAGCATAAGGCACACACATAAAGATCTTTGCTCTAAAAACTGCATCTCTGTATCTCTATCTCTGGTGCCTGTCACACTGTTGCTAGACAGGAAACGCAAGTCTGTGAAAAATAAAACTCTTTTATCTACTACCCTTTTGGTGATTTCTTTCCTATTCCTCCTGTCACTATTAATCTCTCTTGTGGCCACTTCATTTTCATTCCCTCCTTCATGGGAAAAACACCCAGCCCTATTAATGTTTGTGTGGGTTATTGGCGGGTTCGGTCCCATACTCTATTGCTCATACAGCCTGACTTCTTCTGCTTTAATAAAGGCCTCCAAACAGTCCCCAGATAAAGGTAGAGGTATAACCTCTACGGCCAAAAGAACCCTGGTCCCCACGCAATCCCCGATGAATAACATCCCGGGGATGGACCTTAAACAGGAGCATGTCGACCAACAAAGGAAGCTACATAACTGACTTCCAGTTTAGAGGAAGGATTGGCACCCTGGGCACAGTATCAAGGCCATACTCCCCTAAAGGGGGAGAGGGGGAAGCTAGGAAAAGGTATTCCCTTTGTTTTGATTTTGGTTTTTTGGCAGAGGAGTATTCCGTGGTCATATCCCAAGTGCTCCCTGGAAAATATCGAGAAACCAGCTGCAAATGGCAAAAAGAACGCTGACTGGAGAGGGGGCTGACTTACTCCAGCCCTTCCCCCACTGCTGGGGTGGGGGAGCACTGAGCCTGCTGGGGTGTGGTGGTGGTACCTTGACACAGTTGTTTCTAAGAAGCAGAAGTGTAAGTGGGGTGGTTATAGTAGGAGAAGCTCTGAACTTCTCTGAGCCTCATTTGGAGACAATTTATTAACATCTGGGAAGCTGTATTTGTCCCACATAGAAATAATGGATGCACAGCAGAATTTAGCTCGGGTAGCTCTCATGTACATCTTTCTGTATTAATAATACAGTATAGAAGAGCAAAAGGGACAAAGATGGCTTTACATATTGTATCCCCCTATTTTCAGTGTATATTAGAAGCAGTGAGGAGTTCAGGCATTATTGTTTCCATTATACATTCCTACCTCTCCTTGAGGGGGAAAAAGAATGAGATTCATACTTGTGTCATTAATATTTATGGAAAAGAAACTGAGCAAATATTAAGGGTTTTTAAAATACTTAAATTTTATGCATTGTGCTGTCTCTCTCTTGAAGTTCGTGAGTACATTCAAGTCTAATTAATTTACTCATGTTCCCCTTGGTATTTATTTAGATTTAGACTGGTATTAACTTGTGTCCCTTGTCTGAGCCTCTGGGTACATTTACAGCAATGAAAACAGCATCAGATCTATAAATTATAATTCCATAGGGCTCTATCAAAACTCAATTCCCAAATTGCCCACCACCACTGTCACAATCTTATTATTTGCTATTTACACAGCATCATAGATGCTTTTACAGTCAGATAAAAAGGCAGGTCAATGCCTTACAATCTTACAGGAGCTTATCGTCTAAGTCTCTGATCCTGCAAGCTGAATTCTGAATGCAGATCCTCAGGGTGGTGTTCCATATGGCCACAGAGTCCACCTGCATGGAACAGCTTGCATTTTGACAACGCACCACAATGGATTCCTAAAGGTGAATGAATGGGGGACAGAGGTGGGAGAAGATGGATGCTAAAGGAAAAGAGCAAGGAGCAAGTTTTTGGTACATGCTTATCCTGATGCTTTAAAACAAACACAGAAACTGTACGGTTACAAACGCTCTAACAGATGTAAATTGGTGCAGCTCTATTGACTTCAAAGAAGCAACATCCATCTATACCTGCAGCATAGGCAGTGGGTGGCTAGAGTTAGAGGGACTCAGCTTTCCAAATCTGAGCTACCCCAACATATAGTTCCACACCCCAACTTGGCAGGCAATGCTCCACCTCCAGCAGCATTAGGACCAGATTGGTGCTGAGCTATCAGGCTCTCCAGGAACATGTTGTTTCAGGGGTATTGGGTGAGCCTGAGGTTTTCCAGAATAGTGCAGTGGATCAAGTTCAGGGAGCCAGCCTCACCCCAGTATGGAGGTGACAAGCCTCTTTGTCCCTGGTGTCTGTGAGCAAAGCCAGGGGTGGAGAGAAGAGGTAGAAGGGGCTGCAGAAGAGGAAGTCTGGCACAACTACATTCAGAGACAATTGTAACCATCGGCTCTACTGCAGAGCTCCCTGTTCTCTCAACTCCCCACCTCTCCCACTGTTTCCTACCATAGTCCCCCAGCCTGTCCTTCCCACATGGCATCACATCCCTTTAGCCCTGGCCTCAGCCTCCCCTCTTCAGTGTGGAGTGTGCTGTGGGGCTGAAGACCTTTTTACTTCTCCCCTCCTATTTCTTGCTGTCTTGCGGTAGTCAGGTGCTTAGCTCTACCTCATTTGGAGGAGCCTCCAATATTAAATCTTTCGTGAGTGGCAAGATCCAATGGGCTGGAGCAGAGAACAAGAACCAGCCTCATGGGACAGGAGTCAGCACTGTGGTGAATTTGGGGTGAGTCTGCCCTTTAATAATCAATCCCTCTCACTGCTGGCTCTTCTCACATCAGAGAGCAGTGATCTTGAAGAGGAGCATATTATAATAGTCCAACCTAGAGGTAATGGTCAAAGAGAACCGTGTTGAGGTCTCCATCCAACAAGAAAGGTCACAATGTCCAAGTAAAAGGAAAAGCAGAGAAATGCTTTTGGTCCCTTTTGCCAAGGTGGTTTCTTTAGTGCAGATGAGGGTCCAAAATTATTCCTACGTACAAATGTAAATAAAGCAGCTGATACAACTCGAATCCAGCAATGCACTAGCATCACCTTAACTTTGTTAGGACTGACTCTTAAGCAAATCACGTTCTCTCTGTAGATGTATTAGTCAGGCACTGCAAAAACACTACTCAGGTCTACTGCAAAAGATAGAGAGTGGAGTATCTTCAGCACAGTGTGGCTCTGCAGCCCAAAACTTCTCTGAGCAATTTCCCCAACATGCCAACTAGATCTGGCCATGGTATTTTCCTCTGTCATAATTTTTTTAAAAAAATCATCCCAAAAGCTTGGGTAAGTGGGAGTTTGATAGGTCTGACTACCATAGCCCCAGCTATGGACAAGTGTACAGAAAATCCCAAAAATTACTGTGGAAAGTTGTGTCAAAATCAACAAATTCCCATGGGAATGTGTCAATTATTGTCTTGCTTCATGTTCCATGGGAACCTTACCAAATTCCCTACAGT
This sequence comes from Pelusios castaneus, assembly GCA_007922175.1. Classification (NCBI taxonomy): domain Eukaryota; kingdom Metazoa; phylum Chordata; order Testudines; family Pelomedusidae; genus Pelusios; species Pelusios castaneus. The sequence goes on from ML685830.1 coordinate 12,872,076, forward strand.
GGGCACTGGTGGATTTCAGAGTAGCGGTCAGTTTTATAGATGCCAATATGGCACTAGCCTTGGGTAGTCTAGGAGAACTAAAGGCCACCCCCAATTTAATGAAACTATAGATGGCTCACTCTTTTTGCCCAGGCCAGTGACACAGGAGACAGTGTCTCTAGAAGTTGCTACTAAGGATTATAGAGATGTCCATTGTTTTAGTTTTTCTTTGTTTGCCTCACTTCCCCATAATCTTTGGTATTTCAGGCCTGGTGGCTCTGGATCCACACATCTTTTAGTGTCAGCTTCCATTCTGGGTCAGCTTCCATTCTGAGTTCTGCCAACAAGAGGATATATGAGCACTGCTTGATGCATCTCTGACCAACACACCCCAACCCTAGGGTTTTGGCCATGGATCAGTTGAGACTACCACCAGAGTTGACTTAGGCAGTTCCCTCCCCACACCAATGCAGCAGCTATGGTATCATCTTTTAGAAGAACACTGACAACCTACAACCACACCAGGATTATGGCTACCCATTCTATTTGCAACCAAGGGCCAAGGTGCCATTTAACCTTATCCACATGTCAGAATCTGAGCTGACTGCTTTGCATTATTATCTCCAGGGCTATGTGTACATTGGTAATTTAAGACGACTTAAGGAGGCATAAATTGACTTAAATTAAGCCACGTCCATACTAGGCTTTCATTAAGTAGACTTAAGAAATTTCCTAAGTCGACTTAATGAAGGCTTAAGTCGACTTTATAACTACCACTCATTAGGTCGACTTAACCCTTAAGTCAACTCCTTAAGTCGATTTAAGGACAGTGTGGATGTGGAATAACCTTTAAGTTGACTTAATAAAGTCGACCTAGGGGTGGTTAGGTTGACTTAACAAAGTGGACTAAGTCAATTTAACTTTAAGTCGACTTAGTCCACTTTGTTAAAAGTTAAATTGACTTAGTCCACTTTGTTAAGTTGACCTTAATAAGGTCGACTTTAAGTCAACTTAAAGTCGACCTTATTAAGTCGACTTAACAAAGTCGACCTAACTTTTTCTAGTGTAGACATAGCCCAGGAGAACATAGCCACAGGTTTCATGCAGCCATCTATCTTAATAGGTGCATAAGTTCCTAATCATATGGGACCTAAATTCTGCTAGTTGCATTGCATTGAATTGATGTATATCCCTTTTTCTTCCTTTCCTTATGATGGTAGAAGGAGGATGTTCAGTATTTGGCTTGTGATTCTGGGTGCTAATTATTCACATTGTTTATTTGGAAATGCTGATCTTAAGAAATAAAATAGCTGTGGTTCCTTTAGAATTTGAATCAAAGCGTGTGTATGTATGTGGTTGTGGTGGATCTTAAAATCAGACAGTACAATTTACCTCAAAATTTATTTAAAACACCGAAGAAGCAAAAAATACAACCAAAAAGCATCTTTTCTATTCTGACTGATAAGAGTTTTTGAATGATTAACTTTGATAAGCTCTGTGTCACCCATGCTGCCAAAGAGAGCTGAACAAATGAAAGTGTTTAGTCTGATTTTTTTCCTTCTAATTAAAGAAATAGTGAAGCTCGTTTACACTACACTAGGTCTCCTGTTGTGCCTTTAACTGACAAAAATAGGCTACTTATTCATCTCAGTTTCCACAATGGTTTTATCCCCTGTGTCCTATACATAACACTCTTTTGACTGCTGTTGATCAATGTGCAAAAGCAGTCTGCCTAGCACCTGCGAGAGCAGCCTTTTTTGTAGGGTTTTTTTTTTTTTTTTTGCTTTCTCACTAGAGGTGTCAGCCATATGGGGTGGGACAGGGAAAAAAAAACCCAGACCTGCTAATCTGAAAGCTGAAATGGAAGGAAGTATTTTTTAAAAAAGTAAAAGACTGCTCATCCTAGTGCCCTGTGCTGTGATGGTAATTAAATGAGTCCACAGGAGACCGAGATGACAAAAGCAAATGTCTGCCAGAAACTTTAGGTCCTCTGAATTGAGGATGAAAAATGGCCGTAAGGGAGTACATAAAGTTCTTCAAAGGTGTTATGCAGCTTTGAATATTAAATAGTCAGTGCTGGACAGAATTCTCTTAGAAGCACTGAGCAAAGGTGGTAGGAAACAACCAAAGAATTAGCCTGTGAAGTAACTTCTAAACCTTATGAATGATTTACCTTGCATAATTTTCAGTGCCATTGTTAGACCAAAATTCCAATGGAATAGTAATGAAATAATTAATAATGATTATGCTAACTCTGCACCGAACCAAGACCTCGCTTCATGAACCTGTTTAGGCCTCACCTCAGGATTAACTTTTTCTGTATGTTTAAGCCTCCATAATTTATATAGATTTCTCCTATATGTATTCTGTTAGCTCTTTGGTGAGAACAGTTGTGGCTTAGCTACTCATCATTCAGAGTCAATTCCTACTTCTAAATACTCAGCTGCTTCCATTTTTTGCAGTGTGTGTGTGTGTGTTGTTTTGTTTTGTTTTTTAATGATTAAATACTCCAAAGCATTCCACACTGCTCTACAACCTCTGCCTATTTCCATACTCATTAGTTCATAATAGTAGTGAGTTATTAAGTTATGCCTTTGTCAAAACATATAATTCAACAGTAAGGCTATATCTACAGTATGAGCTATGGGTAAGATTCCATAGCTCCCATACATAAATGTAGTCATGTAGCTTCAGTAGGATGGCCAGCTGAATGGTGGCTATTAGGACAATTCCCCGATGTCCTTAAGTCAAATTCCCACTGAATCCCATGTCATGCCCTAGCTGATTAGGAGATTCTGGAAGAATTTCACAGCACTGTATATAGCTTTAGAGTAAGATTCCACGGGTCACTGGTTTAATTCTGCAGCCCATAGAACACAGCATGTAGCTTCTCTCATTTTAGCCTGCTGTGTGTGTGGGTCTAGAGAGACCCATGAGGCGCAAAAGATGAAGTGTTCAGATATAAGGTTTTGAACTATTGTATCAGAGACGTCTCCCTTGTGAGCTTAATTACTTTGTCAGACAGTCTCTTCAAGCTCTTCTGGAAATCCTTTGGTGTCTGAAAGTCTATAGATTAGCAGGATGTCTTAGTTTTGTCTCATTTGGAGTGATACAGGTTAAGTGGATGCACTGAAAAGTTCCCCGCATCTCTACTCCAAAGAATATTTTCCCACAGAAAGGAATAATGCTGGCTATACTACTTCCAGGCTTGTCTTCTCTGGAAGCTGGGTGAATAGGGACAGCTGGTGTAGGCTAAGAATGCAGGACCTGTGAGTACAGTTAGCCAGGTTTCTGTGATGCAGACAAGGAAGGGCAAGCTGTTGGCAAAACGATCATGGATTCTGAAGGATTTACTCAGTCTTTTGGTGACCAGCAACAAGCTGAGGTGTTTCAGTTTACGTGCTCAGAGCCTGTATGAAGTAGCTTGTTGCCGATTACAGTGAAACAGATGAAGCTGTCTAGGGATCTTCTTTCCAGCTTCTCTGTTTGTTCATTCTTCTGTGACCTGTTTTGGGAGAGGATGCAAGTAAGTTCATTTAAATGTTTAGGCATTTTTGTTTAAAGAGGAAAACAAATAAGCAAGTTTCCCCAGTCCCTTTTTCATCTTCATTGCAGCATATACTCCTAGGACCTAAGGTTTTTCATAGGAAAGGAGAAAGATTTTGTGTCAGCCCCTGGTTAAAATAATGGCAGCGTAACACAGCAGTTGTTTTATGTAACTATGGCTGATCAAGGGACCTCAGGGACCATTTATTTGACTTCTTTTATAAAACCACCTCTTCTGAAAACCGCAGTTTGGATGCTTTGTCAGAAAGGTACATTCCTGGCCTGAAATGAAGTCTCTACCAATATCACTTGCCCACTTCACACAGCAGCTGGAGAAGAGAACAACTATCAACTTCTTTTGGTGGGCAGTTAGCAAGGAAACATAAATCATTTTACCTGCATGGTACAGCTAACAGCCATCTCTCCAGGAGGTGAGAGATCATCCCCACAATCATGTCTTCTGCCCTTCAGAGTAAAAATCTTCCATCAGAACACAAGGTTCAAGATTAGAAAGAGGAAATAGATACAAATAGCCTCAACGTTATTGTTATGAATGCATATTTTCAAATATATATTAATGAAAGCAAGCACCCGGATCACCACAGGCCTCAAAAAAGCTGGAAGCAAACATGTCATACATTTTTTGCAAGATACATAATTTTTATTAATGAGGTGTGTATAGTAAGTAACAAGATCACCAACTATATGCTATCCCACCTATATTAAATCACTTCTATATATTTTTATTAAAAGGTAACAATATTTTTCTCTTTTCTGTTTTTCTTACAATATAATAAATACATGATAAAATGTCCAAAATAGCTGGAGAAAAATGAAATCTGAAGATTTTTTTCTTAAGAGGATATGAAATAAGAAGTTAAGAAAATCATGTGACTACTTTTCATTTGAAGAATTATAGATTTTATAAATTGGGTGCAAAACTGGTTGGGTAACTGCTTTTAGAGAGTAGTTATCAATGCTTCACGGTCATGCTGGAAGAGCATAATGAGCGGGGTACCGCAAGGATCGGTTCTGGATATTTTCAGCAGTGATTTAGATGATGGCATAAAGAATACACTTATAAAGTTTGCTGATGTTGCCAAGCTTGGAGCAATTGCAAGTGCTTTGGAGGAAAGGCTCACAGTTCAAAATGATTTGGACAAACTGGTGAAATGGTCTGAGATAAATAGAACAAAATTCAATAAAGACAAGTGCAAAGTACTCCACTTAGGAAAGAACAAATCCTTGCACACCTGCAAAATGGGCAATGACTGCCTAGGAAGGAGTACTGCGGAAAGGGAGCTGGGTGTCACAGTGGACCACAAGCTAAATATGAATCAATATGGTTACACTATTGCAAAAAAAGCAAACACCATTCTGGGATGTATTAACAGGCGTATTGAAAGTAAGATTTGAGAAGTTATTTTTCCGCTCTACTCTGATTAGGCCTCAACTGGAGTATTGTGTCCAGTTCTGGGTGCCTCATTTCATGAAAGGTGTGGAGAAATTGGAAAAAGCCCAGAGAAGAGCAAGAATGGTTAAAGGTCTGGAACACTTGATTTATGAGGGAAGATTGAAAGAGCTGGGTTTATTCAGTCTGGAAAAGAGGAGACTGAGAGGGGACATGATAATAGTTTTCAAGTACCTAAATGGTTGTTATGAGGAGGAGGGAGAAAAAGTATTCTCCTCAATTGCCAATGATACAACAAGATGCAATGGGCTTAAATTATAGCAAGGGAGGTTTAGGTTGGATATTAGGAAAAAAATTCTAACTGCCAGGGTGATTAACCACTGGAATAAGTTGCCAAGGCAGGTTGTGGAATCTCCATCATGGGAAGTTTTTAAGAGCAGGTTAGACAAACACCTGTCAGGAATGGCTTAAGAGGTCCTGCCATGAGAGCAGGGGACTGGACTCAATGACCTCTCATTGTCTCTTCCAGCTTCTATGATTCTATACACCTCTCAAAATATAAAGGATTAGATCTTCAGCTGGTATAATTTGCTATAAATGTTTTGAAGTTAATGGGGCTATGCTGAGTTACATGAGTGAACACCTGGCCCAATAACTCAATGCACATATATTAATTTTGAGTGGGCACAGTGTCACTTTGCGATTACATGTAAGAGTCAGCATGTGTCTGTAAAAATAGTAAGGCTCCAGCCATTGGCTCATTCCAGCACTCCTTGTAAACAAGAAACAACCACAGTATCCAGCAGATCTTGCCTCTTGTCAATTCTAATGTCAGTATTTGTTTTTAAGGTTGACTTGTGTCCTTACAAGGCTCTGTTCTGGAAAACAATGTTGCCATCTAGTGACTTCCGCCTCCTACACATCTTAGGCAGTGCATCCGGGTTAGCTTTTCCCTCTTTAGAACAATAAGGAAGTTGACAAGTCTGCCTTTTCCTTTTGGTTACAAAGGTACATCATCCCAATACCATGTCAAGACATCAAGTTTTAAAGCACAGCATATGTCTGGTCACTGGATACCTGGAGTCTTCCAATGTCTATGAATAAGTAGCATTTCACAAAAGCAAGATTGTATCCACTGTTGCTGGACTGTTTTCTTAACACTGCTGCCCTTAATGGGGATTTCATGAATGATTAATTAAATAAATGAAGGAAATTACTTTTTTTCCTGCTTCTGAGAGAACGTTTCCTAGTTGTAATCATGGGGGAATGGGGACAACTGAGAAAAAGTTCATCTCTAGTTAATTCATTTAGAGAATTTAAGGGTAAAATCCAGATAAACCAAGCAAAGTTCATGGAAAAAGTAACCTACATGGGGGTTGTGGGGATGAAATCCTGAAGCCCAGGTCCAAATACTCAGCTGGTGTAAACTAGCACAGTTCCATTGTCTTCTGTGGAGCTGTGCTGTATTATACCAGCTAAGGAATTTAGCCCTTTGTCTTCAGCCAGAATGTACAACAGCATCCAGACTGTAATAGTGAATATTACTGCAACCACATCCTCCCATGGTGTTCTGAGCCAGTCTATATACTTTATGGAGCCATCCTTATCTGGGCCCCAGTCTATTTCCACCATCCATGTATGTCTGGAGAGAGAATTACTACTGATCAGTTATCTGCATCCCATAGAGACACAGGAGTCACTCAGCATGCTTTATTCCTCATGTTGCAGAGTGATGGCGCTTTGGTTTCAGTCCTGTGTGTCAACGCAAGGAAGTGGGTAAGATTTTCCTGATTGTGGCAAAATTCAATTCCTCTTGCTATAACCATGTAAGTTAAAATAATACCCTTTCAGATGGGATTTCGTCTTTAAAATAAGGGAATGTTTGTTGCTTTCTCTAGGTTCAAATCCTTCCCCTTGTCTAGTCATAATTCTAATCATACGGTGCAAATGAAGAATTCCAATGGGGACAGTCAAGGTACTTCTCATAATTAAAAAAAATAGTTTCCCTTGCTGAATATAATAATCTTTTTCAAGCTTGAAATGAAATATTTTCTTGCTTAAATGTTTCCCGCCATAGTAATTGCATACTGTTATTTCTGGATTATTCGAAAGAGCTGAGCTGTGCACTGACACAACACAACAATTTAAAAAAGCATTCAAAGAAAAGGTTTGAAAAATCACTCGTCCCACAACAGACACAGAAATGACAAGGAGTTTGAATTTAGGTATGAGAAGAAAAGAATCAATGGTATAATTTGAGGGCCTGATTTCATAATACAGGCACAACACTTAGGAGTCCTGACAAAAGCCTGGGTGAAATTGAAGTGAATGGTAAAATTCCCAGTAACTTAAATGGGGCCAGCATTTTCAACCCATATCTTTATTTCTTGGCCCTGTTTAAATCAGGGCCAGGGTTTAAAAGGTAATATATTACTGCTATATACCAAGGGTCAGTATCCACTGATACCAGTGGTTTCCTTTAAAGCCCCTGCTGACTTGCTCCCCCCAAAACTGCCACTAATGTCAGTAGGACAGACAACAGAGTCTTGTGGCACTTTTAAAGACTAACAGATTTATTAATCGCATGAGCTTTCGTGGGAGAAAATCCCACTTCGTCAGACGCTTTGAAGATAGGAACAACTAACAGTAATAATGTTTCATTAATCAAACCCTTTAATGGCATAAGAAATACCTGATGTGTATGTTCACAAGAATGCTGCTTGTTTTAAAAGGGATTCCTAAGCTGCAGGGGTCATCTGTTCGCTCTGAAGTGTAAGGTACTGGGAAAGTGCATTTGTCTTGGTCCTCTTTATGAATATTGATTTGTTCAATGTTGGATGATATTTTGAAGGTCCTAGACTATTAAATCTATTACATGGATACTTAACCAGCAATCACTTCTAGTATGTGCCAGTGCAGACATTAATGCATTAAACTTGAAAGGGTCATTGTGGTACTACATTAAAATGTCACATTGTAAACCCTATAGTTAACTTTCTGATATTCGTAACATTTAATCAAGTACCTTATTTAATACTTCGCAGGCCTATTTTCATGCTTTTTAAGGGAAGGGAGGATATTGATTTTTATAATCCCACTGCAGTTATGATTTATGTGAGGGGTTTGTCCATATTTTTTATTTGAAAAGGTGAATTATTCACATGCATAGTTAAAATATAATAATGTGTCACCAATGCTTATAATGCTGAACTAAAGCTAGATTTACCAGTGCTAATGAGAATCCTATTGATCAAAACAGATCAGGTGAAATATGCAGCAAGAAACTGTCAATATAAAAAGCATGAGAGGAAACTCTGTCTTAGTTTTATACCATATGCAAAAATTGCACATTTCAGCACTACTTTACAATATCCCCATCCTTCATATAAATCTATCTAGAAAAGAGGAAAATAGTAGAGATAAATACCCTTACAAGGAAATAGAAAATACATTTTAAGCCATTTAAAGGGTTTATGATGCACCTTCAGAATAATCTTGGCACTCAGCAAATTACGTGCTAAAAATAATTTTTAGGACTAAGGTGTTTAGGCTATCTACCAGTCCCCTATGGATTGCTAAATTCCTTATTGGGACTATTGTGAGAGTAGGATTTGGCCTTTTAAAAATATAGTAGGCTTTTTCCAAAGGGGTAGCCGTGTTAGTCTATTGTAGAAAGACAACAGAGTCCTGTGGCACTTTTAAAGACTAACAGATTTGTACTTGGAACACAGATAATTATCACAAAGCACCAGCTACGGTAGTATATAATGACAGATACATAGATAAAGTAGAGGGATAGAGTAGGTAAATATGATAGTTAAATGCGACAGCTTGTAAACTCTTTGTGGCAAGGACTGTGACTCTTAAATACAGACCCCTGATCATCTCCTGGACTGCTGGGTACTTCAGTAACATACAAATTAAATGTTAGCTCTGATCCCTCGGACAAGAACCTTCTGTAACCCTTAAAGTCCTGTTATGCAGACCGGAAAAGGGCACAACGAACATACTGTTGTCATAATATTTAGCCAACAGTGTCTTATAAAGTATCATGTCAAAATGACAATGCAAGGGTCATGGATATCATTGTGTCACGTACATACAGATTGTATGTAAAGAGTAAATTTATGAACTGGATGTGATAGACTGTAGTCCTGTGTCCATCCTTTTTACAAAACGATGATAAATTTTTACAAAGTATACATTGTGAGGTATCATCTGAAAACTCATAATCTTCTGAACATTATTGTCCTGGTAAAGTATGTGTAATGTCACTGTATATAAAGTTATACGATTCTGCTGTATAAATTCTACAGTCCTGATCGTACCCTGGGGAATGTCACACTGGACATGTTCTCTGAATTTTACCTGGAAGGCAAGGTTTAGACTGGCAGGTTTTTTAAGCTCCAGCAAAGCTATCTTGCTGTGGTACAGGGGTAACACAGTGGTTTATGGTTCAGGAGACCCCAAGAGAGTGTCACACACTTACAACCCAAGTAGTACATACAACCTTCTATTCTGTTCTGATGCGGGTTTTAAAAGAAGCTGAATAGAATAAAATAGTGATGATATATTCTTTTTGGGAGATGAGGAGCATTGGCCTTTGACACTGGGTTTCAATGTGTACCGAAGTTACATTTTTATAACACCATTGCCATCTACTCTTTTTTATGTTCTATGTAATTTTTCTTGGAGTTTTAAAGATTCTTTTATTTCTTAAGTGAAATATTTCAAAACATGTAACTGATCATTTTTCATTTGCTTTTAGAGCAGTCCCTGTGGAAGTAATTGATCTACCTACGCACAAAACTCCTATTAAAATGCTTTCTTCTATTTTTAATGTGACACATATTCAAGAACTTTATACTCACATTAATATTATTTATCTTTTTATCTTATATTCTGAACATATTTCTACTAATTATTTGTTCTGCTATCACCAGACTTCCTTAAAAAATCAGATAATGACTTCTCATGGGATATCTTTCTGATTAAATAACAAATAGAACTTACAGCAAAAGTTACTGTCCTTTTCCACCAATAGTTATTTGATACTGGGTCACAGATGATTTTTTTTCTGATTAGAAAAATGCAATAACTTAGTCTTGGTGTACACTACAAAGTTAGGTCAATATAAACTACTTTGCATTGATCTAGCTACAGAATCATAGAAGTGTAGGACTAGAAGTGATCTCAGGAGGTCTTATAATCCAGTGTCCTGAATATGTCTACACTTAAATTTGTCTCCCACTGATGTAAGAGTCTTGCTACTCTGACATAGTAAAACTACCCCCCCTCCCCAAAAGACTTAGAAACATGGTTAATATATGTAGGCTAACACAATGTGAGTACAGATACTGCTTTACTTATGTCAACCCTATTTGTCATCAAGCGACTGTCCCACAATGCTGACACTGCCTGGTCTGTTCACAATTGTGAGTTCCACTGCTCAGGAGTCCTGTAGACCAGAAGCTCCACCCCTCCTTAAAACCTTGCAAATTTTTAAAATGCCTTTTCCCAATTGTCCAGCTGAAAGAGCACACTTATCAGCAATTGACTGTTGTGTGCAAATGCCCAGCTGACCCTGCTGGGTACACACTCTAGATGTGCTCCTGCCCTAGACAAGAGATATTGGATCTCCTGAGCCTGTGGGGAGGCTGTGCTAGCGCAGCTCTGAGGATGCCATAGAAATATTGACATCTGTGAGCAGATTGCTTGGCGGATGCAGCAGAAGGAGTATGGCCGTGACCAGCAGGAGAACCACATAAAAGCCAAGGAACAGACGCAAGTCTCCAGGGAGGCCAACAATCGATCAGATGCAGAGCCACATACCTGCAGTTTTTACAAAGAGTTGCATGCCATACTCAGCAGAAATCCAGCACACCACCATGGATAGCTCAGAGGAGCCTGAGGCACAGGCCCCTGGTGTAAACAGCGAGGAGGAAGAGTTGCAGCTTCCCTGAGTGGCCAGCATTGATGTCATTGATCCACCAGCACTGGCATAACCATGGAAAAGTAGCTCTTTCTGTTGATGTACTCTTTGGAAAGATGCTTTTGTCTAAAGGGAATGTGAGTACTGTCTATTGCTCCACTGACATTTGGGAACCCCATAGCTGCAACGTCATCCGCTATGTCCTGCCATTCCTGAAAGTGACAGCCCTCCATAGCAGGAGACTATTAATGGCCCTGCACACTTGCATGACAACAGCCCCCACAGTGGATTTTCCCACTCCAGAATGCCTTCCCATTGACAGGTAGCAATCCAGCATTACAGATTTCTACAGTGTGATTGCCACTCACTCCGTCAATGTCTGTGCAGCTTTCAGTTTGGAACCTGGATGTCTGGAGTAAGCCCAGAACGCAGATTCTGGAATGTGGTCTTCCACAACTGACAGTGTAGCTACTGCTCATCATCCCAAACCTGCATTGTGATGGGATCCCAGCCATCTGTGAATGTCTCTCGGGCACTCCACTGTTTGCAGCTGCTCTACGAACCCCACCAACTATCTTGTTCTGCTATGTCCCACACCAAAATGATTGCCTGGAAAAAGCCATGTTTCCCATGGGTCTTATTGCAGCTCTACAAATACCAGAGGATTGTATGTTCTTGGCTTGTAATGATCATGACAACAGTGTAGCACTATGAAGCTCTGTCAGGGTCCAAGCGCCTGTAAGAAATGATGGAGAGTGTCAAGTCCTGCATGAGTTGATGGGAAATTGAAAATAGGCTTGAAAATTATGGAATAGATATGATATCATGGGATAGAGAACATTGCCTTATAGGTAGTTGACCTCTTACTCCTACACACGCCTGTGTAACTCAGTTGGGCTCCACCATGAATTACCAAAACAACATTAAAGACAATGTGCTGAATGATGACGGATTGCACACTGGGATACTTGCCCATGGTGCACGGCGCTGTGCATAAACACAAGGATTTCTGGTGAGTACATGCTATGTTGCAAAGAGCCAAGCAAGCACAGATACAAGAGATATATGAACTGTGGCAAATGTATGCCAATGTAATTTGCATCTGCAAAGCTTTATTGTGGCCTCACTTACCTGAATGCAAGTTGCTTCATTTCACAGGAACTTATGTGAAGTACTTTTTGGTCTTGATTCCTATTTGTGTGGGTTCAAAATGTTTGAGTTCACTTTGAGTTTAGGATTCAAACAAGCCCAAACTCAAAAATTTAAAGTAAAATTAATCTGAAACTGCTCTTGGGATTAAAACAATGCACAATATCCAAGTTTAACATGCTTTTCTATCCAAAACCACAGACATCCTTTGCTCACCAAAAACATGTTGAACAAATTTCATGCTTGTAATGGGAATATTCAAGCAGAAGTGTTTTACCTGCGTTTGTGTTTTCATTATGCAACTTTCACACAGCTCTAACTGTCACTTCATCGGCTCCATTTCAGGACCTAGAGTTGCCACTGTTTTAGCTCCTAGCTACTGAGAACTTATTCAGTGAGAACCAAAACTCGATATTGAAGTACATCACCACGAGCTATTCTGATCATGTCATCATTACATGAATAGGCACACAATAATGATGAAATTCCCAAAGCTAGATCTGCTGTAGGAATTATTTTGGGAAAGTTTTATGGTCTGTATTGTACAGGAGGTCAGACTAGATGATCACAATGGTCCCTTCTGGCCTTGGACTCTATGAAAAGTGGTAATTCAGCATGTGCTTGGTTCAGTGTTGCATTGCACTGGCTTCTTTAGTGGCCATCTCTTCTTGGTTATTTTAAAGTACCAAGAAATAAGGAGTTCTAACTATAGTATTGGAGCTAACTGTCCAAAAACTTGGAGGATGTTAGCATTTTAACTGGTGTGTCCCACTTCCTTCAAGCCTACCCAGTCTGAAAACTAGTATTCTGAAAATATTACAGATCTCATGATAGTGAGTTGCAAATCCTTGTATAATGGAATCCAGTTTGACACACTGTAACGTGATACATCAGATCTCATTGACTCACTGTCACACTAGCATGAGACAATTATTTAGTCACAAAGACCTATTCAGCATGGAGGCAGCTCTATCAGTAGAGTATGTAGGGTTCTGACATCATACTTGCAAATATCATTTCTGAAAATAGGCACAGAAAAATATTGTCACATTAATTGAATACTTCCAGGGCAGTAGTTTTCAGAAAAGGGACTTAAAATATGACATTCTTGTTCTATATTTTCCATGATCAATAGCATTCATATAATCTTTGCTCTTTTTAAAAAATCAAAGCTGGAATTTTCTAATAACCAGCACTGCAAGCTCAGTCCAGTATCTCAAAAATCAAGCGGCCTGCCACACTGTACATTATCTCTAACAATACATATGCTGGAACAAGAATTTAGCTAGTAATTTTTCTAATGATACATAAGGAAGAAAAGAACATGCATATTGCAAATTGCAGTGTAAGGATGGTTTGGGGAGAGAGGCAGCTTCTCAACTCTATTTTGTTCCTTTTGTGGGTTCTATTCAGTCAGACTTTATTTAAATCAATGGAGCTAATTAAAGCAGTACAGTCCTTGAAATGACAAGTGTTGGGACAGAAGGAATTAAAAATCACTGTCATGCAGGTTTTTGTAACTAATTATAGTGAAATTATTAATAAACACAATTAAATTATTCTTTAATGATCTATATAAAATTGGATAACGTATGAGAAACAGATATGAATACCAGAGTGGAAATAAGGAATCTGAAGTGCTTTTGGTTATACACCCATTAATAGGTAATTAGAAAGGTTTTTGTTTAAAATAGAAATGCATTGAACACACTTGTACTTTAAGGGAAAACTTTCATTCTAGGAACTGTAGCTTGGATCATTCATTTCAGAAAAATTTAAACCCCTATACAAACTTTCAGAAAGAACATGAGGTTCCCCTCATCCTTTTTGCCAACTAATTAAAGTGTAGCACATGGGATGAGTAATTATTTGGGAAAAAAGAGATGGGGAAGTGGGGGCCAAGATACAGAAGATTGGCATCCATGTGCTCAAGCAATGATGCCATAAAAAGTGTTGGGGAAGTGCAATGAAAAGCTTTAAGGGAAGAAGTTGAAAAGTACAACTCATGTCCTTGAAGCATGAGAGGAGAGGGTTAAGAGCAGAAAATCAATTAAAAAAGAGAAAGTTCTTAAAGAGATAAGGAAGCCTACATACAGTGACAAAATTAGATGGAGAGAGGTCTTGGGGCACAAAGATACCTGGAAGAGGGAGAGACATGATGTAATTAGAGGTGGGAGAGGCTTGGTGTGTGATTTGGGGTACAGTGGGACTATATAAAGGGACGGCATTGGATGCAGAGCTAGTGAGGGAGAAAGCAAATATACATGAACATCACAGCAAGAGAGAGATAATGGGTGGTAAGAATGGAGGTGGTTGAGAGAAACATAAGACTAAGAAGTCTTTTTGTTAAGGAAAGTGGAATGAAGATCTAGACTCTTGATTTTTTTTATGACCAAACAATGATGTGGTGGCCTCAAATGATTGAAAGGGTGGTGATGACCAAATGCTTATTAACATTGAATGTGACAATTAAACCTTTTATGGTTTTTGGTTTTTAAAAAAAGCTGGCAGAGTACAAAACATAGGAACAACTTGAATTGGCATTTAAGGAAAAGAAATTGAAGGTACATTATCTTCCTGTGCACAGATGGATTGATACACATAGAATCGTAGACTATTAGAGTTGGAAGAGACCTCAGGAGGTCATCTAGTCCAATCCCCTGTTCAAAGCAGGGCCAACTCCAACTAAATCAATATATTGGCAAATACATTATATAAAACTTAAAATTATTTGCATTTAAACTATGTACTCAAACTGTGCTATTAATTTAAAAAACAAGTTTTAAAAGATGGCTCTTCTGCCCCCAGCCCCCTCACCCCAAAACCAGAAGGGTTAGTAGTTATATCCTGTACCCTTTGACCACTGTAGAACTAACTGATCAGTTTTTCTGGGAATATTATATTCCTATAGTCCGTTAGCCTACCGAGGCAAAAAACAGTTTATCTTAAATTGAATATATAGCATCTGAACTTCTCCTGCTTCTCTTCCTTAGTTTGGGAGTGTGTATGTCAATTAATTAATTCCATTCTTTCCACAAACCCACATCAATTCATTTTTCAACCCTCCAGCCCTACCTGTGCTCCATGTTCTTATTTGTGTTCACATTTTCCTCTGTCCCCACATCACTAAATCAGTGAATTCTGCACTACCCCTTTAACCTCCATCCTACCCCAACTTTTTTTTATCTTGTCAAGTAGTGCTATGTTTGCTTTATAAATAAGCCAAGATGGTTTCTGCATTTAGTAGATTGTGATTCAGCCTTCTGTACTTATATTGTAAGCAATAGAAGTAATAAAACCTCCAAATCCCCATCAGGTCCAATTATATGAAAATTTGGTTAGGCAATTATGCTAAACATGGCCTCTGACATTAGCAAAATATTTCTAAAAATGTTTTGTTCAGAGAGAAAGATAAATTATATGCCTCAAAATTTCCTGACTAATTGAGAAATACTAGAATGATCTTGTCTATTTGACTTCTCCCTTCTGGGAGATATTTTCTATATTCTGTATGAAACCCCAGCATCTGAATCTGGTAAAATTAATAGTATTAAGCACTGAATATTAAAATGAAAAGCTTGATTTAAAAAAAAAATAAAATCCCATAAATGGAAAAAGTCCAGAGATCAATAAAGACAAAAAGACGTAAGGGGAAAGGTACCTAAAGAACAAAGAAACAATAATATTTAAACATTTATTCTGTGGCTCTGCTAGAACAATTAATAATCAGATTGCTATTTTTTTAACTATGCATGTGTCCACTAGAGATAAGGTGAAAACAAAACGCTGAATTTGAAGACTCCCAAAGTTTGGAATAGCAGTTCAGAATGCAGGCCTACATCCAAATTTCATACCTGATAGTTATTTCTATGATGCATTGAACTCTGGGTGTTTGAACTGTACATATGAGTTTTATGTTCTTTGAGTGTTGAATGATTCTTGTCCCAAATAATGGATTAGGTATCTAGAAGGTACCTAGCAATGGATAAATCTGGGATTGGTTTTGATAAATGTTCAAGTCTGAACCTTTTGGGTCTGTAACAATATCTGTAATGGATATAAGTGATTTTAAAAGTTTATAAATTTCAAAGTTGAAGGAAAAATGCAAAATAATAAATATACAGTTTCTGATCATGTGAAGGTATGTGAACTATTAACTTACTTTCTGCACCCTATTATAAGAAGCTTTGAGTTTGATGGACACATCGGGTAACCAAAAGAATGTGAAATGACATCTAAAACTTCGAAGTGTAGTGCTAATCAGAAATGTGACTATTTTAAAGAAGATGCCTATTACTCAACTGACAAGCTAAATGCAAAAGTAGAGCCAGTCAGTCAGATCTACTTTACTGAACAAAACACATTTTACTATTGTTTCCTCTTGTTAGCATATCAGATTAACTAGTAGCTGTAGATGAGTAACCTGGATCATTTTCCAGCTGGTGTGCCATCAACATAACAATACTCCTATGTAATGGCTTTCTCACTTAAAAATTTCCCGTACAGGTTTTCTCCCATTAATTTTCTCCCATTAACATCCAAATCTCATCAGCATTAACGTTATATCATTCGTCCAAGACTTTCAGTGGTAGAGGTGTGGTGAAGCAGCAGGTGGAGATGATCACTGTCAGTCAAAGCCACAGTCCTGCACATACATAGTCTTTGGACTAGTGGCCGTTCGGTTCCATCCTTGGGGCAGAGGAGAAGTTTGGCGGTAGCCTAGGCCACTGAACAGCACTTTTAGGTTAGCATTGTTCACCTTTTTTTAAGGGAGTGAGCTAGATAAGGCTCCCTAAATGTTGCCTGTCCCATAACATCTGGCTAGACTACTGTGGCTGGCAGATTGTCCTACCACAGTTTAAAAACAAAAATGACAAAAAACTTATTCTAAGAGCATTGAATGTCTGCACCCTTGTGAATGGAAGACCTGAGAGAAGAACAGCTCTTATCTCCAGAGAACTTCCCTGCTGCAGGACTGACGTTGCAGCACTGAGTGAGCCTAGTCTGGCCAAAGAAGTTTCCATCAGTGAACTAGGAGATGATTACACTTTCTTATGGAAAGGAAAAGCAGAGGATGAAAACAGGATCCATGGAGCTGGATTTTCATTTAGAACATGTCTCCTGAAACAACTTCCTGACCTCCCTGTTGGGCTTAATGTATGGCTCATAAAACTTCAATTTCCACCTGAATCCTTTATGGCATGTCACTGTCATTAGTGCCTATGTACCTATATTAACCAGCACAGAGGAAAGCAAGGAGCAGTTCTACTCAGGTCTGGTTATCCTCAGATCAAACTTGGGGTATGACCAGTTCAATCTGCTGGTAGACTTTAATGCTAGAATAGGTAGAGACAGCAGTATCTGGAGAGATGGAATAGGATGACATGGAGTAGGAAAGATAAACAACAATGGACTCCTCCTCTTGGATAAATATATAGAACATAGTCTGCTCATCACTAACACTGTCTTTAGGTAAAATGATAAATATAAAACAACATAGTTGCACTTATGATTCAAACAGACACCTGATCAACAATGTTATCACCCACCAATGAGACATCCGCAATGTCAGAATTACCAGAGCCATGAATGGTGCAGAATGCTGGACAGATCATGGATTGGAAAGAACATTGCTAAACCTTCTTATAGTCCGATTACAGAGCAAGCCTCCCAATCTCAACAGAGCAGTATTCAACATAGCAGAGCTCAAGCAGATCAGGTGCAGTTTCAGCAGTCACTTGATGACAGTCTTTTATGAAGCCCACCAATCACTGACAATGGAACATAACAATGGAATCAGTTCAACTATGTGATTATTGACACAGCTAAATCAGTGTAGGGGCCATAGAAAAAGCTACACCAGGATGAGAACAATGGGATTGTTTCCAAACTCCTAAGTGACATTTGTTGAATGGCAGATTGATCTTTCCATTTTAAAGAAAGATAGGTTTAAGTACCTACAGAACAAGGCTCAGTCTGAACTGAGGAGAATGTCGGATGAGTGGTGGGAGAGGAAAGCTGCAGAAATTCAGAATTTTGTGGAAATGAACAATGCAAAGATGTTCTTTGACTCTTTCAAAGCAGTCTACAACCATCTAAATCTGGCATAGATCCCCTGAAGTTGGCAGATGGCATAATCCTCATTAAAGACAGGGAGGGAATCACACAGAGATGTGCTGAACACTTCAGTAGTCTACTCAATAGACCATCCACAGTAGATTGGCATGTCCTTGCTCAATTACCTGAGAAACTCATCAAAGAGGAACTCAATTTCCCTCCGTGATCACAGAGGTCATGAAAGTGTTCAAAGAATTGAACATCATTTCAAAGAATTGAAAGCATCTGGAAAGGATAGTATTCCAGCAGAAATGTACAAAGTAACAGGCCCAAGGGCTACTGAAGTGTTTTGCGACATCCTGAATAACATTTGAGAGAAATGCTACAAGACTCCAAAGATGCTACTATTGTATCATTGTTCAAAATCAAAGGCAGAAAAGCTGACTGCAGAAACTACAGAAACGTTTCTCTCCTCTGTGCAGCAGAGAAAATAATTGCTTGCATTTTACTGAACAGACTCATTGCAAACATCTCTGAGGAGACTCTGCCAGAAGTGCAGTGTGGTTTCAGGCCAGGCTGTAATGCTATGGACATGATTTTTGTCATAAGATAGGTCCAGGAAAATGTTAATAGCAGAACATAGATTTGTTTGCAGTATTTGTGAACTAGACTAAAGCTTTTGATATAGAATCATAGAATCATAGGGATGGAAGGGACCTCATGAGGTTATCTAGTCCAACCCCCTGCTAAAAAGCAGGACGACTCACACTAAATCACCCCAGCCAGGGTTTTGTCCAACCAGGCCTTAAAAATCTCCAAAGATGGAGATTCTACCACCTCCCTAAGTAACCCATTCCAATGCTTCACCACCCTCCTAGTGAGAAAGTTTTTCCTAATATCCAACCTCGACCTCCCCAGCTGTAATTTGCAACCATTGCTCCTTGTTCTGTTCTCTGTTACCGTAGAGAACAGCCTAGCTATAGGCTATAGAGAAGAATTGTGACAATATTGTCATCATTGTCAGTGATGGACTAACAACAACAACTATGGACAGAAATATTAATCAAACTCTGATTTCAGAATCTTTACAGTTGGTAATGTATGAGCCAGGAAAATCCCATGATGAGTTTACAGGGATGAATGTTAGAAAACACATCTGTTTTTACTTGTAGAGTGAAAAGATTTTTATCTGCAAGTAAATGAGAGACATTTGAACGTACAAATCTACAGGGGTGCTTTTTCAGAGTGGAACCACAATTTAAGTATATTTAAAAGCTAACATGACAAACAAATAAAACAACCCTTCTGCATCTTTGAATAATTCTAGACACATACTTTGTAAGAAATAATGAATTTCATGTCACAGTTGCTTTGTTTTTGAATGGCAGGGGCCCTTGCCTTGTGTACAGTCTTGCTATGACATCACAAGAGGAATACAACAGTTTCCTTTGGAATAGAATCTTATTGTTTATTTTATGTTCTTGTTATAAAAAATCTATTTGAATTCCTCTTTTATTTCCATTACTTCATTTACCACCAGCAAGATATAAATATATACATTTATACTTGCTGCCTGAATGGAAATCATCCTTTTATTTTATTATTATAAATATCAATCTTTAGTTTCTATTCACAGTAATTCACTATTATCACAGCTTGACTTCTGCATCTTCATGTGGCACTCCATATTTCTTTTGCTTATTTATCAATATTCCCAATGGCCTAATCCCATTTCAAATTTCCTCCATTTGACCTCTACTTTGAAATATAAATATTTAGTGTCATATGCATTCATAGACTGAACTCTAGTCTACTTGCTGCTCCCTGTTCTCTTTGAGCAATTTGCAAATGTACACTTGTGTTAAAGCATTCAGTGGCACTCTTTAATATTATAATGTTGAAAACAAATGCAGGAGCTCTAAGTAGTGTCCAGACCTTGATTAAAGTACACTGTTCTCTGCTTCTCCAGCATTAGACAAAGAAGCAGAGATTGGTGTCTGATGCAGAAGCATGTACTGAGGGTAGAAACTAAACTGGAAAACTAGTTTCTAAATTCAAATAAAAATAAATTAACTTCCACATGAGCAGTGGGGATGGCAATGGACAAGTGAGGAAGCTTGACACAGGTACTGTTTGAAGGATTAAACATCAGAGTGGGAGACAGCCATACCCCTTCCAGAGAACAGGAGAAGGTCCCACAGAGGGAGAATTTAGTATCTCCTGTCTGGGGGTCCATGGAAGCAGCCTATGTTCTATTTGTAGAACATGAAGATTTTGCATAGGGCCTGATCCAAAGCCCATGATTTAAGTCTCTGGGAAGACTGATATTTACTACATTGGGTATTTGAGCAGGTCCCTAGAGTTCAGAATCTGAATTGTGAATATGTTATTGTTACAACAATTAATCCTTATGAAATATAACACTTTGCTGTGAAATATATTGCCTAAAACACTTTAGCAGCCACAAGTCTGGGTTTTTTTATGGCTGTCCTAGCAGTCCCTCTTTGAAAAAAGAAATAAAATTAATAAAACATGTGGGTCTGTAAAGCCAGTATGTGACTTGATGTCTTGAAAAATCATGGAACAGGTCCTCAAGAAGTCCATTTGGAAGCCCTTGGTATACAAGTATTGATGGGTATGTGCTGCTTAGGAAAGACATCTTTAAAAGCAAAAGTTGTAGACTGTAAAGAAATCAGAAGTGATGGAATTGATAAGACAGAACTAGTCTGGGTAAAAGTCATGTTCAGGAAGAAAACTACTAGAGTTTCCCCTGGGATAGGGCTTGGGATATGCTATAGACCACTGGGATCTGATTTGGACATGGACAGAGATCTCTTTAAGACTTTTAATGAGGTAAATGCTACTGAGAAGTATGTTTTATGGGAGTTTTTAACTTCCCAGATATAGACAGGTGGACAAGTGCATGTAGTAATAAAAGGGCCCAGATTTTCCTGGATGTGACAGCTGATGGATTCCTTCACCAAATAGTTACTGAACCAAAAAAAGGTGATGCCATTTTAGATTTGGTATTGGAGTAATGAGAACCTCATAGAAGAACTGGTTGTAGGGGACAATCTTGGTTTGAGCAACCCTGAGCTAATTCAGTTCAAACTAAATGGAAGGTTAAACAAAAATAGGTCTGTGACTAGGGTCTTTGACTTCAAAAGGGCTAACTTAAAAAAAAATAAAGGGAATTATTTGGGGAAGTGGACTAGACTGAAGAACTCCTGTATCTAAAGGTGAAGGAGGCTTGGAGTTACTTCAAGTCAAAGTTGCAGGCACTATATGAAGCCTGCCAAGGAAGGAGGGAAAATTCATAGGCAAGAGTTGTAGACCAAGCTGGATGAGTTAACATCTCAGAAAGGTGGTGAAGAGAAAGCAAAAAGCCTACAACGAATGGAAGATAGTAGGGATCAGTAAGGAAAGATGCATCTTGGAGGTTAGAACATGTACGGATAAAGTGCGAAAGGCCAAAAGCCAAGTAGAACCCTGCAAAGGCAATTGAAACCAATAGTAAAACGTTCTATAGCCATATAAAGAAAAAGAAAACAAAGAAAGAAAAAGTGGAACAATTTAGCACTGAGGATAGGATAAGGATAATCTAGGCATGGCTGAATACCTAAACAAATATTTTGCCTTTACTTTTAATGTGCTTAATGATGAGCTTGAGGATCCTGATTGGCTGGCTAATGAGAATGAGGATAGAAATTACCACGTATGAGGTAGAAGTGAAACTTGGACAGCTTAATGGCACTAAATTGGGAAGCCAAGATAATCTCCGTCCAAGAATATTAAAGGAATTAGCACATAAAATTGCAAGCCATTAGCAAGGATTTTTAATGAATCTTTAAAGTCAGGAGCTGTTCTGTATGACCGGAGAATTTCTAACATAGTTCCTATTTTTAAGAAAGGGTAAAAAATGATGTGGTAACTAAAGGCCTGTTAGTTTGACCTCAGTAGTAAGCAAGGTCTTGGGGAAAAAAGTTGAAAAAGAAAGTAGTTAAGGATATTGAGATTAAGTAATTGGAACAAAATTCAACATAATTTTACAAAAGATCGATCATGCCAGACCAATATGATCTCCTTTTTTGAGAACATAACAGATTTTTTAGACAAAGGGAAATGCAGTGGGTCTAATTTGCCTAGATTTCAGTAAGGTAGTTGATATGATTCCACATGGGGAATTATTAGTTAAATTGGAAAATATGGGAATTAATATGAAAATTGAAAGGTGGACAAGGAACTGGTTAAAAGGGAGTCTACTGAAAGGTGAACAGTGGGTAGGAATCAATGGCTCGATGTCTGGTTGGCAACCGGTAACAAGTGGAATGCCTCAGGGGTCGGTCCTGGGGCCTGTTCTATTCAACATCTTCATTAACGATCTTCATGATGGAATAGACTGCGTAAGTTTGCAGATGACACCAAGTTGGGGGGAATGGTAGATACTCTGGCGGGCAGGGACAGGATCCAGGGAGACTTGGACAAATTGGAACACTGGGCCGAAAGAAACCTCACGAGGTTCAACAAAGACAAGTGCAAAGTCCTGCACTTAGGACGAAAAAATCCCATGGACTGCTACAGGCTGGGGATCGATCGGCTAAGTAGCAGCGCTGTAGAAAAGGACCTGGGGGTTATGGTGGATGGGAAGATGAATATGAGCCAACAGTGTGCCCTTATTGCCAAAAAGGCCAATGGCATATTAGGCTGCATCAGTAGGAGTATTGCCAGCGGATCAAGGGATGTGATAATTCCCCTCTATTTGACACTGGTCAGGCCACATCTGGAATACTGTATCCAGTTTTGGGCTCCCCACTACAGAAAGGATGTGGACAAATTAGAAAGGGTCAAGCAGAGGTCAACAGAAATGATTAGGGGCCTGAGGAACATGACTTATGAGGAGAGACTGAAGGAACTAGGCTTATTTAGTCTACAGAAGAGAAGACTGAGGGGAGATTTGAAAGCAACCTTCATCTACTTGAAGGGATGCTCCACAGAGGAGCGAGATAGGCTGTTCTCGGTAGCAACAGAGGACAGAACAAGGAGCAATGGTTTCAAATTACAGCTGGGGAGGTCAAGGTTGGATATTAGGAAAACCTTTCTCACTAGGAGGGTGGTGAAGCATTGGAATGGGCTATCTAGGGAGGTGGTAGAATCTCCATCTTTGGAGATATTTAAGGCCCAGTTAGACAAAACCCTGGCTGGGGTGATTTAGTAGGAGTGGTCCTGCTTTTTAGCAGGGAGTTGGACTAGATGACCTCGTGAGGTCCCTTCCAACCCTATTGTTCTATGATTCTATGAACTGTCAGGCTGGAGGGAAGTTAATAATGGAGTTCCTCAGGGATCAGTCTTGGGGCCAATCTTATTTAACCTTGTGATTAGTGGCCTTGGCATGAAAAGTGGGAATGTTCTAATAAAGTTTGTGGATGGGAGGCAATACGGAGAAGGATTGGGATATCAGACAGGAAAATCTGGATGACCTTGTAAATTGGAGTTATAAGAATAGGATGAAGTTTAATAGTGGAAAGTGCAAGGTCATGCCTTTAGGGGCTAATAAAAGAATTTTTGCTATAAACTGGGGACACATCAGTTGGAAGTGACAGAGGAAGAGAAGGACCTGAGCATATTGGTTGATCACAGGATAACTATGAGCTGCCAGTATCATATGGCTGTAAAAAACAAAACAAAACAAAAACGATAATGTGGTCCTAGGGTGCATCAGATAAGTTATTTCCACTAGAGATGGGGGTGCCTTTTGAGAGGAGACTCAGAGCTTGATTTGCTTAATCTAACCAAAGAAGGTTGAGGGGAGATATGATTGTTCTCCATAAATACATCAGTGAGCTAAATAACAGAGAGATAAAGAATTATTTAAATTCAGTGCCAATGTAGAGACAAGAACAAATTGATATAAACTCACAATCATGAAGTGTAAACTTGAAATTATATGCAATTTTCCAACCATCAAAGGATTGAAGTTCTGGACTAGGCTTCCAAGGGAAGCAGTAGGGGCACAAAATCTAGCTGGCTTTAAAACTGAGCTTGAGAAATTTATGGAGGGGATGCTATAATGAGACACCCTAGTTTGGCAATTAACTAATGTATGACTGCTGGTGGAAAATAAGCCAATGGTCTGTGATGGGATGTTTGATGGGTGCAGAGTTATTACAAAGAATTCTTTCTTGGGTGCCTGGCTGGTGAGTATTGCCCACATGCTCAGGGTTTAACAGATCACAATATTTGGGGTCAGGAAGGAATTTTTCTCCAGGGCAGGCTGGTGAAGGCTCTGATGGTTTTTAGCTTTCCTCCGTAGTGTGGGACAAAGCTCATTTACTGGTGAATTCTCTGTACCCGAGTCTTTAAACCATGATTTGAGGCCGTTAATAACTCAGACATAGATTAGAGGGTTATTACAGAAGCAGGTGGGTGATGTTCTGTGACATGAGTTGTGCAGAAGGTCAGACTAGATGTTCATATTGATCTATTCTGACCTTATAGTCTGAGTCTATGAGACAGGAAGGTGATCAGGAACAGTCAGCATGGATTCACCAAGGGCAGGTCATTCCTGATTGCCTTCTGTGATGAGATGACTGGCTCTGTGGATGTGGGGAAGTGGGGGAAGTGATATACCTTGACTTTAACAAAGCTTTTGGTATTGTCTCCCACAGTATACTTGCCATCAAGTTATTGAAGTAAGGGTTGGATGAATGGCCTATAAGGTGGATATAAAGATGGCTAGATCATCAGGCACAAAGGGTAGTGATCAACTGCTCAATGTCTAGTTGGCAGCAGGTAACAAGCGGAGTGCTCCACAGGCCTGGATTTCATCCTAAACAAATTTGTGGATGACACTAAGCTGGAGGGAGTGATAGATAATGATGGAGCTAGGGATAGGATACAGAATGACTTAGACAAATTGGAGAATTAAGCCAAATGAAATCTGATGAGGTTCAACAAGGACAAGTGCAGAGTTGTGCATTTAAGACAGAAGAGTCCCATGCACTGCTATAGACTAGGGAACAACTAGCTAGCCAGCAGTTCAGCAGAAAAGAAGTTGGGGGCTACAGAAGACAAGAAGCTGGTTATGAATCAACAATTGCCCTTATTGCTAAGAAGGCTAACAGCATGTAAGGTTGCATTTAGTAGCAGCATTGCAAGCAGATTGAGGGAAGTGATTATTCCCCTCTATTCAGCAGTAATGGAGCCTTGTGCAAAATTCCCCCCCCCCCCAACTACAGAAAGGATGTGGACAAAGTGGAGAGGGTCCAAGGAGGGCAACAAAAATTATTAGGGTGCTGAAGCACATGACTTATGAGAAGAGGTGGGAATTTGGCTTGTTTATCTGCAGAAGAGAAAAATTGTGTGTGTGTGTGGGAGGGGGGCGGTAATCTGATAGCAGCCTTTGGCTAACTGAAAGGGGGTTTCAGGGCAGATGGAGCTAGGTTGTTCTCCATGGTAGTAGATGACAGAACTAGGAACAATGGTCTCAGTTTAGAATTGGGGATGGTCTAGGTTGTACGTTAGGAAAAGCTTTTTTACTAGGGAGGTGGTGAAGCATTGAAATAGGTTATCTAGGGAGATGCTGAAATGTCCATCCTTAGAGGCTTTTAAGGCCTGACTTCACAAAATATTGGCTGGGGTGACTTAGTCAGGCTGGATCCTGCTTTGAGCAGGGGGTTGGACTAGATGATCTCCTGCAGTCCCTTCCAACCCAAATCTATGAGTCCATGGCTATGTCTACACTTAGAAAGCTAAGTCAACTGTAGTAAGTCACCTTTATTAAGTCAACCATAACAAGTCTACACTACACTCCCAAGTCGACTTAAGGCACAGTTTATCAAGTCGATGTTGAGAGTCTATACTAGATTCTTAAGTCGACATGGGGGTATTGGAGGGGTGTATCATGGGAAGTGTGGCAGCAGAGACAGTCTCCCATCCCCGGGCCATGCCCCAGAACAGGAAGTTGTATCAGCCCCTTCCCATTGTGCCTGGAACCTCGGAGCCTGAGCAGGTCATGGATCTGCCTCTGTTCTTGCACTTTGTAGGCCAGCTGAGCGACACTTGCCAGCTAGTGGTAATGCTTCTTCAGCTGTGGAGCAGGCCTGTCCAGTGACACGCCAGCATGGAGGAAGACGACAGCCTGCCCCCCACCCTACTGCCCCCCACCCTACTGCACAACGTTCCGTGCTTCATCACCTCCGGGCACAGGAAGCCCTCAGCGACTGGTGGGAGAGGATCGTCCTCACCACCTGGGACAACAACCTGTGGCTGCAGAGCTTTAGGATGAGTGAGCGGACCTTCCTCGAGTTCGTCCATGAGCTCACGCGGGTTCTGCAGCACATGGACACCCGACTCCGACCTGCCCTGCCCATAGACAAGCGAGTGGCCATTGCTGTGTGGAAGCTGGCAACCCCAGATCCCGACCACTCCATGGCCCAGCAATTTGGCATCAGGAAGGCCACCGTGGGACTGCCCACATGCAGGTCTGCAGGGCAATCAACCAGATCCTGCTAGCTTGCCTTGTAACCCCGGGCAATCTGCACAAACTCCTTGACGGCCTTGCCTGACTTGGCTTTCTCAACTGTGGGGTCATTGTGGATGCCACCCACATCCCCATCCGAGCCCCGGAACATCACGCCAGGGACTATGTCAACTGCCAGGGGTACTACTCCATGGTCCTGCAGGCCCTTATGGACCACCGTGGAATCTTCCAGAACATCTACGTGGGCTGTGCGGGGAAAGTACACAACACACAGATCCTGCGCAACTCCGCCCTCTACAGGCGCATGCAGGCGGGCACCTTCTTCCCTGACCACACCATCACCATCAGGGATGAGCAGGTGCCAGTCCTGATCCTTGGGGGTGCCGCCTACCCCGCTGGCTGATGACGCCTACACAGGCCGCACTGGCGCCAGCAGGGACCTCTTCAATCAGAGGCTCAACCGGTGCCACAGTGTTGTCGAGCGTGCCTTCGGCCGACTCAAGGCCTGCTGGAGGGTCCTCCTGACCCGCCTGCAGCTCGGCGAGAGCAACCTCCCGGTGGTCGTCAGCACACGCTTCTGCCTGCACAACTTCTGCGAGCTGCGGGGGGAAAGGTTCCCCTGAGTCTGGGAAGACGAAGCCAAGTGGCTTGCTATGCAGTATGAGCAGCCTGATGACACTCTGCCCTGGAGTCAGCAGGGCCAGTGGCAAGCACAGCTCATCCAGGATATGCTGAGGGCCCACTTTGACAGTGAGGAGCATTGAGGAGTGGGCCTGCTACCAGGCCCCGTCACCTCCACCACCTGCCCATGCCTTTACAGCTGGAGCACGGCGCCGGCCATTGCGGCACTCCAGCTGCTTTGAGAGGCCCCCTAAACAACTGGAGCGCGGCGCTGGCCATTGCTGCGCTCCAGCTGTTTAGGGAGGCCCCCTAAACAGCTGGAGTGCGGCACTGGCTGGGGCTCCCTCCTACCGGGACCGAGCAGTCCTGGCCAAGGGAGCCCCGGGCTCCCTCCTAGTCAGACCAAATGGTCGTGGCCAGGAAGGAGCATGGGGCTCCCTTCTCCCCAAGACCCGCACTCCAGCTGCGGCAGCTGGAGCGCGGGTCCAGGGAGAAGGGACCGCAGGGCTTCCTTCTCACCGGGACTGTGGGGCTTTCTTCTCACCAAGACAGATCCTGGCAAGAAGGGAGTCCCGAGGTCCCTTCTTGCCGGGATCCCCGCTCCAGCTGCCCGCTGCTGAGTAGTGGGCAGCTGGAGGTGGGATTCCGGCTCTTCCTCCTGGCCCGGACCACTCGGGTTCGGGGAAGTTGTCCCCGGAACCAGAGTGGTCCAGGCTAGTAGGGTTCCCTTCTGCCCGGGACGTGGGAAGTCCCGAGCAGAAGGGAGCCGAGTGGTCCGGGGCAGAAGGGAGCTCCTTGCTCCCTTCTCCCCCGGACTGCTCAGGGGCTTGCTGCCCCGGGGAGAGCCAGCCCCGTGTGGGGCTGGCTCTCCCTGGACCAAACAAGTTGACTTAGAGAGTCCAGTGTGAACTTTCTAAGTTGACTTAATAAGGTCGACTTAAAGTCGACTTATTAAAGTCAACCTTAATTCCCCAGTGTAGACATAGCCTAAGAGACAACCCTCCAGCTTTAAGGAGATACTCACCAGCAACTGCACATACAATACAAAAGAAACATTAAGGCAGGCACTTATCCCTGCAATAAACCCCATTGCCAACTCTGTCCATATATCTACTCAAATTACATCATCATAGGACTTAACCAAATCAGCCACGGCATCAAGGGCTCATTCACCTGTTCATCCACCAATGTGATATATGCCATCATGTACCAACAATACCCCTCTGCCTTATACATTGGCCAAACTGAACTGTCTCTGAGCAAAAGAATAAATGGACACAAATCAGATATTAAGAATGGTAATATTCAAAACCAGTAGGGGAACACTTCAACCTCTCTGCATATTCTGTGAAAGACATGTTACAATGCTCCAGTGGAAACATTTTAAAACAAGATTCCAAAGGAAAACTGCAGAGTTAGAATTCTTACGCAAATTTGAAATCATTAAATTAGGTCTGAATGGAGGTTTGGCTCACTCATTATAAAAGGTGATTTTGCCCTCTTTTAACCTTCCTAATCTTATCTGTTGTTCCACACCATTTGAATCAAAACAACTTACTTGGTTTGCTGAAAAAGTCTGAACTGACCTTGTGACTTACGCTTCTCTGAGTTCACATGTTCCCCTACATAGTTTCCATTTCATGCATCTGATGAAGTGGGATTTTATCCCCAAAAGCTCATGCAATAAATAAATTTGTTAGTCTTTAAAAGTTGCATAGGATTCCTTCTTTGTTACGCCGCTTAGATTTTTTTTTGACTAAAATGCAATTTTAGCTGATCCTGCAAACTTGCCATCAGCACTCACCATTTTATGATGATGTACCTCCTATGCCATATGGCACTGGCAGTAGCCAGGGCTGGATTCAATAACATGTCCAAGGGGCACTAAAAGAAATAAAACATATGGCTCATGTCTCAGCCATAAACTTAACTTGCTTTTTGGTTTTAGTACTATAAAATTTTCAATCCCTTGCTCACTTTACAGGTATTTCTTTTCCACCCACGATCACATAGGAAACTTTAGCTATATGAAACCACAAATACCTTCTATTTAGGAAAAATACAATAATTGTATATTTATTTTTTAAAAAAATGAACAAAACCCAACCAAAATCCCAACAGGTCCTTCTGTTGCCTGGTCCAGCTCAGCAGAGTCAGTGCCTTCAGCTTCACTAGAACTTGCTCTGTGATTGATCTAGACTATAACACTATTTATAATCTATAATGTTATTTATATTTGCTGGCAGTGCTCCTAGTTTCTCAGACAACGCTCCTCACAACCCCTTTTTGAATTTGGGTTCTCTACTTAGCCAAAGTCCACAACCTATCAGCTCAGGCTAACCAACTTTCTAAAGGGTACATCTTGCATTTACTCTTCATAAATATAGTTACATCTGCAAACTATATTATCATTCATACAATCAGAACATACTAGTGTCAATAAAATTAAACTTGTGTACATGAAGCCTGTCATTCATTAACCTATCCTCATGGTCCTAAAGAGGGAAGCAGAGAGTTCTTTCCTTCTAAGCCATCTAGTTCTGGGGTTCACATTTATATATTTATCATTTTAATATATTCTATTAATTTTTAAAGTGCTTGGAACTACCTATCTGTATTTGTTGCAAGTTCCCTGTACAATACCCAGGAAATAAACATGTTTTTAACTGAAAAACTCTTAGCATTTAATATGAGGAACACGGTTAGCTGCTATGTGGCTAAGTACTTTAGGTGATGTGTGAATCTCATCCCAATTAAAGCACGTACAGACTTTGCAACAGTATTTCATCTTAACAAAAGAACAATCTTGCTTTCAAATCAAATAATTTATAATTAATGGACTGAATCATCAAGAGAATTAAACGATGGAGAATGCTATTTCTGCCAATTCCATAATGAGTGTGTTTATGGGTAATGTTGTATAACAGTGTTAGTAAGGACTGCTAATCTATATCACTGAAATAAATAAATAGTAAGACTTTGGCTAAAAAAAATGGAGAATGATGTAAAATATTATTGTCTAACACAATGTAGTAGCACAGTTAGTTTGAGTTTGGCAGGCTTCTTGTATGTATTTGGGTTAATAGAGTGCTTCACAGGTAGCCATCTGGCCCCCTCAACTGAGAAAGAACAAATCATTTCCCCCAAACCAGAAAAGCTCCACTGTCTTATCCAGGAAGGTAAATAGTGATGAATTTCATGTGTATCTTCACATGAGTATTACATACCAGAATTCTTTGTTTCAAGTCAAACATCAAGCTACTGGCTTTTAGCATTATTAAATTTCACCAATTTGTAGACAACATGTTTTATTATTAGGATCAACATATTACACACATTTTCTGCAAACAGTATATATTATTCTTTTATTTCTTCATCAAACTAAAGTTATGAGCAAAGAACAGTTGTCTTGCTTAATTGTTGCATGACCACAGTTTAGCATCTTTCTTGGTTGCAGCTTCCATAGACTCATAGACTTTAAGGTCAGAAGGGACCAGTATGATCATCTAGCCTGACCTCCTGCAAAATGCAGGCCTCAAGACCTCACCCACCCACTCCAGCAATAGGCCACCAACCTATGACTGAGTTATTTACCTCCTTAAATCATGATTTAAGGACTTTAAGATACAGAGAATTCACCGGTAGGTGAACCATGCCCTGTGCTACAGAGGAAGGTGAAAAACCCCCAGAGCCCAGGCCAATCAGCCCTGGGGGAAAATTCCTTCCCAACCCCAAATATGGTGATCAGTTAAACTCTGAGCACGTGGGCAAGTCTCAACAGCCAGTTACCCAAGAAACAATTCTCTGTAATAACACAGAACCCACCCCATGTACTTCCAGAAGTATGTTGGCTGAGATAATAGCTTGGAACTCCCTTTGCCTTGTTAATAAGTTAATGTATCATCTTCAGTCTCTGAGTACAATCTTCTATAGTAAGCCTATATATTTCTTGTGTAATAAAGGGATGTAGACTACTGTATGAGTCACTAAAGGTCAAGAAGAAATAAAATCTTTCCTAGCTCATTTCAGTCCCAGCAGACCTTAACTAAAAACAGCCATGACCATTCATAATAAAGAGAAAGAGAGAAAGAACAGAAAAGGTCCTATTGGGGAGACATACTCATTCAGAGTTGAACCATCCATCTATTCCAGTGCAGTGGCACAAAAAAAATGCCAGTGTGAAGCAAATCCAGCTATAATGATATATATGCTATCATATCTTTTATTACACAATCAGCAAGGCAACATGTATGGGATGTTTAGTGGTGTACTACAAAATAATCTGAGAAAGGTCTCCTGATTTTTCTTGACATGTTGTATTTACATGACATCACCGATATGACATACGAGACAATCTCAGGAGATTTGGAAAAGGTCAATGAAAATGTTGCTGTAGAGTCTTTCAAAACAATTGAAAGGGATACAGGCTCTGTATCAGATTATAATGATGTAGGCTGGAATAAGGAGGCAGATATAGTTTGCTCTTCTATGAGAAATTTCAGAATAAATGTCAGAATGGGAGACAAAAGGAGAGGGTCAGTATATAAAGTACATCTTACCTTAATACTTACTACTGTGCTTGTCTAACTTTTTAGATATATTATCCCATAGATTGCATTTCTTGATATTTCTCTACAATGTTCACACTCATATTTCTAATTTTCCCATTCAATTTATTAAATTTACATGCCTTATATGGACAGGAGGCAAGCAATACTGTATCCACCTAATTTACACAAAAACATGTTTGTATTACTGTTTCCTTATCATCTTTAGCTGTTTCTTTATTTCATCCACTCTTTTGTTTCATCCACCGGTTGCACCTTGACTTCTACCTAGAAAGAAAGGATTTTCAAAGGCACAAAAGAGAATAAGGTACCCATTGATTTTTAAGTGGGAGTTGAAGACATGGCTCTCCTTTTGGGCTTTGAAAATCTCCCTCTATGTCTTGGTACAGCACCTATTAGTGAAAGGAGTTTCCCAATTTCTTACCAGATCTTCTAGAAGTTATTGTAATGCAAGTAATAAGTATTTCCCTTCAGTGGTCTATTTCCTTTGATTTTTTAATACTCATTCAATAATATGGAGCCCCTGGCCTTTGCTATAGATGCTTGCAACTGCCTCTTGGCATGGTCTCTCAAGGAGCCTCAGCTTCTCCTGACTGGCCCTCCTTGATTTGCTTTCATTCAGGTCATTTCTTGGACCCTGACCTCCAGCTGAGCCTGTTGCCCTTCACTGTTTG
This sequence comes from Pelusios castaneus, assembly GCA_007922175.1. NCBI lineage: Eukaryota > Metazoa > Chordata > Testudines > Pelomedusidae > Pelusios > Pelusios castaneus. Next base: position 12,904,492 of record ML685830.1, read on the forward strand.
GGTTTTCCATCTGCTTCAGTCTTATGGGTGTTTTCTTGAAGACAGCTGAGTGAAGGGCTCTCACCATCTTATCTCAGTTCTTTCTACCTCCCTTCCCTTCTCTGTATCTTCTCTTTTATAGCTGGCTTTGTTTCCTCTTTTGGTTGCAGCTTTGGATGCCTCCTCCATGTTTGGCACCACTGGCAGCTGCATGGGGGTGTGCACACGTTGCTTGCTTGTAAACAGGAGAGACTCTCCTTCCATGTCTGTCTATAGTCAGCAAGGGGTTTACAGACCCCATTAAAGTACTCCTTAACACATTCTTAAAATAACTACTCCTCTAACCCCTCCTTGAATGATAACTAACATATTTAATAACATGGCTGCTGAAAACATATTTAAGATCTTATAATTTCCCACCAGAATTCTCCTAACCCCTCACAGCTAGAGAAGCTAATGGATCTTTTACAGTGCCCTGACAGCTGAGAAACTAGAACTATTTTGGACCAAAGAGGGTGGGGGAACATGTTTCAGAGCTAAAATGGGTACCTGATCTACTGACTGTGTGAGCACTGAAGTGAATATTGATACTCCAGGGACCCTCTGTAGTAAAAGAGGTTTATAACCTGGAGGGGCTGCTCACAGGATTTTCTTTCTTTTGTTTAACCCCTTTTGCTGCTTATTGACTGTTTGGTGACCTCATTGGGAACACAGAGAGGGTAAGACAATTGAGAGGCCCAACTGGAAGGTTAACATCAATCTGCTAATAATGGGTATCTTACCAAGACACATTTATGACAGCTAGGCTCCCCAATCAAATTGTATCTCCCATGATTCACTACATCTATGGGTTTCCCATTATACCCTGCAAAGGCTCAGTAAGATGGCCAGATGTCCCAATTTTATAGGAACAGTCACAATATTTGGGGCTTTTTCTTCTATGGGCTATGTCTACACTTACTAAAATTAGTTTGAATTAGTTAGTTCGAATTAACTTAATTTGAACTAACTAAAATTAGTTCGAACTAAGCAAGTGCCATGAATGGCACTTGCTTAGTTCGAATTAGCGATTTCCATTGATTTCAATGGGCTGGTTAGTTCGAACTAAGAAATTAATTCAAACTAACATGGCCACATTGATTAATTCGAACTAACTAGTTCGAATTAACCCTTACTTCTAATACTCTATTCGAAGTTGTTAGTTCGAATTAAGGGCTTCCTTAATTTGAACTAATTAAAGCCTAGTGTAGCCATGGCTTTAGTTAGTTCGAATTAAGCTTTCTTAATTCGAACTAACTTGCCAGTGTAGACATAGCCATGGGTTTTTATTATTTACCTCCCTCTGTCCTGATTTTTCACACTTGCTATCTGGTAACCCTCAGAAGAGACAATGTTGCAAATTACTGTTCCCATGATGGACTGTGATGACACTTCCATATTAAAATGTTCTGTTTTGGCCTGGAAGGTTTTTGTTTGTTTGGTTGGTTGTTTTTGCCTAAAAGTCAAAAATTTACATCGCGTGAGAAAAGGGGATATAATTTTCTAACCTCCTGTCATTATTTGGTCAGATCTAGAGTACCTTCCTTCATCTTCACCTTCATCCTTACTCATGCAAATCTCACTGACATATTGACATCAATGAAGTAAGGCGTGAGTAAGACTCAGGCCTGTCCTCAGGATCTGGCCCATTATCAGTAACCAGTGTTGTATTTTAAACTAAGTGAAGCTGTGAGCGCCTCCTTGCTGGTATGCTTTGAAATTGATTTTAAAAAAATCTAGATGACTGGAAGGAAACTATTTCTTAAGTATCTGAACTGTATCCTCTTTTCCTTTTAATGGCCATTTTTGCTACAGAGCTCTTAGCACTTTAGGATGAGCCAATCAGTTGGCTAGAAGCTACTGTTCTTTCTCTTCTTTACTTAAGTAGAACTCTTTAAGGTAGGGGCTGTCTTCCTGTTTTGTGCTTGTACCCCACCTAATTTGGTAGGGTCTGGGTCCATGATTGCGGGCCAAGGTGCTACAAATAATAATACTATTCATGTTGCATACTGAACTCTTTGGCTATGTCTACACTGGCAAGTTAGTTCAAATTAAGGAGGATTAATTTGAACTAACTCAAGCCATGGCTACACTAGGCTTTAGTTAGTTCGAATTAAGTGCTTCCTTAATTTGAACTAATAAGTTCGAATAGGATATTCGAACTAAAGGGTTAATTCGAACTAACTAGTTCGAATTAACCAATGTTGCCATGTTAATTCGAACTAATTTCTTAGTTCGAACTAACCGGCCATTGAAATGAATGGGGATCGCTAATTCGAACTAAGTTTTCCTAGTTTGAATTAAGCTAATTCGAACTAACTAAAATTAGTTTGAATTAGTTAGTTTGAACTAACTAATTCGAACTAATTTTAGCAAGTGTAGACATAACCTTTGGTTCTAGTCAATGTGAGTAAGGAAATAAGAACCTAACAGGCAAATTGTGTGCACACTGTCTTCTTATTTAATTAATTGTGGCAATCAATATTTATCTTTGTTTCCTCAATTTCCCACAGCCACAAATAAATCACTGAAGGTAATATGAGCTGGCTTGAAGAATAAGATTTGCTGTATCTTCTGGTACTTCCATTATTGCTACTCAGTGAATTGTCTAGCCAAGGAAGAGACAAAGCTTACAAGAACAAATGCAGTCTGTAGCAGCCCCAGAGCCCTGGTTTTGACACACAGTACAAGAAGGATGAATTCCAATATTGATCTTAAAGATGAGACTTCTTCCTAGTAGAAGCACAGTGTGCTTGCTCCTAAGTCAATGAGCCAATGTGACCTACGGACTTCTTAGTTCCCACTGAGGGAGGGTGCACAGAATGCATAAGTTGATATAGGGACCCTTGTATCAGATATATGAATAGTAGCTCACTAAAGGGTGGCATATGTGATTTCTACCAATAGTTTTGTAGCTCACTGGTCATCAGAATCCTTGCAAAAAATGTGTGTACAGATGCTTAAGGAGTTTTGTATCTATACTAAAAATATGTTCTTAAATTTTTGGCATTAAGGCAGAAGGTGACATATCTTAGAATTGTTTCCTTCAGGCAGGAGGTAACAGACACCTATCTCCCTGTGTGGTTATTTGTATAGTGTGTGCCTCCTAATCTATGCCTCTTTGTATACTGAGCCACAGGCAAAAGTAGAAATTGCAAAATCTACAAGAAAGGAACTCTGCATGTTGAAACAAACAGCAGGGGTGAATAAACATACCGGATGGGATTGGTACATCCTGAGGAGCAAAGAAACAGTGAATCCTTCACCCGGGTGTCAAGCTAATAGGCATGCTGGTTTCATTAAAGGAGGATCACAGCCACATGTGATTGTAAAGCTCTGCAAGGATTTTGGAGTGAACAATATACTACAAGAGATGAAGGTATCCTGTCAATTAAATCTAGGCTCTAGAATGTGTGTTATGATTTTGTTTTATGTGTAACCATTTGTTTCCATTACTGCTACTTGCTATTACATGAATCTCTTTTGGCAGTGTTAAATAAACTTACACTTGCTTTTTCTATAAACAAATGTAAGCATTGTGTGTTAAGCATAAATGGTGACCTGATGTGGAACGGGTAAACTGGGGTGTAGTGTTACTTTGGAAGCAGCTAATCTGTGAATGCTGACCGTGTCCAGTGGACTTAAGGATGGGCATTCCAAGGAGACACTTGGTGGTGTGAGGGCTTTAGTGTGCCTATTGCTAACCTGTAGAGAGAGAGAGAGCATAGCCTGCCAGAACCTAGAGGGGAGCTTTGTGTTTTCTGTGGGCAGTGGAGTTGGGTATCTGACCCCTGGCAGGTAATGACAAGGCTTCCTCACATTTAGGGCAGGTGGTAGAGAGGTGTCTTACATTCTGGGTACCTCCATAAGTGTAACAGCCTATTGCCTTTTAGTTCTTATAAAATGAATTTTAAGTATTCCTGGCATTGCAAGAAGGCAAGGCAGCCTTTCTCTATTGGCTGCCAAAAGTTTCCAACTAGGAATCACTCACTGAATCGTGATTGATATGGTAATTTGAGATGACATTGAATGGGGGAAATAAAATAAAAAGCAATCAGGATGCAGTTATTGTATACAGCATTTTCCTCCATTTTAAAAGAAGGTAAGATCAATAATTTATGCCTCTGCGTCCCTGATTCTCCTTGAGGAGGTTATGGAAAGTAGAAAAGTTTTTTTTTTTTTTTAACTTGACAAGAATTTTAGAATAATTGAAGTCCAAAGTTCAATAGTAGGGGGAATTTTGTGAGTCCTTTAAGCATTATACTGACATTCCAAAACAGAGTTAGTAAAGGTCTTCATTTCTTGATGTCCTTTTAGAGGGAGACTTTAATATCAAAGTGTTATCAATTTTGAGTACACTTGTCTCCTTAGTATCATGCCAAGATCACTGGGGGCCCTGAGGATAGCTTCAAATCTGGGCTCCCACACATTTTATTTGCAGAGCTGTACACAGTATCAGAAGTCAATCTATACCACATTGTGTGTGGATTCCAGTTAGTACACACAGAGGACAAAAGTGCTGTTTCACTTGCAGAAACCCACAATTATCATGGAGTTCATAGGATTTACTATGATAAACACAATCTAAATTATCATACAGTTAGTTGCATGATATCTGTGCTCTATAATGTAAAGTGTTGCCAACAATAATACAATTTATGCTACTAGTGTGTCTAAGACAAACCTTCCCCAGTGTCCAACAGAAGACATTCTGTATAGCTCATGATAGTGACTGAAAGGAAAAAAGAATGTCAAGGACAAGCAGACCCTATGCTGCATGTTCTTTTGTGTTGATTTTACCTTTTGATGTTATTGTCAAGGAGAACTCTGGCCCCTTTTTACACATGCATTGTTTATTCAGTACAGATCTTTTTTGCCCACATTTGTGAAAAAAAGTGATCACATTAGTTCAGACTTAATTTTTTTTCTCTTTGAGCCCCTGGTGAAATCCAACAGAGCTTTTAGCTGTGGCTTAGGGAAAGATGGAAGGGATTATGCTGTTAATCGGGATAATCAGTATTGACTCACAGGTATTATGCTATGGAGGAAAGTGGGAGGAAATCGTCTCAGGGAGAAAAGATAATTGTTTTTGAGAGAATCTATGTATGCTGTTGATTAGGCAGGTTTATATTCTAAAAGAGGTTGTGGCTAGATTGGCAGATATGGTAATATGGCAGGGACATATGGTTTTAATTTTGGGTTGCTTTTGCTTGGAATAGGAAAAGTTATGATGTTCCCTTTTATTGATTTTGCTTCTTGCCATGTTTCTGTCATCATCAGGTGGAGGTACCTGTCCAACATGGGTGAGAATCACATGGGATTTGGGCAAAGAATTGTTAGGTGGACAGAATGGAAGAGGAATTGTGACTGAGGAACTCTTTGGAGTTACTGAGAAAATTCCAAAGGGGTAGCCGTGTTAGTCTATTGTAGAAAGACAACAGAGTCTTGTGGCACCTTTAAAGACTAACAGATTTATTAATCGCATGAGCTTTCGTGGGAGAAAATCCCACTTCGTCAGACGCTTTGAAGATAGGAAAGTTACAGAGTGGGAGGAAATTAAATGCAGGGGAGTGTATGACATAGCATCAGGTCAGGCTGTAACAGCAAATCAAAGTAGGTGTTAGGATTCAAAACACTGGGGAACAGCACATAGAGAAGGGGGGAGGTCAATTCACTTGATGTAATGCGAGAAAAATCCATAGTCCCTGTTTAACCCCAAGGCAACTGAGTCAAATTTGCATATAAGTTCGAGTTCTGCAGACTCTCTTTGAAGCTGTGATTTGTTATTCATCTGTTTCAACACAGCTATTAACAAGTCGTTAAGGGAGTGAGCAGGGAGGTTGAAGTGTTCCCCTACAGGTTTTGCAGTATTGCAGTTTCTGATGTCAGATTTGTGTCCATTGATTCTTTGGCGCAGAGACTGTCCTGTCTGTCCAATATATAAGGCAGAGGGGCATTTCCGGCACATGATGGCATAAATCACATTGGTGGATGAGCAGGTGAACGAACCCTTGATGGAGTAGGTGGCATGATTAGGCCCTGTGATGGTGTCATCAGTGTAGATATGAGGGCAAAGTTGGCAGCGTGGTCTGCTGCAGGGCTGTGTTCCTGCTTTAGTGTTTCTGCTCTGTGATCTGTAGTTGCTGGTAAGTATCCTTTTAAGATTAGGGGGCTGTCTGAAAGCAAGGAGAAGTCTGTCTCCCAAGGCTTGAGAGAGTGAGGGATCATCTTGTAAAATAGGCTGTAGATCTTTGATGATGTGTTGAAGAGGTCTGGCTTGGGGGTTGTAGGTGACGACCAGTGGCGTTCTGTTGTTGTTTTTCATGGGCTTCTCCTGCAGTAGTTGACTTCTGGGTACCTGTCTGGCTCTGTCAATTTGTTTCTTCACTTCTGTGGGTTTGTACTGTAGTTTTAAGAATGCCTGGTAGAGATCCTGAAGGTGTCTGTCTCTGTCTAAAGGGTCAGAGCAAATGCGGTTATATCTTAGGGCTTGACTGTAAACAATGGATCGTGTGGTGTGTCAAGGATGGAAGCTCGAGGGATGTAGGTAACTATACCGATCAGTAGGTTTGCGGTATAGGGAGGTCTTTATGTGTCCATCGCTAATTTGCACTGTAGTGTCCAGAAAGTGGATCTCTTGTGTGGAGTGTTCCAGGCTAAGTTTGATTGTGTTGTGGAAATTGTTGAAATCTCTGTGGAATTCTTCAAGGGCATCTTTACCATGGGTCCAGATGATGAAGATGTCATCAATATAGCGTAGGTAAAGTAGGGGTGCTTTGGGATGAGACGTGAGGAAACGTTGTTCTAAATCGGCCATAAAGATGTTGGCATATTGTAGAGCCATGCGGGTACCCATAGCAGTGCCACTGACTTGAAGGTATAGATCATCTTCAAATCTGAAATGGTTGTGGGTGAGTACAAAGTCACAGAGGTCAGCCACAAGTTTAGCTGTGTCATCATCCTGGATGGTTCTTCTAATAGCTTGTAATCCATCCTTGTGGGGAATGTTAGTGTAAAGAGCCTCTACATCCATAGTGGCTAGGATGGTATTTTCTGGAAGACCATCAATGGATTGGATTTTTCTCAGGAAATCTGTAGTGTCTCTCAGATAGCTAGGTGTGTTGATAGCATAGGGTCTTAGGAGAGAGTCCACATAGCCAGATAATCCTGCTGTAAGCGTGCCAATGCCTGAGATGATGGGGCGTCCAGGGTTTCCTCTTTTATGTATTTTTGGTAGTAGATAGAATATCTCTGGACGGGGTTCTGGCGGTGTCCATGGATTGGATACAGTTTGGATTTGAGGAGTAGATGATCTTTTATTGGCCTCTTTATGTGTTTATATTTCTGTGGCAGTTTTGGAAGTGGGTTTTGGATTTGTTGTTTTGTCTTTGTTTTCACTTTTACATGTCATTTATAACCCGCTCTGGAAATCTTTTCTAACATACTCATTTGTGGTAGCTGCATCCTTTCTGTGGCCATTCTATAGCAAGCAAAAGTACTGAGTCTCCTGTTGGAAACTTACAATGTGAAGGTCTGGGCATAGGTGGGAATCAGTGGTGACCGTCTGGACACCTTGATTTCTTTAGTGATGAGCCAAAGGAAGACTAATATGGAAATGCAAGGAGTTAAATATCACTTCCTTGATCTCATTTGGGAACCATAAATAGGAGAGCAGCCACTCCAAGAATTGAGAAATCTGAGTGTCTCTTCTTGGGGTAATGGCAGGGATAGAATTTAAATTGCTAGAGTGTTAGTGTACTGCTTGCTCTGCTACACCTCAGGTTGTTAGTCTTTATGTGCAGTTTGGCATTGGAGTTGTGTACCTGTTTTTGTCCTTATTTAGTAGAAGAGACAGATTTGCACACAGATTCCATATTCCCTCCCAAATCAAAATCAGGTGAAGATGGTCATATCTGTGCTGAAATAAATAAAGGCAAATTGCACTTTCCAACCGGGTTTTTCCTAGCCTGTACTGCTCAATATTAATATATATTTTTGTTGGAAGCTTACACAATTATAAGTATTGTTTTATTACTCTTGGAATAGCCATGGAGACACTAATGTGCTGTTTTTTTTAGATATTGACATTTGGATACCAGATGCTCCAGCAAAAGACTTTTCTATGAATTAGAGATTAAATCTATGATGTTGCTGACACATAAAATAGTAGGCTTCTTTTCTCAAGCTATTTTTTGTTACTCCATACCAGATCCTCAAATTCTTATATATTTCAGCCCTGTTCTGTTCGGATGAATGGAACAGGGTCAGTGCAATATGGATTCATGGTCTTGTCACATTCATGAACACACTTGCAAGTCATCATATGGCTGTAAACCAACCACATTGTCTTCTGAGGGAGACTCCATGCTAGCTCCAGAATGTCTGTGCTGCATGATGTACGTCTATGAAGTTCAACAGAGAGGGTCTAGAGTAAAAGCTGTGCATCCAAGTACATAACTTAGGTTGGGAAAGTTTGCATTGGGATTCAAAATTTTCAGCCAGCTCTATTTTGGCCCTGTGTATAATGATATTTCCAGACTGGCAGGAGATGAGGAAAATCAGTTAAGAATAAAGGACAAAACATAGTTTTGAAAACATATCTTGTTTTGCTCAATGACTCTTTGATTTGAATATAGGATATCCAGAAAATGGATTAGTAGGTTTTTCAGCTTCTTTAAAAATGTTGGTGCACATTTTCCTATTTACAAGTCTGAATCTATACCAATATGTTATACCTATCACTATTTAAGTTTAATAAGAACCTTTTTATTTCAGCTAAATGAATAGTTTCCATTGATATAGTGTAGTAGTAACTGTACGGTGCCGAATTAATCAATTAACTTTCTCTGTTTTATTCTGCTGTTAAGAGTAACAAAACATCATCATTAAATGACAGTTTCAGAGTTCTGTCTTATCCCCGTGGCCTCTGAATAATTTAGTATTTTTTCCTGGATTATTTATTTAAAGATCCTGCAGATTGCAGCAAAATTGCCTTAGCAAAAATGAAGCAACACAGAATAAAGAGTTTGTCTAATGGCGAGTCTGCTTTAAATTGGTTATTTTATATCTCCTTCAGGCTTCCATTCTGTTATCTCCTTTCTTATTTTCTCACATTTACATTTTTCAATAATTAAACAACTCATGTCACCTGTTCAGCTATGTGAACAGAGCTGACACATTTAGAATACAGAATGTAGAAATTTGACATTATTCAAAGGCAGGCAAACAGAACTGACAGGGAAAATGAGCTAATATGTCCATAAATGTAAGTGAAGTGCAGTTTAAAATATTTCAGAAGTTTTGTCAGCATGCATGAGTGGTAATAGAATATTTTCCCTTCCTGCAATAATTAAAATCAATGATGAGCTTTTTCTCTCTTGTGATATGGTTCAAATAGTAAATTGATTACAAATTTTGCTGACAACACAAAGACACTTGGAAATATCATATGTATAGGATTTTCAATTAGCTCTATTCATAATAACTCTAAATGTCTAGTTATCTCACCATCAGTTGCTGGAGCCATGGATTCTTTTACTTCTGAGTTCCAGCCTATATCTAGCACAAGGTGCAAGTGACCTAAAGTTCATCTCTTGGATGTCGGCTGGCCAATGTGAAAATGAGACGATCTCTGTTTAGCTCTGAGTAAAACAGAGCCTCAAGGTTCAAGCAAGCTAACCCAATTAGCAATAATTGACACTTTATGTGGTCCAGTTTAGATTGCTTTCTGAACTTCCCCAAAGTTCAGTTGGGTTTAGAATCCAACTTTGACTGGGCAGCTGGTAACTTAGTTACTGCTATAGTCACCAGGCTCCAGTAACCTGAGTGCTACCCTGCCCCCACTCTGTATAGGAGTAGGGTTGGATGACCCATGCAGCAATGGGTACTCCATTGCCATATTGGCTTTTTCTGTTTCCCCTCTATGCACTGACATTCAGAGAGCCTCTGCATTGTACAAATACATATTCTTCCACTGCACAGCCTCTCTAAACTTCATCCACACCTTCAATAGAATCACACTGTTTCTTCTGGATTCTGCACTGGGGGGAATTTTATATGTAGATTTGGGTCCCTATAATGAATTTTAGATTCAGAACTACCCTAAAATTTATTGGTGTCCAGCTTCAGGTTTTTTGGTTTTTATTACATGGCTATTATTTATTTGTTTATTTACTTACATAATAAAATAAAATAAAATAAAAATAAATAAATATTTCACAGAATCTAATGGGATATCAGTCATATGCTTCAGAAAAGACAAAAAGAGACCCTGCCCCGAAGAATTTGTAAGCTAACTTTTAGATGTCATACAATGAGTGAGGTGCCACAATGAGAAAGCAGGAAGTGGGGAATGCTGGGGTGTAGCTGCTCTTTCTGGGGGCCAAGGGGGCACTCTGTCTCTGATTGCCTTATGAAGCCCATGGGGTTGCTTGACTTCCTCAGGTTGCTGATTATTAAGAAAGAACTGGACCTAATAGAGATGACCCAAGCTTAATTAGAGAAACTCCAAAGGAAGACAGGAGATGTCTCTGGAGGGGACACTCTCAAGAAAAGACTGACCCAGAGGGCTGAAGAGGGAGACTAAAGGCAAGACCTCTATGGAGCATTGTAGGATGGGGAGGCCCTGGAAAGGGAAACCTCTTAGAGAGAGTGCTTTACCTATCATCCTCCCAACATTGCTTAGAAGCCTGACCCAGCCAGCATTATCTGTTGTCCATGGGGAAGAGTTGCAGTGGAGAAATCTCTCTAGACCCCAGACTCCAGAGAAGGACATTACTCTGGTATAAACAAGGGGGCTAACTCCAGGGGCAAACACTGGAATCAAGAGAATCCTGATACAGAGCCTGGATAAAGGTGAACTCTGGAGTCATGTGGGGGATATGGACTGAAAATGAGCTGGTCATCCTACTGGGGTGTTGGGGTGAAAGCTTTGTTTGTGTTCTGCATTGGCTTTTCCTTTAATAAATGAGACCCTCCACAAGAAAGTGGATTTTTGCACTTAAATAACAGTTTGCACTTGTTGACACTTAGCCCTTACCCATGGGGAAAAGAAAATCCTCTGCAAATATATGCCCACTAGGTCAGCCAGGAAAGAAAAAGGGCAAGTGGAAAACAGTCATTTGGCCATTCAGTTTAAGTATGTTCATATCTTGGTGCATTAATTAAAGTTTCTCTTTTTTTGTTATTTTTTTAGTAATAAGGGACAGCAAAGATGTGAAATAGGAAATATTCTAACCTTCACTCATTTATTGTGGACATCAGAGACTCATTACTAATAACATGTAATGTTACTCTTTTAAACACAGTTATCTGTAATTTGTAATAGCTTTTTAAAAATTACTAATTGCCTTTCTGGATGTAGTATTGCATTTATATCATCTGAAAATGCCATGAATAAACCTATGAATGATAGTAACGAGTGTTGCCAGGTTGAAGAGGGTGCTATACTGATGTCTGATGTCATTCTTGCATACACCTCAACTTCTTATTTAGTGGGGAACGAGTTCCTTTTAAAATGCAAAATTAATCAATTTGTTGAGTAGCAGATCATTGTTTTCTCTCAGAGGATGAATATCTGAAAGAGCCCACCACCTACATTAATCAACTTGAAACTACAGAATCAGACAGTAGAAGGATGCATTAGGAACAGCCTTTGAAATATAGATGCAAGAATGATAACAGAGTCTTGTGGCACTTTTAAAGACTAACAGATTTATTAATCGC
>ML685830.1:12916633-12994309 GCA_007922175.1 Pelusios castaneus
GCGATTAATAAATCTGTTAGTCTTTAAAAGTGCCACAAGACTCTGTTGTCTTTCTACAATAGACTAACACGGCTACCCCTTTGGAATTAGATGCAAGAATGACTTTGTTTCTTTGTTCACACAAAGAGATACCCCAAGGCAGAAAACGAACTAAAGTGTGTTTAAAAGATGCTGTTAGGAATCAAACTAGCAGGCATATTATACTTGCCTTTACTAGGTGTAAAGATGCACAGCTTTAACTATTAAAAACAAAAAAACAAAAACAAAAAAAACCCCAACAAATGCATCATTAGAGCTTTCTTCAGTACCTGGAGTACAGAATTATCAATGCCCTTTCAGGAGACAAGCATGTGCTTAAAATGAATTCTTAAAGGTTGAATTTCACCCCAGTTTAGAGGGCCTGTTGCAAACCTTATGTACTCCAAATGGCTTTTTAGAAAGATAAGTCATATATAAGGGATTTTTGTCTGCCCTTTGCAATATGGAAATTCTACCCAAAATGCAAAAATAATCATATTAATTAAATGTTATTATTACAGATTCAAACCAAAAACATCAGGAAATGTGAAAGCTAAGATCTCTTAGTAATGAGGCTTTCATAGTATAAGATTCCAATCTACTGTGATAAGACAGCTTGGATGTGAAATAAATGTCACCAAGTATTAATAATAACTCTTCCACATTGCACTGGGCCTGACCCTGAGATTCTTACTCTGCCAAAACTCCCATTAACTCAAAGAAAGCAAGGAATTTTAGGATGTATCTGGCGAATTTACTATGGATATCTGTAGAGAATCTCAAATTGCCAGTTCATCTCCTTAGGCACTGAAACTATGGTGTCTGTCACTTGGTACCAATTTTGATTCTGTACAAGAAATTGCAAGAAAGTAGCTATATGGATTGAACACCTTGTTGATCTGTAAAAGGGTGTGATTACATTGTTGTCTATTGCGGGGTCTGAAGACCGTCACATGTTTCGGACTACAGTGGAGTCGAAAGTTTTATTTCCAGTTCTGTGAAGTATTGAAAAGGAATTAAAATTCTAACAGAGAGGCCTCCTGGGAAAACCTCAGGATTATGTTGTTCTCTTAATAGTTTCATGTTAGTTTTAACTATTGTTTTAATATTTAATATTATAGGTTGTATAAGTGCCACTCAATCTTCTATGTGAGTTCTGTTAGTGATCAAGACACTGAAACACAAAGAAAGAAAGAAAAATACCAAAGCAAAGGGTACAGGCCAAAAGAGAAGAAACATCTGCCCATTATCTTATTCTTATACTTTATATGATTTTCCAGGCCAGCATTATGTACCTGATTCTTTGAAGCTCCAGGTACAAGCCCAGCCAACAACTCATAGGGTAACCTGTTCTTCTTCTACATAACCAAGAGGACAGTCACTCTCTGATCTACCTCAGTGGGAACTTGAGAGGTAAATAAGGCCCCAGTTATGTTTGTAGACATTCATGTTGGAATGATTTAATGGTTCATTTAACTCTTGCCCCTGTGTCACTGAAGAAAATATTGGTAGATTTCTTAAAAATCTTCATTAATTTCCTGGCTGCTATTGCTTTGAATATTTCTAACTATGGCAGTCCTGTGATGTCTGCTAGCAAGTTATTCTGTTCTCTAATTGGTTTTACTGTTGTAAATTGTTTCCTTTTATTTTGCTTAAACTTTTCCTGTTTCAACTTTAGGCTATTACTATTATCTGCACCTACACTGACTGTAGAAAATATCCCCCTTGCTCTCATTTTCTTATTAATTCTTCACAGTCCTGCTGTCATGGACCATCTTCTCTTCGTCATCTTTTCTCCAGGCTGTTAAAATTCAGTTCTTCCAACCTCTCTTCATAAGTGAAATTTTCCAAAGTCACTTGCATTTGAAGTATTTGTTGCCTTTCTTTGGATATTTTCTAGCTTACCAGTATGTGAAGATCCCAGAGACTGCATACAGTACTCCAGATGTGGCTGCACCAAAACCCCATAAAGAATAACAACTGTAGAGAAGGGCTGTGGCCTCCCTCGGAGTCTGGGCCCAAGGAAGGGCCTGAATGCCTCCCCAGACAGATTTAGGAACTGCAGGGCTCCGGCCCCGGAAGCAGAGGGGCGGACCCCAAACAGGAAGGGGAAATATAAAAGCCCAGCCATGCAGCTCAGTGGGGCGGGAGCTGCCTCAGGGGAAGGATGTGGCTTCCCACTGGTGGCGAGCTGGCGGAAGCCGGGCCCCTACTAGGGGGCCGCCCCAATGCCCTCTGCCCAGTTTACCTGGGCCCAGTGACTGGGAAGGGATCCCTGAGGCTAGAGACTGGGGGAAGCGTCCTGGGTGCACCGCTGTCCGGACCCAGTGTCTCTCCCTGCGGATGACCCTGAGGATCCGTTGGGCCCCTGCGACCTTGAGGAGCAACCTTTGGCAGAGGACCCCTGGTGGAACAACCAGCGGTGGTCGGCCCTTATGACCTGGAGGAGCTGCCTTCTGGGGAGGAGCCCAAGGAGCTGCCGGATCTGCCTCCTATGGACACTGAGGGCCTGGTCGGGATCCCCAGAGCGATCAACCCCACGGACCCTGAGGAAGTCCCTGTGGACCCAGGTACCTGGATCCCAGGGTGGGAGGAAGTAGCCCAGGGAAGGCTGGCTGCCACATAGTGGGTGGCGGAGCCAGCTGTTGTCAGCGTGTTTCGGCTGGAGCCCCGCTGGCCACGGTGGCAGACTGCTCTGCCCTGGATAGGGCCCTGGGCTGGGACACAGTGGAGACAGGGGGCCCTGCGTCCCCCTCCCTCACCCCTCATTCCTAACCACCTGGAGTGCCTGCCCCGCCCTGCCTAGGGGCCGGGGGCAACTGACTCTCGTGCCTGCCCCGCCGTCCCTAGGGGCCGGGGGCAACTGACTCTCGTGCCTTCCCCACCCTACCTAGGGGCCGGGGATGACCAACTCTTGTATTGGCCCACCCTGCCCAGGGGCCGGGGCCACGAACACTTGAACTGGCCCACCCCACATAGGAGCCGGGGCCCACTATCACTTCTTTGTGGACAGGTGCGGTATAAGTTGGCCGGTGGACTGGCCCGCGGCGCTTGAATCAGCGCCAACCCACTTACAACAACTATCCTAATCGTACTTTATCTCTTTTCTTTATATACCAGAAAGCTAGTAATTGCCGTTATGACAGCAACATCACAATTCATGCTCATGTTTGATTTATTTTCTTATTTTTCACCATATTTTTCCCATTGCACTACTTTATATTATCCCATCTTATACATATGAAATGGATATTTTCTACGCAAGGTAACCACAATAATTCAGTCAGTTATGTATTAATTCTATAGTCTTCTTAGTTATACATAGCATTCCCACAGGAAAATGTGTCTATTACATTACAGAAGACTAGAGATAAGGGATCTTAGGTAGTTTAAATCAGTATATATCTGCTGAAGAGAATGGAGCGACAGTTATTGGTAGAGCCCTACACGGATACAAAAATGTGGATCCGCATCCAGTCTGCATCTGCTCAGTGTCAGCCTGTAACCAATCCAGGATCCAATGTGTCTACCACATTTTCTTTCACCATTGAACTTATCACATTACATTTCACCATTGAACTTATCACAATATCAGCTTAGTTTGTGATGCATCTTTTATGTGCTCATCTGTGCTGTCTGCAATTAAAATGTTTTCCTTAATGAGTCCAATTACAACCTGGCCTGGTCTCCCTCTGAATTGTTACCACTCTGTTGTAAGGGGACCTCAACTGCTGGACCTCACATACTTCTAAGTCTTCTGAATCTGGGTAGAATCTAGTCACTGTTTCTGGCTCTGAATCCCAAGTTCATACCTCAGGTCTGAGCTCTTCCTTAGGACATGGGACTGTACAATCCAGATGTCATTACCCCCAAAATAGTGCTCCAGACTTTCAAGTTCCCACTGACTTAAACAGACTTCTAGAAAGGTCCACTGAGGATAGAGGGACTCTGACTTCTAGTGTCAGGTTTAGCAAAGACCTTTCTTAATCACATTTTGCTGTTTTTTAAAAGTACAGAGTAACAGAAGTCTTAAGGGGTATCCTCCCCATATCTGTTCTCATCCCTCCTTTTTCCATTGGAAAATGCTGATGTGAAGAAAATAAAACAGCTTTTAAGAACATACTGATTTTGTCAAAACTTTTAAGAGGAAATTGTCAAAATGCTTTGACTATTATGTTTGACTTGATCAATACCAAATGTTTATTTGAGTAACTTGTTGCAATACAAAATGGAGTTCACAATCTGACTCAGACATATTCCACTTTGCAAATGGCAATTTCCTTTTCCAAGATGAATGCATGGAGTCACTTCATGTGTCCACAATCTTTGTATGAAAAGGAGGTGAGAGTGGTTAGTGAGAGGAGATAAGCGTTTGTATATCAGCCAACCCAAGACATAATACAGTCTGAGTCTATTAATTTCCACATTGAATCTCTCCACACAGTCCCCATCACGGGGCAGTGGCTAACAGAGGTTGCTTTGATAGCTCCATGGGGGGCCAGGGCTAACATGGATACCCAAAGAGATTGTTTTAACCTCCAGCTGGTTCTCTTGAGACCATTACTGCTTCAGGGGCAAAATTCTGCTTCTCCTAAAGGGGATGGGAAAGTCCCTGCCTTTGTACCAGTAGGAAGTTGGGAAACATCTTACTAGTTTGCTCTATTCCTACAGGTACCGGTGAAATTTCCATCAGAAATGGTCAATTTGGGCTAAAGTGCTCACAAAGTGGTCACCTTATCTGTTTTTTTTTTTTATATTTTCACTGACATTGAGGTTGAAGTAAATAGAACTCTCTATTTACTTATTTTTTCTTATTATGGTGATTGTTGAACTGTATCCTCAGTCATGCCCATCTTCTGCTTTACTAAATCATAAGAATGTAAATATTCCTCTGCCTTAGAATGAACACTGCTACCCCTCAATCAGCTCACCTTCTCCAGCAAAGTACAAGAATGAAAATGTGAGCTTTTAACTATGCCCTACAAGTTAACGAACTGTTGCTCTGGAGAGCCCATGGGTAAAAACAATTCCAGAATCAAGGGATTTCGACTGAATATACCCTGCCTGGGAGTCCCAAGGCATTAGTTTTGCTAGGATGCCTTAGCTGACCTCAAGTGCTGCAGCTGCACATAAAGAGAAACTGGTGAGGCAATTTTATCAAAGAATAAAAAAGTACAATAATTCATTTCCAAGTCTCAGATACATCACTTGCTATTTTTCACAGAGCTGGGCAGCTGAGTCACACTGGTATTTTGTAGGTACCAGTAAAGGGAAGGTATTCAGATCCATTCTGCTGACATGGAGCCTGATCCTGAGTGGTGCTCCTAAATGCCATAGATGTCATCTGGGTTAAACAGAAATGCACCAAACTACGTGGGATAAGATACAGAGTGACCTAGACAAATTGGAGTATAGGGCTAAAAGACAACTGATGTTGAGATTCAGTAAGGACAAGTACAGAGTCCTGCACTTATGACAGAAGAATCCCATGTTCTGTTACAGACTGGAGATCAACTGGCTTGGTTGTTCTGTTGAGAAGGACTTGGGGGTTAACAGCGAACAAGAAGATGGATATGAGTCAAGAAGATCAATGGAATATTGGGCTGCATTTGTAGCAGCATAGACAGCAGATTGAGGGAAATGATTATTCCCTTCTATATGGCAGTAGTGTGGCCACGTTAGGAGTATTGTGTCCATTTTGGCCCCTCACCACAGAAAGGACATGGACAAATTGGAAAGAGTCCAGCAGAGGGCAACAAAAGTGATTAGAGGCATGGAGCACATGGCTTATGAGGAAAGGCTGAGGAAATTAGGCTTGTTTAGTCTGGAGAAGAGAAGAATGAGAGCGGAATTTAGTAGCAGTCTTCAAAAACATGAAAGGAAGTTCCAGAGAGAATGGAAGTATGCTGTTCTCAGACATGGCAGGTGACAGAACAAAGAACAATGGTCTCAAGTTTCAGTGGAGGAAGGACTAGTTTGGATAATTAAGTAAGGTCTGAATGCCTGAGGCCACTTCCTCTGCTCAGTCAGCTGAAAGGGGCACATCTTATTTACTTGGGCTTTGTTACTTAGCATAATTCCACTGTATATGGATAAAGTCACCCAGGTGCTAGGCATAATGGGAAATAACTAATATAGCTGGTGTGGGGATTACAAATCACTTCTGTGTTAACTGCAAGGGCAAGAAAATGTTTTGCTTTGATTGTATGAACAAGAGACAGCAGAACTCTGTTTAGCCTGTTGTGATGAAAAATTCACTGTCACCTAACAGAACTCCAAAAGGTGGCTGTTTTGGTATTGGAAGAGGAGGCTTGCTGCTGAGATTGTACTAGTTCTGCCAAAGCTAGCTTCAGGCATTGCTTGACTCTCTTCTCTTATTCTTAAAACAGAGAGTTAATGATTCCTCTTGGAGTCTTCTGGGTTTTTTTTTCTAAGCAGGGATGTTGCTCCTGAGTCAGTAGAAAGGCTTTACCATGAGCTAAATTTCTTTAAGAGCTGAAATCATTAGAGAAGCTGGGAGAGTCTGATTGAGTGGGAACCACAAGCAGCTGATGCTACAGGCAGCTGAAAGGAACTCTGAGTGATTGGTGCCTGCAGGAGCCACAAGTGGCTCTTGTCTATGGCTGGTGGAAGGAAGCCATGAGCAGCCAGCAGGAGCCATAGTCGGTGTCTATAATCGGTGGAAGCCACAAGTGGTTGGCACCTACTGCTCATTGGAGCCATGAGAGACACAAATGGTTGGTGTCTATGGTTGGTAGGAGCCAGAAGATGGGACTCAATGAAGCCTAGAGGTGGCAGAGAGCAGCTGAAGGGGACTGATTGAGTCATCCCAGACCTGAAAGGTGGACACTGAACCTGTGATGGTCAGTACCAGTGGTAAAAGAGAAGTGAAGCATGCATCTTACATACACTAGGATGGTGTGGGTTTAAGAATTCTGCATTTGCACTGTTTTCCCAAACTAGCGCTGGTTCTGATATTGACTTTTTCTTGTTTTTATTAAAAAGTTTATGTTCTACACTAAGACTTTATGTTTGCGAGATGGGAAGCATTGCCTTTTAGTGCATCTGTAGAATAGTGTGAGATTTCCCAGGAGACTGGGCGGGAGCTTGAGCCGGTTTGGTGGTGTATCATTGACAGGACCCCCTAATTATAGAACCCAGCCCTTTGCTGCTGCTGCCTTTGCCTGGCAGAATCGTTACAATAAGAAAACCTTTTTCATTTGAAGGTAGGTGAAGCACTTGAATGGGTTACCGAGGTATGTCTTGGAATATCTGACTTAGAGGTTTTTAAGGCCTGGCTTGACAAAGCCCTGGCTGTAATGATTTAATTGGATACTATTTTGAGCAGGGGGCTTGACTAGATGACCTCTTGAGGTCCTTTCTATGATTCTTTGTGGCTCGAGTTTCAAAAGAGATCATTTTTAGTGAGCATTATTTTAGAAGTCTGGGCTTAGGTGTCACAATGGGAATGGCTGGCCGCTGAGCACTTTTGAGAACCTGGGCTGCAGAGGAGGGGAATGTGAAGAATGTGAAGAATGAGAAGGATCATTTTCTGGCTTTTCAGTAGAGCACAGTTTAACTGGACTGTACACAACACAGTATTTCATGGGATTCTTTTTCTGTCAGGGGATGGTTCAGAAAACTTGATGGGTCATTTAGAGCATTAATGTCGGATTCTGTCTCTGTACGATACATTTTTATGAAGCTTAACCTATTGTTGGAAACTATTTGGATTCTTTCTTTCTTTCTTTCTTTCTTTCTTTCTTTCTTTCTTTCTTTCTTTCTTTCAGCCTGGCAGCCTCATTGGTTTAATATATAGAGCTATTTTGAAGGGCTTTATTTTTACTGTAAACTTTTCCTATAGGACTCTTCCAATGAGGCCATGTTGATTGATGTCACCTTCCTTATGTGGCTAGCCTTGGAAACCACAAATAGTTTTATGACCCACAGAATTCAGAAGCATAGATGTTCCTTTGCCCGGTTTTTTTTTTTTCTACTCTGTGCAGCACACTTCATTACAGTGGGAAGATTGTTTCTTCCTTCCTCAGTAACCATCTATTAGAAGAACAATTGTGTGTCTGGATTTCATAAAACTCTATTATGAAGCTGCTTTTCTAGGGTTTCATATTATTTGCTTTATCACAGTGCTGTTACTGAAAAACTTGTCAGTCATCTCTTGCAGAATATTCAGTGCTTACCTTATCCATTGAGATGCAGTTATTATCTAGTATGTTATGTATGTTTGCAGATTTATCCAGGATTGATGTATGACAGGCAATTTTTCTTCAATTTCCTATGTCATCCACTGGTTGTGCTGTTTCCCTGTTAAAATGAATAGCCTTTTAAATCATCAGTAGCTGGGCTGTTTCCTCACTTTCCATTCTTATTTTCTCAATGAACTTTTTCTCTCCCTTCCCTGTCTGCTCAGAAAGTGGTCTGTTGTTACAGTTTATTCTCTGGCTAGATATATATAGTCTGTCCTATATAGATTTTTACTTCTGCAGTCAAAATTACAAATAGTCTAGTTAGTTGGCAACATTTTGTTGCCCTGTAAAAATGCTGATTATTCTACATCTGCTGTTTTGAATTCAACTGTGTATGTATTCCTGTGCACTTAATTTTATTAGATTGAATCTTTAAAAAAAAAAAATCCATGTATTTGCAAGTATGTTTAGCGTCATTTTAGAATGCACTCCAAATTCCCTCTCAAAAATCATTTGTTTCCCTTAATAAATAGTCAGGAAAATCAAATCATGAAATGGCAGCTGATTAACAGACTGAATAATTTTTTAGCATTATTTCTTGGTGTAGGTGTACTTTGATCTTCCTGTAACATTGGATATAAGATATGTGACAGATTTGCTCACTTTCCTCTGCATTTAATATACAAAATATTACACTTGGTTTTACGCAGCTATCACAGTTGCATATATAAATCAAGTTAATTGCACAGGCAAATTAATACTTAAATGTTCAGCTATTTGTACATATAATCAAAAGATTACAGTGCAGAAACACAGTAGTTGTGCGTGACACTGATCTTGAATGAAGAACTTCAGTGAGACTCCATGGTAGTGGAAGGGTCTACCCGTTATGTTCCCCCAAGATTTTGGCCATAATTATGAAAAAGGCACTGTGAAAATCGATAGACTGTTATAATTTACCTGTGCATATTATTTTTATTTATATATGCTTTCCAAGTGCCTTTAACTTTTTTTGCTTTTTCTCCTTTTCACACCATTAAACTGTTCCAGTAATACAAGCAATCCTATCTTGGCCCCTCTGTTATATCCATTCCAATAAGCCTATTCCTGAACGGTAAAAACAAAGCCAAAAGCAGAGTACGGTTATTTGTCAAAATAAGAGAGCCAGATGGTTGCCAAGGAAGACAGAGGGCTCATAAAGTTTAATAGAATAGTAAGTAAATAGACAAAAAACAAAAAAAAAACTCCAAACAAACTGAAGAATGAGTTCATTTAAAAATGTTTACCCAGCAAACAAAAAATATCAAACCAATGCAAGCAAATTCCAAAGGGGTAGCCGTGTTAGTCTATTGTAGAAAGACAACAGAGTCTTGTGGCACTTTTAAAGACTAACAGATTTATTAATCGCATGAGCTTTCGTGGGAGAAAATCCCACTTCGTCAGACGCTTTGAAGATAGGAAAGTTACAGAGTGGGAGGAAATTAAATGCAGGGGAGTGTATGACATAGCATCAGGTCAGGCTGTAACAGCAAATCAAAATAGGTGTTAGGATTCAAAACACTGGGGAACAGCACATAGAGGAGGGGGAGGTCAATTCACTTGATGTAATGCGAGAAAAATCCATAGTCCCTGTTTAACCCCAAGACAACTGAGTCAAATTTGCATATAAGTTCGAGTTCTGCAGACTCTCTTTGAAGCTGTGATTTGTTATTCATCTGTTTCAACACAGCTATTAACAAGTCGTTAAGGGAGTGAGCAGGGAGATTGAAGTGTTCCCCTGTGTTGAAACAGATGAAATTTTTGGATTTTTCTCGCATAAAAATACAGATCCCATTCTTGATTTTGCCATATCCTTCCTTTGTGATCTTGGATGTGGAACTTAATCTTTCCTTACTTAAATTCCTAATAGGTAAAATGGAGATAATTTAAAGCCCTGGTCGGGACCGTGGGGCTCGCTTGTCCCCGAGTCCCGCGCTCCAGCTGCCGCAGCTGGAGCGGGGGTCCTGGGGATAAGGGACCGCGGGGCTTCCTTCTCGCCGGGACATGAGTGGTCCCGGCGAGAAGGGAGCCCTGAGGTCCCTTCTTGCTGGGATCCCCGCTCCAGCTCTTCCTCCTGGCCTGGACCACTCGGTCGGGGAAGTTGTCCCCGGGACCCCAGTGGTCCAGGCTAGGAGGATTCCCTTCTGCCGGGGACGTGGGAAGTCCTGAGCAGAAGGGAGCCAAGTGGTCCGAGGCAGAAGGGAGCTTCTCGCTCCCTTCTCCCTCGGACCGCTCAGGGGCTTGCTGCCCCAGGGAGAGCCAGCCCCATGCGGGGCTGACTCTCCCTGGAGCAAACAAGTGGACTTAGATAGTCCAGTGAGGACTCTCTAAGTCGATTTACTAAGGGCCCCTTTAAGTCAACTTATTAAAGTCGACCTTCTTAAAGTCGACCTTAATTCCCTAGTGTAGACATAGCCACAAGGAGTATAGAATGTTCTGGCATGTGTTATGGGGGGAGGGAAAATAAACAGCAATTTTAAAATTTCAGAGGTGAAATCTTGGCCCTAGTGAAGTAATTGGCAAAACTCTCATTGATATTAATTGGGTCAGCATTTTGCATCAGTTCTGAAGGGTTTGGCCAATCTATTGCTATGCAGATATTCATGGTACCTTTTCCAGTGAATTGCCATTCTGTGGAACTGAAGACAGGTAGAATCTATGTGTATTTCATGATTCATTTGCTTGTATACACTAATGACAAGTCTTTATCTTCTGTATTGTGAATATTTATATAGCAAAGCTTTTTCTATTTAGAAAAATTTCACTGGGTAAACATGTAGAGTTGTACGAATATTTTTTCCCTGCCTGTGTGGACATACATCCTGGTATAAGAGCCACTTTTTATTTGGTTTATGTTGAGTCCCTTCCCAGGCAATACAAGCTTCCAACAAACAAACCACTCGTAGACTGAAATAAGAGTGTGTATGCGGGTGATTATATCAGTATAACCATATCAGTTTAAATTCACACTTTATGGCTATGTCTACACTAGAAAATTAAGTCGACTTAAAGTTGACTTTATTAAGTCGACTTAACAAAGTCAACTTAACTTTTCTAGTGTAGTCCCTTGTCAACCTTAAGTTGACTTAATAAGGTCGATTTAGGCGCTAATCCCCGTCCACACTGGTTTTGAGTCAACTTAAGGAGTTGACTTAAGGCTTAAGTCGACCTAAAAGGAGGTGTTTTTAAATCGACTTAAGCTTTAAGTTGACTTAATAAAAGCTCAGTGTGGACGTGGCTTTGTTTAGGTCGACTTAAGCCTCCTTAAGTTGACCTAATTTGCCAGTGAAGACGCACCCTATGTTACTTATCTGTGTAGGCTAGGCCTAAGTGAAGGAGTTATGGCTTTAAGTATTTCACTTGAGATCTTTGAATAGCAATGTTATCGTATATAAAAATGAAATTAATGGCTGATTCTCCTCCAGGTTGGCTTGAATTAGAGTAAACAGAGCCACTTCATTCTGTGGGCCAACTTCTACTCTTAATTACAATAGTTCAAATTCTGTTTCATTACAAAATGCAAGTCATAGAATCAAAGAAACTGGAAGGGACCTTGACAGGTGTTCGAGTCTAGTTCCTTGCACTCGTGTCAAGACCAACTACCCCCATTAAACCATCCCTGGCAGGTGATTGTCCAACCTGCTTTTAAAAACTTCCAATGTAGGAGATTCCACAACCTGCTGAGGCAACTTATTCCAGTGTTTAATCACCCTGACAGTTAGGAATTTTTTCCTAATATCTAGGCTGAACCTTCCTTGCTGTAATTTAAGTCCGTTGCTGCTTGTCCTACCATCTGTGATTAAGGAGAACAATTTTTCTCCTTCTTCCTCATAAAAACCTTTTAGGTATTTGAAAACTGTTATTGTATCCTCTCTGTCTCCTTTTTTCTAAACTAAACAAACCCAGCTCTTTCAGTCTTCCCTCACAAGTCAAATGTTCCAGACCTCTAATAATTTTTGTTGCCCTTCTCTGGACTTTCTCCACATCCTTTTCGAAATGAGGTGCCCAAAACTGAACACAATACTCAAGTTGAGGCCTAATCAGTGCAGAGTAGAGTGGAAGAATCACTTCTCATGTCTTGCTCACAATGCTCCTGTTAATACACCCCAGAATGGCATTTGCTTTTTTTGCAACAGTATTACACTGCTGATTCGTATGCAGCTTGTGATCCACTATTACACCCAGATCCCTTTCTGCAGTACTCCTTCCTAGGCAGTCATTGCCCATTTTGTACATGTGCAATGGGTTGTTCAACCCTTAGGGTAGTACTTGGCACTTATCTTTATTGAATTTCATTTTATTTATCTCAGATCATTTCACTAGTTTGTCCAAATCATTTTGAATTGTGAGCTTATCCTTCAAGGCGCTCACAACCCCTCCCAACTTGGTATCATCTGCAAACTTTATAAGTTGCTCTCAGTGCCATCATCTAAGTCATTCATAAAAATGTTGAACAAAACCAGATCCAGGACAGATATAATAGGATAAATTATAATATAATAGGATAAATTATTTATTCACCCGATACATTCAATCCACCTTTTCTCCTAAAAATGGCAATGTCATTACTACAGTACCAGTCATCTGCAATTCTCAGTATTGCAGAGATAATTTCATTGTGTTACTATGTCAGATCATGTATTATTTTCTAAAAGCATTCATTTTTAAAAATCATATGCTCTTAAAGTATCATTTTACTATTAAAATATTTGTCACTTGAATTTCAATCCTTGTGTCCGTAGTGATATTTTGGCTTGATGTATTTATGTTATCACACCAAATGGCTATTAAGAAAAGAATGATTTTTTTTAATTAATGTGTTCTTATCTTTTGTTCAGTTTCATCAGCACAGTTTTTAATGAAATATTTATTATCAAAATCATCCCTCCCATACATCCAAATTGTTGAAATTTCTATTAATGTTTGTGAGTGTGTCATCATAGTAATAAAAAATCATGGAAATAGCCAGTTAAGATAATGTTAACCGCTCCCCATTGATATATCTTATTGGCTAAATACCATAATACTCAGATTCATTAACAGTCTCATCAGCGCTATAACAGACTCCCTGTCATTTCAAGACTACAACCATTTATATGTCACATACCCAGTTATTCAGAATATCACTCCACTGGACAGGATCAACTCTACCCTTAGGTACATACAGTTATCATACAGGAATACTTTTACTATAAAATTCTATATTGTATTATTTCTGTTGACAGAATTCTTAGGGCAGAGTTGGGCTTTGAATGAAATTATGAGGGCTAGAAAGTCTGCATTGTGGGTGATTGAATGGCAGGAAACACGGGTTGGAATTCTGGCCCCTTTTGAAGGTAAGAGGAGTTTTGCCATGATTTTTGTGGGGTTAGGATTTCACATTCTCTTCAACCCCAGTTCTTGGTAGTGCAGCCAGGTCACAAAGCCAAGTGGACAATTCTGGAGAATTAAAGTTCCAAGGTCTGATTTTTATTTTCACTAAGATATCTTTACTTAATGGGGAAGGTTTACTGGAGCAACATATCTTGACCAGCTGACATGTATTAAAACTAAAATTTAACATCTGGACTAGGACTGTAACATGTTTGTTAACATGTATTAGCTAATGTGTTAAAATTGCTGTGTAGATATGTATGGTTTGTGAAGCATCATTTCTATTTAAAGGCTTTCAATGTCAGTTTCAGTGGAAAACATAATACATCCCTAATGACAGTGTTGCTAAAGTACCTTCATTAATAGTATCTTGATCTACACCTTTACTATGTTGTATTCTGAATTCTTGCCATCCTCTTGCCTCCACTAGCACTAAGAGACAGCAAGCAGTCAGGGTTGTAAGAAATAGGTTTCCTAAACATTCCAAGAGGCCAGTGCTACATAGTGAAGCTCTACTGTTTGTCTCCAAATCCCACCTGGGAGCAACCTCCTCGAGTATGCATTCCTGAGCCTATAGTCTCATAACATAATTCCCTCCAGAAACTGATAAAAAAGGGGGATATTTAGTATAATACACTTAGCAAACTGCAGCAAAGTAGCAAAAAGTATTGGGTGAAATGGGAAGTCTGGATTATTTATGCTTAAATCCCCCTCCTCAACCCAGCAGGACCTTGACAAAGTGGAACTAGAAGGACTCTATGGCTATGTCTACACTTGTAAATTTAGGTCGACTTAGCATGTCTACACCTAAATTTAAAGTCGACTTTGGGGGGAACTTACAAAGTCGACCTAGAGTATCCACACTGGATGCCTAGGTTGACTTCTAGGGGCTAGGGGGACCTAGGGCAGGTCCACGGTGGCAGGGGGGCACCTCTTGCCCAGTGCCAGGGGACTCAGCCTTTTCCCCATTGTACCTGGGTACAGTGGGGCAAAGGGGGACAGGGACCCTGGCAGGGCATAGGGGCAGGGAGGGCAGTGGTGGAGTCCTGGAGTAGCCCTAAGTCGACTTAGGGCTATTCCAGGTCTACACTGGCCTAAGTCAACTTTAAAAAGTCGACTTTAGGCTTACATCAAATTAAAATGAGGTTTAATAAATTCGACTTAATTTTCCTTAAGTCGACTTTATTTTCCTTAAATTGACTTAAGCAACTTGCTTAAGTCGACTTAAGGAAACTGTAGTGTAGACGCAGGGTAAATTAAGTTGACTTTAAGTCGACTTAATTTACAAGTGTAGATACACCCTTCAATAGAAAGGTAGGCTGGACACCAGTTAGGAACACCATACAGAGGATTTCATCCTCTGAAGACTATGAAGCCCTGCTTTGCCGAATAAATTTATGTCCACATAGAAGGATTTTTTGAGTTACCAGGGGGAAGCGGAGGCATGATCAAGCCACATTAGGCAGATCATTTTTCATCCACAGAATGGGAACTACTTCAGCTGTTGGTCTAATAATTCACCCCAGGATCTTTGTGCTCCTAACTTTCATTGGATATGGCTCTTGCTCCTTGACATTTAGAAGAGGCTGGATGGAATGGAATGTTGCTCTCGTTTCACAAAGTGACTATGGTCTGTAAAGGGGCCAGGTGATTTAAAGATGTATATCACAAAGTCCTCAGATATGGCTGCTTTTCAACGAGGCATCTCTGAAATATAGTACTTGAAAAGTGAGCAAGGAACTACCAGAGATGGTATAAACCTGCACCTGAAAACCAACAGTCCTTTAATCAGTGATGGTTGAAATTCAGTATGGGTATAGCAGCTAAAGATTTCTTTTATGGTGCAAACATCAATTTGTTTAATAGTTTCCATCTGTTACTAGTAATCATCATCTACTTTAAAGAGTCTTGTCAAATAATAAAATAGCCACAGCTTAATTGTTTCATGTTACAGCAATTCAATTACGTGTCAGGAAAGCTCTCGGTGAAACTAGACCCCCAGTAAATTAATTAAAAAGACTTATGAAATCAGTGTTTATCTCTACAATTAACAATAAAATTCCCAAGCAATAACATTGCAGAATGGTATTAGCTGCATAGCAAATGTGCATGGTGTTGGTCAGAAGAGCATCTTGTAGAGTGGATTGTCTGGAAAGGTCTTATGGTAGTATATGGTCATACAATTTTATTCCTAATTTTCTCATGCTGTTAGTATAAGTGTATAAACAATTGGAGTATTTGCACATCAGCAAGAAACAACTGGAGTATTTGAACATAAACATTTGCACATGTACAGAACTAGCCATATCTGAGTGCAAAATTACATCTTTTGGGGAGTATGATCATAATAATTGTTACTCCAGATTGTGTGCCATTGAATGCACATCTTTGGACTTTTGGACCTGACTTTTTAATAAATGTGCAGTAATATTTTTATCAGTGGCAAAAATCTAGTTGACTTCATAGAGAATAAACTAAATAAAATAAAAACTAGCTGATAGTATCTAAAAGGTGAATAAACTCAAATTCTTGAATTATAGCAAACTACAGTGTCCCCAGAAAGCTTTCCAGGGTAAGGGTCTTTCTTTAGGCAGTGTAGGTTTGTCTTGGAGTCATCTGGACACCTATTAAATTGCCCTGCAATTTGATTAAATGATGATAAATATTCTCTCACTAATGGAGCTGTTTACTCATAAACATGGATGTCAGAAATTCAGAACAAAATATTCAAAATAAACTGATTTCAGCCAAATCTGCCTGTCACTTTGAAGAATGTTTCAATTTCACTTTACTGCTGAATATATCAATATGCAAGATCATTGTGATTCTCTTGGTGTGATCAGAATATCATAAATAAATATGTGCAATTTAGCTCTGGTAGGGTTTAGTTTACTTTAACAAAAGTGGCAAAAATACCAGTTCTCTAATTTAAACTGAGGGAAAAGCCTCTTTGCAAGACTCGGGAGTGCTGGGGAAGGTGGGTGGGGGGATTGGTGGTGTAGGGAAGCATTTGGAACTGCAATACTTCACACAGCATATGTTAGGGGAATTTGAAATGAAATAATTCCGAGAAACAAGTTTGGCATACAGTATTTCTTTCATATTAAATCTCATTGTTAAAGCTCATTGTCACCTGATATTCTATTCTATTGGGAAAAAATAATTTTCTTCACCACAATTCAAGTGCTTGTATTTGGCAATTCTTTTATAATAACTTACATTTACTTAAGAAAGAAAATTATTTCTCTACTGCCAAGATTACAGAATTATACAGTACAATGAGTTAAAGAGCACTTATTGTACACAATAGAAAGATAGTTTAAAAATTTTAACCTTGACATGGTGTCAACTCAAGAATTCAAGGTTGGCTGACCTTTGATTGCTCTTTGCTGTCCCTGACAGATGTTCCCCTGTGCCAGTTTTTGTCTCCCTTGTATGTGTGGCCACCCCTCCCAGGCTGCTCATGGGAATGGCTCTTTTACAGCTTCTTTGGTGCCATGGCCCTGCCTAGGGAGGAGGCCCCTTAACTATTGTTCCAGCCCTGGCTCGGCGTAGGGTGGACAATGCCTAGGCGTGCAAGACCAGAGTGGCTTGGTTTTTACAAAGGGCATGAGTCACACACCAACACCTGTGACTATGAGTCACATACCTGCAGCCCAAGACTCTGCCTGGACTTGTCCCTTGTTTTCCCTACAGTTTTCCCTGCCCTCTCTCCGCCCCTGTAATTCAGGGAGCCTATCAGAATTACTGGCGGGAACTCTTTGAATTTGTCTATAAAAGCAGACCTTTTTGGGGCCAGACCCCAGAATAGGTTCCTGCACTGCCTCCTGGCCTGATCAACCTGGGGTCTTTGGGGGACCCTTTCTCCTCAATTTTTAATTGAGCGTATCCCCGTTTTAACTCCCCTTCCACGAACAACGAATTTTCTCCTGGAGATCTCCTGAATTACGAACTACGAGCTGAACCGAGTCCTCTCTGCACTCTTCGATGCTGTTGCTGCTTCTGCTTCTGTCCTTGCTGATCCCCCTCTCTCAGATTCTCTCTGCCTTAGGTCGTTGGGATCGTTTTCCCCAGTGGGCAAACTCTAAATTTACCTCGGGGTCTGTACCGGAGACCCCTTCCTGCTCCGCGGTTCCTTTCCACCGCGGTAGCATAAGCCGTGCCGCTGCTGAGCTGTCTGCCTCTGTGGGCCCTGCCCGGAGCTCCCTGCTCCCAGCCATTCCAACCTCACACTGTGTTAAGTTTTACTAGTGTAAGTTTGTTGCTGCTGATTTGCTGCTGATTTGCTGACCGGTTTTTCTCCTTAGCTGTGTTAAGTTTTACCATTGAAGTTTGTTGCTACTGATTTGCTGTTGGTTTTTTCTCCTTAGTTTTATCTTTGTTAGATTAAGTTTTTACTATTGTGCCCTGTTATAGATCTGTTAAGATTCTTTCTGTGCCTTTCCCGAGCCCTTTGCCGCCTGGCTGTTGCCTTCCCCATCTCCATGTGCTTTTCTCTGATCCCCCTTGCTGTTGTCCGCCTCTCCGTTGCTCTCCCTTTGCTCCCTCCGCTGCTTTCCCCGACTTTCCCGGACCTGCTCTCCACTTCCCTTGCTGCCTGCCGTCGCTTTCGCCGACTTTCCCGAACCCGCTCTCCACTCCCTTTACCCCCCCCTGCCGCTTTCCCTTTGCTCCCTCCGCCGCCTTTCCTGGACCCGCTCTCCACTTCCTTTGCTGCCCTCCGTCGCTTTCCCCGACTTTCCCAGGTCCATTCCCTCACTGCCTTTTCCCTCTGCCGCTTGCCCCGAACTTCCCAAACCCTCTTTCTGTCCCTTTGCTGCCGTTTTTCTGCCACCCGAAACCCCTGTCTGGTCTTCCCCTCAAACCCCCTGACCCCCTGTGTCTTGCTGCCCAGATCCACCCTAGACCTCCCCTTTACCTCCATTCCCTTGCCCAGTTTCCCCACGCGCTCCCTCCATGTGTTACCTCCCCTTTACCTCCATTCCCTTGCCCAGTTTCCCCACGCGCTCCTTCCACATGTTACCTTGCCCCCACCTTCTGAGTTTGCTTCCCTGGTCTGTTCCCCTGTTCACCTCCGCTCCAAGCACACTCCAGCCCATCTTTGGTGCCTCCACACCTAGCCTGCAGACTACCTAAGTCTCCCCCTGCAGGGCTTCGAGGCTTACTGCAGCCTCTGCTGCTGTGGTTTTTCCTTATCCCTCTGCTACTGCCTGCCCATACTCCCTGGTCATTTCCCCTGACCTTACTTTTACTGACTGTCTCTCATTGGTACAGTTGCTTTGCATAGCTTCAGTCATTACCTTTATTGTATTGGTTTATACTTGTAAAAAACCCCATTGGTTTCCATTTGTTCACATTAATTTACATTGGTTTATCATAACATTTACAACTATACTATCCCACTGTGACACTATACTGTTTTATAGGGAGACCCTTCTCCCGGTATCCTCCATTCCAAATTCTACATACCTTACTGCCCCATTCCATTTACCCTTGTTCACCCCCAATAAAATACCTATTGACTTGAACCTCACCAGTATATAAAATTATGACTGATGTGGAAAAAGTGGACAAGGAAAAGTTGTTTACTTACTCCCATAATACAAGAACCAGGGGTCACCAAATGAAACTGATAGGTAGCAGGTTCAAAACAAATAAAAGGAAGTTCTTCTTCACACAACGCACAGTCAACTTGTGGAACTCCTTACCTGAGGAGTAGGAGGCTGGGACTATAACAATATTTAAAAGGGAACTGGATAAGTTCATGGTGGCTAAGTCCATAAATGGCTATTAGCCAGAAAGGGGTTAAGAATGGTGTCCGTAGCCTCTGTTTATCAGAGGATGGAGACGGATGGCAGGAGAGTGATCACTTGATCATTGCCTGTTAGGTTCACTCCCTCTGGGGCACCTGGCACTGGCCACTGTCGGTAGACAGATACTGGGCTGGATGGACCTCTGGTCTGACCCAGTACGGCCTTTCTTATGTTCTTATGTTCTTATGTGTGTGTGTGTGTGTGGCAGCTGCTCCCCAAGATCCTCTACCTGCTGGCAGGGTCATTTGCTTTAGGCAAAACTGTGTGAGCATGGAAGTAGGGTGGTATTGAGAGAACAAGGAAGGAATTTCTTTAAGATTGCAAGTCTTTTAAAACTCCTGAGGACATGTATCTAAGACTCTTGCTGTCTTCCCAAAGCAATTTCTTTAAATAATGTATATCTGCCAATACTTTCTGTACAGACATACAGTCGTAACAGAAGAGACCTTGTCAATACATTCACAGAACCTGCTCTATGGAATATGAATTACTGATAGATAATCTAGGCAAATCCAGTTATTTTCAAATGGTAAATATTTAATGAATTATTCATAATTCATGGTTGGATCATGTTAAAAGTGGAGCTTGTAGCACCACCTAAAGTTGATCTGTTTTCAGTTCGTTATAACTTTGTGAAATTTTAACCATCTTGGTTGAGATTATCTATGTTGGTGTCTGCCTCAGGGTGCTTTCTTTAAAAAAAAAAAAAAAAGTTTCAGAAAAGATAGCCCAGCCGTTTTTGAGAACAAGAGGAGGAAAATTCACTGCTTTCCCTATGTTAAAATTTTTTCTTCCAACATGTCATTGAGAAACTCCAGTGCCTCCATGCTTTGGAACAGTATTTGAAATTTGATAGGTGAGTCACCCTTGTGTCTTAGATGTTCCTCTGCTGTTCTTGTGAAAAACTGCCCAAATTTGGCGGAATTAAAATCCATTGAAGAATCTCATTGTGCACATACTTAGTAGATACTTGTAGTCAGTGAAATTATTTGAAGATTCTGAAGACTGAGAATGAGTTGATTAGAACTTTCCTTCTACTTGTTGCTCCTGGCCAACGTGGGCCTCTATGGGATCGAACACAGGGCCTGAGAGCAGGGAGATTTGTCTTTCCTGTGCTCTCAGTGCACCTTTCATGGTGCCGAGGCATCATACTTGAGAAAGCAGCCTGACTCAATGCACAGGGAACCAGAACCAGACCAGGGTGTGGATCACAGAGGATGCAAATTAGGCCAATGAGCCTGAGGGGGAGTGAGATGATGAGCAAGGGTTGATGCAACAGATTGGGCACTGGATATTATTGAAGAAATGCCTGGCAAAGAAATGGGAAAGGGACTGAGAGCAGGTGAAGGAAATTAGAGACAGAGTTATGGCTGATAGTAATGTGGAAAAAGGGACTGGCTGGGGGAAGAAACTGGGACTTGGAGCTAGGGGTAAAGGGTCAAGACTGAAATTTGATGAGAATTTTGGGAGAGCCAGGGGAAACTGGGTTTGGCTGAGAAGGAGACTGGGACAGGATCCTTGGTGAGGAACTGAACCGAGGGACCCAGGGAAGGAAATTAGGACTGGGACCCTGGGTTGGGGGAAGACTCAGTCTTGGATTAGGAGCCCCAAGAAGGAGCCTGGGCTTGTTTTGTCTTGCTAAAGACAGTGGGAGTGGGATGAAAAACCCAGGAGTAGTGGTGGAGAACTGGACTGGCAAGGTGATGAGACTATGATGAGAAGCTAGTGTGGAGGGAAAGAGACCAGGGACAGAGACAGGCTAGCGAGTACATGGACAAAAAGGGTTAGGCTTGTTCTGTGGGCAGGACAGAAATGTATGTGATCACTAGAGAACATTCCCCTCCATAACCAGGAAGGGAACCTAAGATACCTGAATCTCGACGTTCCTCCGCTGTCAACAAATAGCTGTGAAACCCATTGGCAAAATGTGTGTCTCATCTCCCTCAAGTGGCTGGTCCACAAAAAAGACAACCACCTACTACTGCTATTAGTTACTCCATTAGCCCCAGTGGCAGAGGTCTTTGTTATCGATCTAAAGGTTCCAAACCTGCTGATGAGCCATATAAATATCAAGATGGTGCCACAGAATGGAATTCTGTTTTTTCAGTTTGCTTTTTAAAAAAAATTTGGAAATGACACACAAATAGATCAGGAAAACAAACCAAAACAGTCTAATGGTGCCTTCTGAGGTCCCAGAAGACAGTGGAGATGAAAGCAGCCATGATGTTAAAGCATGCTCCTTTGAGTCCATCTGTCTCCCTGCTTCCATTGACTTGCCCCTTGTTATAGCAACCTATAACGTTACCAGAAGCCTTTAAAGACCCATTATCACAGTTCTTTTAATTTAAACAATTCAGTTTGTTCAAGTCTACTTGTCCTCAACTTTGGCTGACTTTCACTGACAATTTTCTGTAACGTCTTAGCTGGACTTTCATTACGTTGGGCAACTTAGAGCACAAACCTCTGCCCAACAGGATTTAAGGCCAAGTTTTCAAAACTGGCTGCTTTAACTAGTGTTCACAAATGTTACATGTGCACTTCAGTTCAAGCCTCAAACCCCTGTTTCCAACATAGGTTTGTGAGGATGGTCTAGTGATTGAGGCACTATGTTCAGATTTAGGAGTTCTGGTTTCAGTTCCTAGCTCAGCCACAGTCCTTGAATGATCTCAGTTTACCTTTTGCCTCAGTTCTCTCTATATAACATAGCAATAATTGTAATAGGGATATTGTGAGGATAAAATCTAATGATAGGAAGGTGCTCAGATACTACAAAGAAAATTGCCATATAAGTACTTAGATTAGATATTTTCAGATGTAAAACAGGTATTTTGCATGCTAGTCCCCATTGACATGCTCACAGGTGGGGTGTTATGAGAGGTGTACAAACTCTCTGCAGCTGCAATTTAGGCATTCTTTTAAAAAAAGAGAGGTTGGTAAGTATCTCCCTGTGTATTAATTGTTGCAAGATTACCATTTCCCAGTTACTAAGTGGTTTTGTGCATGGAAATAGCTATGTTGTTTGAAACCTTGTTGAAAAAATACAAAATTATTCAGGGTATTTTTCTTCCATTTATTTCACTCACTCAAAAAAAATTAAAAGGTAATTTTAACAGACATAAATTGTTTTCATTATGAGAATGATTGATTGTTTTTTAACTTGAAATAAATGAGACAAATGACTAGTTTCATGGTGGAAATTTGTCACTATGGTGCTTGTAAGAAATAGCAAACAAAAACAAAAAACACTCCCCCAAATCCCCCCTTGCTTCTGCACAGGTTTCCCTACAAATCATTACTTTATGAGGAAAGAATAAACCGTGTTCCTTTGGGCATCTGTGTTCTGTGTTCTGAGGTTGGCATCTGGGTTTTGAGATGATGTTCTTCAAGTGATTTTAATTCTAGTAACAATACATACCAATAGCAGATCAACTGCTTATTTCATTATGTGAACCTGAATAGCGAACCACATTAAGTTCTTTGATATAGCAAAGAATTTAGAGCACATTCTTTCATAGGTTCATCAATTCCAAGGTCAGAAGGGACCACCATGATGATCTAATCTGACTGCCTGTATAGTACAAGTCAAAAGACCTCAGTTAAATATGTGAATAACTCACTGCTTAGTCAGCAAAGCATTTAATCAGAAGAACACAAAAACGAAGTATGTGTTTAAGAATGCTGAAAAGTGATGGACTTAAACATACGCTTAATTGTGCTAAAATTCTTTGCTGAATTGAGACCATCATTGACAGGATCCAAGTTTTGCTTGTTGAGTATGGTAAAGCAGGATTATATTTCTTCTGTCTGAAGAAGCTTATTTGACTTTTCTTTGGCTTACTCTTTAAGTCAATTCAGTTATGGTTTCTTTTCTATTTTAAAATTGAAGTTTATAACTGAGATCTTGATAGGTATATTTTATAAATTGAATTATAGATATTGTCATTTACAAAATCATAGTTTATATTATAGAATTCTGTGATTTCTTTTACTTTGAACCTGTTCCTATTTGGTGGCATAAGGTAGTAAAATTACAATGGTGCAAAAATGCACTGTTTTCTTCTTAAATTATAAAAATAGCTGCTTCTGTGCTATAAGTCTTCAAACAGAATTTGTAAAGCACACTAATTTATTAGTCTGTTGTCCTCACAGTCAGTGTTTCTCCTTCTACTATTCAAAATTGCACAGAGGTCATTGATAGAACAGCTTTCTAGTAGTGTGCATGTCTAGAATCCTTAACCATACTGTAGACGGTGTCTTTTGTGCCATTGATATACCACCTAAGTTTCCAGTGCAAATCTTGAGACAGTTTGCCATTGTCAATTTTGCTTCCCATGGATTTGAGTGTAAAGAAGAATGACATTTGTACCCATAAATATAAATAACAATTATTACCTTGTTTCTTTCACCTTCTGACACTTGCTTGATAGCACAACTCAGAACAGTCAGATCCAGTCTGACTTCTGCTTCTATTATTGTCACTATTACTGTTACTCTCCTTTCTCAGTCTCTCTAATTAATACCTTTGCTAAGCTGGTATGAGTCCTATCCCTCCCCTGTGGAATGATCTCTGCATTCCTGTGTTGCATACTTACTGCGTTACTAAGCAACAAACAGAATTGCAGGCATCATTCTTCAGTGTCTGGTGAGAATTTCACACATTTGCTATGCTGAGATTTAAAATGCAGCAATATTGATTTCTATCATTTGGATACATAGGCTGTGCATTTGAACTGGTCTTAAAAGAATAAATGGCACCAGGAATAAAGTCTTACTTTTTCATGCCTTTGTCATAATGCTATCACTCTTTGCTTATATCTATTTATCTCTGTTAAATGTATCCATTTATCATATTTATATGATTTCTATCATTGTGGTATCTGAGGCTGAGTCTACACTTGTAAATTAAGTCGACTTAATTTACCCCGCATCTACACTACAGTTTCCTTAAGTCGCTTAAGCAACTTGCTTAAGTCGACTTGAGGAAAATAAAGTCAACTTTATTAAACCTCAACTTAATTCAACTTAGGGCTTAAGTTGACTATCTAGAGTCGACTTAAGCCAGTGTAGCTGTGGGGTAGCCCTAAGTCGACTTAGGGCTACCCCAGGACTGCACCAATGCCCTCACTGCTGGGGGGGAGAGGCCACAGGAGGAGACTGGCATGCCCCCACACAGGGCAGGGCTCTGTCCTTCCCACCCTGCCCCTATGCCCTGCCAGGGTCGCTGTCCCCCTTTGCCCCATTGTACCTATGTACAATGGGGCAAAGGCTGAACCCCCTGGCACTGGGCAAGGTGTGCTCCCCCTGCCCCTGTGGACCTACCCTAGGTCCCCCAGCCCCTAGAAGTCGACCTAGGCATCCAGTGTGGATGCTCTAGGTCGACTTTGTAAGTTCCCCCCTAAGTCGACTTAAAATTTAAGTGTAGACTAACTAAGTCGACTTAACTAAGTCGACTTAAGTTTTCAAGTGTAGACATATCCTAAGTGTTGATACTCCTCTCTTCCACTGTACACTCCTAGATAAAAGTTAAATTCTTTGTTTAGAAATTTTGTCTGTAAAGAAGGTCAGGTATATACATGACATGTTAAATTACCCACAGCGAAAAGAATGAATTTCATTGCCTGTAAATTGGATTTATTGCATTGATCTGTGGTCCTGAAACCACAGAACACATAAACAGTTAGGTGAACATTCAAGATTGCTTGGATAAGCTGCTTTGTTATAAAAATTATGAGCAAATTGTAAATGTTTGGTCACAACTGTGAACAGTTGTCTAGCACTATTTTAGACAATAGGATGAAAACCTGGTCCCT
The DNA here is from genome assembly GCA_007922175.1 of Pelusios castaneus. NCBI lineage: Eukaryota > Metazoa > Chordata > Testudines > Pelomedusidae > Pelusios > Pelusios castaneus. Next base: position 12,941,891 of record ML685830.1, read on the forward strand.
TGGTGTCAATAATAAAACTCCCAATAGAGTCAGGATTTTACCCATAGAGTATGAATCTTTAATTTAGCATTCCTAGCTATTCATAAGCTCAATTTGTTTATTTTATGGCAAAGCATTCACAGCAGATAATACGTGCACTTTTATTTCTCCTGGATATTGATGATGATGTTTTCTGCAAAACAGAGTGGGTCAGCTGACATTTGATGTTATTAGTATTTCAAAAGTAGGTGGCAGATGAAGGGAAAGAAAATGAGTTTGTGCACTTTTCTGCACACTTTCCATAACTATAGAAGGCCTGACAGGTTTAAAAAAAAAAAACTTTGTTTTTCACCTTTACATATATGAACAACAACCCATTTCTGGCTCACTTTTGGGGTTTGACACTCTTATCTAAATTGGTAGCTACAATAGTAGTTCAAAGGAATATTATCTTTAAAGTGCAGGCACACTATGATGTAAATATTGCTTTAAAAGAGAATCTTTCTCTTTTTGCCCCCTAGGGTATACCACTCATTAGTTATCAGTTCAGTCACTACCTATTTAGAAGCTATGTGTGATATTGCATATACTTGGAGGAAACCTTCCATGCTAAGCATGTCAGGTATTGTATTTATAGTAAATCAAACTAAACTTGGCTATCTTTTAAAAATGGATATTCACACTGTAGGTAGGCACAAGGAGTTTGAACAGTAGGAATAAATAGCTGGTTTTCATAATGGAGAAAGATAAAGTCTATGGTCCTCCAAGGATCTGTACTGGGACTGCTGCTGTTCAATATATTCATAAATGATTTGGAAAAGGGTGAGGTGACAAAATTTGCCGTTGACACAAAATCACTCAAGATGATTAAGTTCAAAGCCGATGGTGAAGAGTTACAAAGAATCTTGTTAAACTGGGTGGCCAGATGACAAAACAGCAGATGGTGCAAAGTAACATACATGGGAAAAATAATCCAAGGACGCATACAAAATAATGGGCTCTAAATTAACTGTTACCACTCAAGAGAGATGTCTTGGAGTCATTGTGAATACTTCTCTGAAAATATTCTCTCAATATGCAGTGGCAATCAAAAAAGCTAACAGTGTTAGGATGCATTAGTAAAGGGATAGAAAATAATACAGCAAATATCACAGTGCCACTATATAATCCATTATACACCTACTTTTGAATACTGGTTGCAGTTCTGCTCACCCTATCTCAAAAAAAGATATATTAGAATTGGAAAAAGTGCAGAAAAGGACAATGGAAATGACTAGACATATGAAACAGCTTCTATAAGAAGATTTTTAAAAACTGGGACTAGTCATCTTAGAAAAGAGTTAACTAAGACAAGGATCTGTGAGAGGCCTATAAAAATCGTGAATGGTTTGGAAGACGTGAAAAAGGAACTATTATTTATATGTTCACTTAAGACAGGAGCTGCAGGTCACCTGATGAAATTGATAGGCAGGAGGTTTAAAACAAAAGAAAGTACTTTTTCACAATATGTATTGTCAAGCTGTGGAACTAATTGTGATAGGACATTGTGAAGGACAGATATAATCGGTAGTTGAACAAAAATTAGCTGTTGGAGAATTGGTTCATAAGGGGCTATTAACCAAAGATGGTCAGGGAGTCAGCACCATGTTCCCAGGTGTCCCTAATACCTCTGTCAGAATTTGGGAGTGGATGACACACCATGAAGCACTTGAAATTGCCGCCCTTTGCACTTGAAACTGTTCCTTTCCCCTGGTGCTGGTCTCTGTCAGAAAGGATACTGGGCGAGATGGATCAATGGCCTAACCTGGTATGGCTGTTGCTGTGTTCTTATGAATGAAATTTGGTATGTGCATACTTTCAAGACTGAAATGTATCAAATTGTTATTATCAGACAAAATAAAACTAAGCTGGAGATATGACACCCTCAAAATACTTACGTAACATTTGTAATGTATTTACCACAGAATATTCCTTCTTCAAATCTCTTACAGGAATAGTTATATGTATACTTATATCAGTGTTTGGACTACAATGAAGATGCATAAATTGTCCATTATGACAGTACTGCTACATAATCCATTGGATATTACAACTGTTCTCTTCTAACAGACATGCAGAAAAATATCTGAAACAAAACCGATCCAATTATTTGATCAAATATTTGATATTCATTATATTTCCTTTATTATAATTTACTTAAGATTGTTGAGTGATGCAGTACAGTCTAGTGGCTTGGGCACTGCCCTGGAAATCAGGGGACCTGGGCTCTACTTCTTGTTCTGTCTCCTCTGGATGGTGTGTTGACTTCTCTTCTCACTGCTGTTCTTATTTTGTATCTATTTTGGCTGTCTACGTACTAAGCTTTTCAGGTCATGGACTATCTCTGAGTATCTGCTTGTACAGTGGGGGGAATCAGATTTGGGGTCTTTAGGCACTACAGTAATACAAAATTTATTTCTTTTCCTCTATGCTGCTTTTCCTGGTGAGGGTCACGGCGGCAGAATGGAGAGTAGGGAGGACCAGACCTCTTTTTCCTTCCTAACAGGTTCCAGCCCTGCTTGATGTATTGCTAGGTGTTCTCAGACCAGCCAGGAGATATAATCCCTCCAGCATGTCCTTTCTTGGCCTCATGGCCTCCTTCCAATGGGACATGCCTGGTATAGTTTCAAAGGTAACCAACTGGGGACATCCTTATCAGGTGCCCACACCACCTTAGTTATTGCCTTTCAATCCAGAAGAGTAGAATACTCCAAGACTTTCCCAAATAGCTGAGCCCCTCACCCTATCTCAGAAAGTCAGACCAGCCACCATGCAGAGAAAACTCATTTCTGCTACTTGTACCTGCAATCTCATCCTTTTGATCATTACCCAAGAGGTGAGCATAGGGACATAGATTAACCTGTAAATGGAGAGCTTTGTCCAAAAAATTAGCTCCTGGTTCACCACCATGGATATTTACAGTGCCTGCATAGCTGCCTCGACCTCACTAATCCACCAGTCAATCTTGTGCTTTGCTGACAATCACTCGGGAACAAGATCCCTAGATACTTAAACTCTTCCATTAAGAACAGCTGCTCCCTCTTCACCTCCACTTCCTCCTGGGAAAGAACCATGACCTCCAATTTGGAGGTGCTGATTCTCACTATAAAATAAAAATAATAATGAAAACCGGGATGGCACAATTGGACTTTATGATCTGACTCTGGCAGTGCCAACTCATTTTATGTGAATAATGATGGTGGGGCAAATGCTGCTTTTATCCTTTTGTTTTTTTTCAAAACTATTTCTTTCTCAAAAAGGTAGAGACAAGGAAGTTGTTTTAAAAGCTTGTAAGTGTTGCAAAGAAATGCAGTCAAATAAATGTTAGCATTAGTTATCTCAGTCTCCCTCCCATCCTAGCAACATAAATATACAAATATGAGAATTATCCCTACAGGAAGCAAGAAATCTCCCAATGTTATTAGCACAATGCTATCTCTCCCAATGCTATTAGCACTGAGAATGTTTTAAAGCAGTGATGCTGTCCTTTCCCCTCAGTTTTTCACTGAAAGTAAATAGGAAACATTATGGGCAATTGTTGTAGGTACTACATAGCTATTGGACTTTCTTGAATTAATAATTCAGTGTAGCAATCCAGAGATTCTTTGGAGAACTCTTCCAGGGAAGGTAGTCCAGTCAATGGCATTTTTAAGTGAAAGAAGGGGTTCTGTTATATGATCCACACTGCCACATCTTACAGAAATCCTGGTTAAAATGTAGAGTCTTTAGTATTTACAAACTTGTACTTGGGAGCTCTGACAGTTCGAGGAAAACTGCCATAATGTTTACTATTGCCCTAAGCAAGGAAATTACAAAGCATAACTCAGTATTTAAAAATCCCTGAATATATTTCAATATTTCTCTCAGTATGGCTAGGGCAGCTGTGTACTCACTGACAACTCCTGTTTCAGTGTTATTCCCAACAGGAAACGCTGCCTGATGGCATTAAACAAGACAAGAAGAGCAGAATTGAAGTCTGAGACAGGAACAGCAGATTTCCATTGCTCTTTGGGGGGGTAAGTTCCATATTTTTTTCTGGTGCCGGTTTTCTGGCTGCAAAGTGCTTTGTTTCATCCATGTAAATCACTTACATTTCTTGTCAGACCCAGCTCTCACTTTGAGGAACCTTAACTGAATCTTCCTTTGTTTCCAGATGCAACTCTGATGATCTGCTTTTGTCCCATGCTGTCATGATGATGATATGGCTGCTTCTTGGTATGTTATTACATATTTAAGTTTCTAAGCATTGGAAATGCTATACACAAAGATTAAGGGGGAATTCCACAGCAGGGGCAATGCAAGCTTTTTGTTTTCTGTTACGTATATCATTGCTATGAAGTTGCTTGCGCCTTATTCCTCTCACTGGTCTCTGAATGCACCCTTCAGATGTTAGGCCTTGAGTCCTCGCCTGTCTGAGATGGAATTTCACAATTCTTACACTCTTATACTGGGATCTGGACGTAACACCCTATGCCTATATCAACTGTTTATTACTGTGCAGGTTTGACTGGGCATGGGCATCTCTTCCCTTTGAAGCCTTTGATCAGTGGTGTAGTGACCAGTAACCTTCTTGAAGCAAGTAGGTTTATTTATCTAATGGAACCAAGCACTAGGGAAAACTATTTGAAGTCTGCAAGCATATCTAGACTTCTCTAATCTTGTGCTTCACTAAGCGTCTGACGAAGTGGGATTTTCTCCCACGAAAGCTCATGCGATTAATAAATCTGTTAGTCTTTAAAAGTGCCACAAGACTCTGTTGTCTTAAATTCAATGGGCATTCTTGGCTTGAGTTACAGAAACAGACCAATTACTATTCTTTCAAGAAGCTCCACTTTCCTTCCAGAAAGATTACGCCAAGTCTGTTCGTTCATCTCAAAGTTCCATTATCTCTCTTTGTGCCTGAATCCAGTTACCCTATTGGTCAGTGCCTTTTTTGTTAAAGTGGCTAGGTATGAAATCATCTTTTTGCCTCAAACTGCTTTTTCCTAGTAGGCTGCCAGGTCATTTAAGAAAATGCCTTTGTGGTGGTTGCTTCATTGTTTGGCAGTTAGTTCCCATTTAGCCTTAGGAGCTTGAAGTCAAGTCTTGACTACAGGGAGTGTTTTTTTCTATCTGACATTCCAACCCTCCATTTCAGGAATACATTTTAGGGGTCAGACTGTATTCATTACCAATAACCCCCACAAACTACTATCACTAAGGTGTGCATGGAAGCTTACAGAGAAAATAAAAACAAAAATTTGAAAACCCTACAGTTTAGCCAGATTTTTCCAAGCTGTCTGTTCCTGGGCATATCCCATTATAAAAGTTTGTTGTGGTACGTTCTACTGTACACCACTTACAGATGCTTTCTATACTCCTGAATTAAGATTTCTGCTAATAACCAGGGCTGCGTCTACACTGGTAAATTAAGTCGACTTAGGCTTGGCTTAAGCCGACTTAATGTGCCCTGCGTCTACACTACACTTTGCTTAAGTCGACTTAAGCAGCTTGCTTAAGTCGACTTAAGGAAAATAAAGTCAACTTAATGAAAATTAAGTTGACTTTATTAAACCACCTTTCTACTCGACCTAAGGCTTAATTCGACTTTCTAAAGTTGAATTAAGCCAGTGTAGCCCTGGGGTAGTCCTTCTGGACAAATGCCTTAGATGGGAGGATGTGAACAACCATTGTCTCCTTAATGGCTCATCAGGATACTCCCTGGGACCATATCACCTGATAGATTCCTTAACATTAAGGAGACAATGGTTGTTCACACCCTCCCGTTTAAGGCATTTGTACAGAAGGACACAAGTTAAAGTATGGATATAACATCAAATTCTTAACTTCTAATTGAAATAGAACTCCTAGACATAAACTATATAATCATTCCCAGCAAATTACTACCTTTCTATTGATACCAAACATGACATAGTTCCTATGGATTATAGCATTTATGAGATATCCATAGAAAATAATATCATAAATGCTTCCCTAAATCCAGACAGTGTCACACACAGGGCTCTGCCTTGCCAGGGTCCCTGTCCCCCTTTGCCCCATTGTACATAGGGGGTGCCCCCCCGCCACTGTGGACCTGCCCAAGGTCCCCCTAGCCCCACAAAGTCGACCTAGAGCATCCAGTGTGGACGCTCTAGGTCGACTTTGTAAGTTCTCCTTTAAGTCGACTTTAATTTTAAGTGAAGACACACTAAGTCGACTTAGTTAAAGTCGACTTAAAAGTGCAAGTGTAGACATAGCCCAGAAGTGTTTCAGAAACTCTTTTCAAATAATCTATATTGTAGCTATAAGAAATAAGATGTTATTCCGGAAAATTAAATTACTTGGGGAGAATAGTCATACTATCTTTGTCATGACACATGGTTTATAGGATCACATTTAAGATTAATTTTTTCATAGATTTCAAGGCTAGAAGCTAACAGTGTGATAATCCAGTGTGACCTCCTATATATTGCAGGTCATAGAATGTCTCCAAAATAATTCTTAGAGCACATCTTTTAGAGAAATATTAAATCTTGATTTAAAAATTGTCATTGAGGGGAAAATCCACTATGATCTTTGGTAAATTGTTCAAATGATTAATTACCCTTTTATTAAAAATGTACATTTTATTTCCATTTGAATTGGTCTAGTTTCAACTTCCAGCCATTGAATCATGTTATACCTTTCTCTGCTAATTTTCATTAAATATTTGGTCCCCCATGTGGGTAGACTGTAAGCAAGTCACTCCTTAACCTTAACGTGGTAAACAAAACAGATTGATCTACTTGGCTATGTCTACACATGCAAGTTAGTTAGAATTAAGGAAGCTTAATTTGAACCAACTTAAGCCTTGGCCACAGTAGGCTTTCATTAGTTCGATTTAAGGTCTTCCTTAATTCAAACTAATAAATTTGATTGCTGAGTTCGAACTAACCCTTAATTTGAAATAGTTAGTTCGAATTAAGTCAATTTGGCCATATTAGTTCGAACTAACTGCTTAGTTCAAACTAATCGGCAGATTGACCTTCATGCAACTGACTAATTTGAACTGAGCAAGTGCCCTGCATGGACATGGCTAGTTTGAACTAGCACTCTAGTGGGGCCATGCTAGTTTGAATTAAGTTAATTCGAACTAACTAAAATTAGTTTGAATTAGTTAGTTTGAATTAACTAATTCGAACTAGCTTTTGTAAGTATAGACATAGCCCTTGAGTCTATCAGCATTAGGCATGTTTTCTTATCCCTTAATCATTCTCATGGCTCTTCTCGGAATCCTCTCCAATTTATCAACATTCTTCTTGAATTGTGGACACCTGAATTAGACACAGTATTCCAGCTGTGATCATACCAGTGCCAAATCCAGAGGCAAAACAACCTCTCTACAGCTACACAACCCTGTTAATGCATCCAAGGATTGTATAAACCCTTGTGGCTACAGTCACAATGGGAGCTCATGTTCAGCTGATTATCCACCACAACAGTATATTGTTTTCAGAATTACTGCTTTCTGGAATAGAGATCCTCGTCCTATCAGTATGGCTTCCATTCTTTATTCCTAGATGTATACATTTATATTTAGCCATATTCAAACACTTATTGTTTGCTTCAGTGAGTGATCTATATAACTCCGTATCCATGACTTCCTCTTCATTATTTACTATTTCTCTAACTTTTGTGTCATCTGTCAATGATGATTTTGTTTTCTTCCTGTTCATTAATAAAAACGTTTTAGTATAGGGCAAGAACGGATCCCTGTGGGATCTCACTAGCAACATGGTTGTTTGATGGTGATTCCCTGTTTACAATTACGTTTTGAAATTATCAGTTAGCTAGTTTTTAATCCTTTTAATGTGTGCCATGTTATTTTTATATCTTTCTAGTTTTTAAATTAAAATTTTGTGCAGTACCAGGTCTAATACCTTACAGAAGCCTAAATATATTACATCAACAGTTACCTTTATCAACTGCACTGGCAATCTCATAAAAAAGAGATAACTAACAAGTCTGACAGGATCTATTTTCTGTAAACCCTGATTGACATTAATTGTATTATCTTTTTTTAAGTCTTTATTAATTGAATCCCATATGATCAGCTCCATTCTCATGCCTAGGGTCGATATTAGAATGATAGGTCTGTAATTACCTACATCATCCATTTGCCCTTTTTAAAGACTGGCACAAAAGCTTTCCTTCAGTCTTCTGGAGCTTCTCTGGTGTTCCAAGTATTTTAAAGTATTAGGTGAGAATTATGTACCAGGAGAGAAAATAATGGTTCTCTCTTGTTTGTGAACATTTGAAGAAAATAGATTCTAAAGGCTAAATAAAATGATTTATTTTTCCTGGTATATCTTGAATGGTACTCAGGAAGGAGATATGGTTTTATAATTCCTGAAACTGGTACTTTATGACTAATAATATTATTTGACTTTTATTAGAGGGCTATAAAATAGCCTCAAAGAACATATATATAACTAAGAACTGCAAGAAGGATGTGAGGGAGCCTTTAAATGTTTGTATGAGATGCCTCAAAAAGATATTGAAATGAAAGGGGAAAATTAAGAAGCCTTGGTACACACAAGAGCAATCTGAGATGGGATATTTATTAAAAAATTAAACCAAAGGGTTATTATTCCTGCAGATAAATTAGGCTCCGCAAAGGTGTCAAAGTGGCTGGTGCTTTCAAAATACCCAAGTCTTGCTGAGTATGCTCCTGTGAGATGAGACTTGCAACTTTACAGAACAGATATGGCTTATGAGAAAGTGATTTAAATGTATGGGATTTCTCTTTTCTTCTGACTATATCCCAACTCATCCATTTTGGCACTCAGCACTATGGTGGATTTTTGTGCAGAAGTAAAACAAACTAAACCTGATTTGGCATAGTTCAACTAAAAGTGCTCCCAGCTGAGCATACTTCAGGCATCTGCTGAAAGCTGAACATTCACAACAATGTTCGTTACATCCAAACTGCTCTGATGGCATTGGGGCTCACCAGATGTCACTGCTGTGATTTATCTTGCTGGGAGAGCTGGTCAGGAAATGTTGGATTTTTACCAGTGATATCTTTTTGGCAAACAATTAAAAACTCTCAGACTGATTTTGTTGTTGTTTTCAGAAACCCAAAGCCAAAGCATTTCAGCCAACTGGTACTTGGTGGCAGTGGTTTTCTTTTAATGAATATTTTCACCTGACCCAGCTAACTATTTTTTAATTTGGGGGATTTTCATGTTTTAGATAAAACCTGACAAATGCAAATGAAAGTTGACATTTCCCAGGAATATCTCCATTTTGATTAAAACCAAATTTTCATTATAATGTTTTAAACAAAAGAAGCAAAACTAAAAAAAAAAAAAAAAATCCAACCTGCTCTACTTGCTAGTTTTTTCTGATTGTATCCCAAAGTGCACAAGATTTGATCTTGAGATCTAGGTGATGATTTTAAGACTCTATCATAAATTACTTCTCTGATTGAGTCATTTCTTTAGGTTAGACCCAGGCAATTTTGTGTTTTTCATACACTACTCAGTGTTCTGCAAGATCAAGTCCTAAAATCTGGTAAAAAATTTTTCCTGAGTCTGAGCTTCCTGTGGAAATTAGTGAGAGCAATAACTTGAATTCAAGGAAAAGCCCATTACATTAAGCTCATAAGAAAAAAATTACTGTGACTGAGTTTTCCTGATCAATTATAGAGAGAAACCTGATCTTTGTGTCAAAAGTCAGCTTGCTGGTAATGGGGAAAACGATAAGGATTTATTTTTGAATTATATGACAGGGAAGAAAAAGTAGAAAAGATTCATTAGTGTTTCCTGCAATTATTAAATGGGTCATAAAAATGAACAAAATACAAGAGTGATTTGTCTATTTGTTACTAAAGGATGCCTGTCTATTCTGTTTCAACATCCTTACCTGCCATTTGTATAGAATCTGAGTCCCTATTTAAATTGCTTGATTCTGCAACAAAGTTTTGCAGCACATGCCATGACAGTTCCTTTGTTCTATTAATCTTTACATCAATTTCCAGGTATTTTTCACAATAATATAAAATGATTAACTTTGCCCCAAAGTTAAATGAAAATGTAATGGAATGTCCATAATTCCAGTAAATATAACCAAATTACAGATTCATGTTGTTTGATTTACCTTGATTGTTGCATTGTCATCCACTTTCTGTGAAGTGCCTTATCAGAGAATGGTATTTTACAGAGACTCAAAATCAAAAATAACAGACTGATTTTCACATTTTGTGCAACTATCAGTACATTCTATTTAAAATGGGGGGAGGAGGGAAGTGTAGTGTTTAAGGTATTTGAAATTTATTTTCATGTCCTTTGTTGTCTAAAGCTGTGTGACTCTGATTGAAATTCTGATTTCTTCTGGACTGCAGCACTCCAGAAAAGGTCCCTGTGCATTGCTCTTCTACATTAAAAAAAAAAAGGATACATTGATTAAAACAACAACAAAGCCAGTTCTTTCTTTCCTTTGCTTACTGATTTATGTTCTATGCAGGAATATTGTAGTTTGCCTATTTCAGTCGCTGCATGGTCAGAAATGGGAAGGAATCTTCTTTTCTCCAAGCTACAGAGTGGCTGTGGAACTTTTCTGTGGCCACTACTTCAGCAAATTCCAAAGGGGTAGCCATGTTAGTCTAGTTCAGCAAAACAAACAAGGAGTCCTGTGGCACTTTTAAAGACTAACAAATTTATTTATCTCATGAGCTTTCGTGGGAGAAAATCCCACTTCGTCAGATGCTTTGAAGATGTGGAGCTTACAGAATGGGAGGAAAATAAATGCAGGGAAGTGTAAGTCATAGGATCAGGTCAGGCTGTAAGAACAAATCAGAGTCGTTAAGATTCAAACACCGGGGAACAGCATATAGAGTCAAATCACCTGTTGTAATGAGAGAAATAAAATCCATAGTCCTCATTTAACCCTGAGGAAACAATCAAATTTACATATCAATTCCAGTTCTGCGGTTTCACTTTGAAGCTTCAATCTGTAATTCATTTGTTTGAGCACAGCTATTAACAAGTCATCAAAGGAGTTAGCAGGGAGATTGAAGTGTTCCCCTATTGGTTTTTTAATGTTGTGATTTCTGATGTCATACTTGTCCATTTATTCTTTTGCTCAAAGACTACCCTGTTTGTCCACTATATAAGGCAGAGGGGCATTTCTGGCACATGAGGGCATAAAGCACATTTGTGGATGAGCAGGTAAATGAGCCCTAGAGGGAGTAGCTGACTTGATTAGGTCCTGTGATGGTTTCTTTTGTGCAGATATAGGGGCAAAGTTGAAAATGTGGTTTCTTGCAGTGGTATGTGCCTGCTTTAATATTTCAGTTGTTTGGTCTGTAGTTGCTGGTGAGTTACTCTTTAAGATTGGGGGGCTGTCTGTAAGTGAGGAGAGGTATGTCTCCCAAGGCTTGAGGGAGTGAGGAGTCATCTTGTAGAATAGGATATAGATCCTTGATGATATGCTGTAGAAGTCTGACTTGGGGTTTGTAGGTGACGATGAGTGGCGTTCTATTGTTCTCTTTCTTCGGCTTCTCCTGTAGTAGTTGACTTCTGGGAACCCATCTTGTCAATCTGTTTCTTCACTTCTGTAGGTAGGTCTTGAAGTTTTAAGAATGCTTGATAAAGATCCTGAAGGTGACTGTCTCTGTCTGAGGGATCAGAGCAAATGTGGTTATATCTTAGGGCTTGGCTGCAGACAATGGTTCATGTGGTGTGTCTTGTATGAAAGCTCGAAGGATGTAGGTAACTATAGCAATCAGTAGGTTTTCAGTATAGGGTGGCGTTTATGTGTCCATCACTAATTTGCACTGTAGTGTCCAGAAAGTGGATCTTCTGTTTAGTGTTCCAGGCTAAGTTTGATTGTGGAGTAGAAATTGTTGAAATCTCTGTGGAAATCTTCAAGGGCATCCTTACTGTGGGTCCAGATGATGAAGATGTCATCAATATAGTGTAAGTCGAGTAGAGGTGCTTTGGGATGAGATGTGAGGAAGCGTTGTTCTAAGTCAGCCATAAAAATGTTCGCATATTGTGGGGCCATGCGGGTACCCATAGCAGTAACACTGACTTGAAAGTATAAATTATCTTCAAATCTGAAATGGTTATGCGTGAGTACAAAGTCACAAAGTTGAGCCATGAGGTATGCTGTGGCATCATATGGGATGGTTCTTCTAATGGCTTGTAATCCATTTTTGTGTGGGATGTTGGTGCAAAGAACTTCTACATCCAAAGTAGCCAAGGATGGTCTTTTCTGGAAGTTCACCAATGGATTGGATTTTTCTCAGGAATCTGTGGTGTCTCAGTGATGGCTAGGAGTCTTGATAGCATAGGGTCTGAGAAGAGATTCCACATAGCCAGATAAGCCTGCTATAAGAGTGGCAATGCCTGAGGTAATGGGGTGTTGGGGTTTCCTTTTTTATGTATTTTTGGTAGTAAATAGAATATCCCTGGTCACGGTCCTGGTGGTGTGTCTGTCTTGATTTGGTCTTGTGCTGCTTTGGGGACTTTCTTGCGTAGGTGGTGTAGTTCCTTTTAGTATTCCTCAGTGGGGTCAGAGAGAAGTGGTTTATAGAACGTTGTGTTGGAGAGTTGTTTATAACCTTCCTGATTGTAATCCCATTTATTCATGATGACAGCACCTCCTTTGTCAGCCTCCTTAATAATAATGTCAGAGTTGTTTCTGAGGCTCTGGATAGCATTGCATTCTGCATGGCTGAGATTATGGTGTAAAGGATGTTGTTTGTCCATGATTTGCATCTTTGCACGGTGGCGGAAACCATCTATATAGAAGTCCAGTCTGTTGTTCCGACCACCAGGAGGAGTCCATGAAGAATATTTCTTCTTGTAGTGTTGTGTGGAAGCAATGTTCCCTTTTAAGGTTTAGTGGCTTATGTGAAAAATTTTCAATCTGTGTGCAAATTTTTTCTGACTAAAATTTTTGTGCAAACTCATGCAACAGGAATTATAGGCATTAATTGAAGTTAAAGTGATTGTAAATAGAATTAATTAATTGGGTTTAATTAATTGAATTTGAATGAATTTTGAATTGAAATTTAATTTTTAGAAAGGTTTTTATTTAAAATTAATTTTTAAAAGGTTTTTTTTTTTAAAAAAAAAGGAAGGAAAGAAAGAAAAAAGGAAGGAAGGAAGGAAGGAAGGAAGGAAAAGAAGGAAAGGGAGAAAGGAAGGAAGAGAGGGGAAAAAAGAAGGAAGGAAGAGAGAAAGAAAGAGAAGGAAGGAAGAGCACAGTCGCTGGGCTTGGGGGAGCGGTGGGGGCTGCCGCAGCAAAGCCAGAGTGCTGGATCCCAGCTGCCGGGCTTGGGGGAGTGGCAGGGCCGTCCCTTGTGGGGAGCAGGGCCCAGGGCCAATTGGCCTAGGTGGGGCCCCCCGCCTTCTCATGCTGGAGGGGAGCGTGGCGGGCAGCCGGCCCACTCCACCCCCCAGGGAGCCAGCTCAGGCCGGGAAGTGCAGGCCCCCGGTGGGGGAGAGCCGACTCCAGCTAAGGCCACCCCACTGCCCTGGCCATGTGCGGCAGGCTGGCCCCGCGCCCCTGCCCCATCCCTGGGCCTACCTGCTCTGTGATGGAGGTGGGAAGGGCCAGCCCAGAGGCCGGGCTTAGCTCTCCCGGCCGGCTCCGTGGCCTTCAGCTTGGGGGAGCAGTGGGGGCTGCCGCGGCAAAGCCGCAGCCCCAGATCCCAGCTGCCGGGCTTGGGGAGGCGGCGACAGGACCTGCTGGGCTGCGCGGGGGTCCCTCATGCCCGCACACGCACACCCGCACAGCTTAGAGGGAACATAGTGAGGAAGGTATCTGTAGGTCATTGCGTTGTTCGTTGGTCTGGTGGTAATATTCCTTGAGTCTGAGATGGCAAAAATAGCCCTCCTGGTCACTGCAGAATTTTATCTTATATGTGGGGGTAGTGGGGCAGAAGGATAGTTCCCGAGATAGCACAGATTCTTCTGCTGGAGTAAGTGTGTCGCACAAAAAATTAACAGTGTGGTTGGGTGGGTTGAAGGCGTCGCTGTTGTTGCCCCTTTGGTGCATAGGAGTTTACACAGTTTGTCTCTTTTTTCTTCTGTAGGACAGTACAGTGTGTGTTCTAGATGGATTTTCTCTTTCTTGTGTAGTCCAGCCCAGCCATGTGGAAGAATGTGTTGGAGGTTGGTTTTGTATGAAAGAGTCCAGTGTTGAAAGTTCATTTTTAATTTTCTTCTGTTTGCTATACAGGATGCTATCAGGTGGTTTCTTAGTTTCTGTGAGAATATATGGCACAATCTCTCACTGTAGTCTATGTAATATGTCAATTGTTACTTTCAGTTCATCAAGTATAATGTCCAATTGTTTGCACTTGGAAAGGAATATGATGTCTGTCTGAATCTGTGCAAGTTGTTTCATGAGGTTGATGGATTTCCACTTCAACGGCTGTTTTCAGTGCTTTGCATGTTGACAAGTTCTAAAGGGGTTTGTCTAGTTCAGTCAAACAAACAAGGAGTCCTGTTGCACTTTTAAAGACTAACACATTTATTTATCACATGAGCTTTCGTGGGAGAAAGTCCCAGTTTGTCAGATACTTTGAAGATGGGGAGCTTACAGAATGGGAGGAAAATAAATGCAGGGAAGTGTAAATCATAGGATCAGGTCAGGCTGTAACAGCAAGTCAGAGTTGTTAAGATTCAAACACTGGGGAACAGCATATAGAGGAAGCTGAGGTCAAATCAAGCCATAATGGCACCATGGAGTCCCCAGCCTGTGGGTGGAGTGGCAAACTCCATGTTACATCTTACTAATAAGCTATTTGGGACAGGGTCGTGTGTGTGTGTGTGTGTGTGTGTGTGTGTGTGTGTGTGTGTGTGTGTGTACACAGAAACTTGAACAATCCTGATTCTTGATTCTAGGTACTAATACATTACATATAAATAATAATATATAGCAGCATATTCTCTGTCTCTCCTCCAACCTACCTCTCTTCCATGTGCTGAAATTGCAAGGAGTCCCTACATAGTGTATTTCGGTGCTTTATAATTATTGCAGGAGAGAATTGTTCACCTTCTTGGAGCCCATGAATCCTGCTCTCAAACTCCTTATTCTGTAGAACAGTTTCCCTGCCATGGAACTGTTAACAGAATCCATGTATTGTAAGGTCTTGCTCCTGTGAATGAGCAGACATATTTTCATATGCAAGCATCACATTTAGGGGGAAAAAAGTAAGTAAAAGCATATACAAACACTCTGGCCCAAGCACCTGGTTTCTGCTTATACATATAGGATTTGCACATTTATTTTCATAGGTACAAGGTACAAAAATGGAGTCAGCTATTGTTAGGACCCTAATCACAATAAAACAAAACAAAAAACAAACAAAAAAATCACCTACTAATTTGTTCCAGTAATAATATTATGCTATAAATTGGTTTTGCCTTTGGGGGAAAAAAAGAACTAAAGATTGTTCTTTGGGAGGTGAGAGGGACATTAGAATTGATTCTGTCTCTCTAAAGTAGGCAATCAAGGAATTTGTAACATTTGTCTAGTTTATACATTCTGGTATGTGAACACAGCATAGTCCTTTAATATAGTTTATCAGCAATTTAGTATTTAAAGACTTTTAATTACACATAGCATTCATGAAACTAAGAGTCAAAAAGAAAGGACACAGTTTTTGCTCTGTGGCTTTTAACTTTCCACTTTCTTGTTAGCAATCCTGATGTTCTGGCATACAAGAAAATAAGATCGCTTTCAACAGAGCAGCTGCAAATTGTATTTCTTGTGATCCAGTTTTATGAAATTAGTGCTGCAAAAATCTTAACTGAAGATTATCATAAATCTAATTATTTTCTTTTATTTAAAAAAAACCTTTCACTTTGCTGAACACACTTCAAACTTAAACACCTTTTGAAGAAATGGACAGGACTAGGAAAAACACTTAAATACACTTGCCTCTGTGCTCTACAAGAATTCATAGTTGTTTCACCTTTATTAACCTACTGACATAGTGTCAAGCAGCTTTGGGAAAAGTTTACCACATTTAAAATAAAAAATACAGTTTTGCTGTATTGTAATAATTATAATTAGCTATGTCAGCAAAGAAGTATGTGTTGAAATGGTCAAGAACAAAATCCAATTTTTAAAAAAGAGGGACTTCCCATTTTACAGGGATTCACGAAAAATTGTAGCTTTAAAGATAGCTTTCAGGGGGTTTCCCAATAATGGCTGGAATTAAAAAAAATAAATTATAAGATTAAAATTAATTTTAAAAAAATCAAATATAAGGTTTAGACATTTAGATTAAATTTGGTTCTTAAGTTCATACCAAGATCTATTGTACAGCCAAATGTAACTTTTCTTACTTGCTGACTGTATCTTCAACAAAGGAATGAGAAGAAAAATATGTTTTCTGCATTGGAACACTTTTTATTATTTTTAGTAATTGGACATTTATTAAATATTTTAATATAATGCTCGAATGAACAGATCCATACAACATGAAAAAAGAATGGAGTACTAATGTCTCTAGATTCTCCATCAGACTCTATCCAGTATAGATAAGAATTTAGAAATGGCTTTTTTTTCTTTTTTCTTTTTTTTTTTTAATTCTAGCTTGGCTTGAATCAATACAGGAGTAACTCATATAAAAGTGTTTACTTGAATCAAGTCACTGTCTTTGTTGAGGAACAATATATTGCTTTCAGTTGCATTGGGAGGGGACATGGCAGAATTGTTTACTACAAATTCTATGAAATATAGTCAAGGTTAATGTACTAAATTAACTGTATCCAAACGCAATGCAACAATGAAAAGAGGGGTACAAAATCTGTGGAGTGCTTTGTTGTTGTGTTTTGTTTTCTGCTCATATTCTCTTTCAAGGCTAGCAGGTAAGCAGCATCATTAGAATTTGTGAGTTAGCTGTACAAAGCTGTTGCTTGTGGAAGGAATATGTGAAGTGATTGCCATTAAGTAATGGTGATGTGGGAAGACAGCGGGACTAACTGCTATTGATTTTTTTATGTATTTGTTTTTCTAGTTGTAGCTTGGAATGGAAAAGACAAAAAAAAACAAAACCCAAAAATGATGATTAAGCAAGAGTTAAACTGAACTGAGAAGACAAGGTGGTGAGTATTATCAATAACTGTGTCTAACCAGTGTGCTGTAATGAGAAACAGGTTGAAGAGGGAGAAGTGCCTTCATTTTCTCCATAAGTGTGACTTGTACAGGGGAAGGTCATCCTTGTGTACTTTGGTAGCATTAAAGTTATTTTTCACCTCTATATCTGATAGTGAGAGGTTTGTCAAATTGACACGATTAATGAGAGTTCATAAAAGCAAGGATAAATGGCTGAGAATGTGTGCTTACAGTTGATAAAACGTTTAGCAATTAGAACAGAAGGAAGGTTAATCTTGTTTTATTGGTTGTTCATATCATGAGCCTTCTACTGCTGTGAGTTCAGTAAGATGTAACAAAAGCTTTAAGCATGACACATTGGTATCACACCTGCATAATAACAAAATGTGCGTTTATTACTTGTAGGCAAATCAACCTGCTTACTTTTCTCTCTTTTGTCTGTGTTCTGTTGGGAAGATTTTCAGAGACATTAACCTCATTCAAAACAGGTGTGGATTAGGCATAATCCCTGAGTTTACTGAGCAAAAAGTGAGCATGATTGCCACCCACTGGCAGCGGATCAAATCCTGAGTAAGACTGGACTTTGACATGTGTCACTCATATTGGGAAACCCAAAATCCACAACTCACTCAGAATGCCAGGTTGAAAGGAGGCACTGTGTGGTGTGACCATTATGTGTAAATCATACTATTACTCAGTCAAATGACCAGATCATATTGCAGTCTAAGTGGAAAATAGTATCTTAGTAGAAGATGGTAATGTTTGGTTGATGGTGATGCTGCTTAATGATCTTTGTTCTCTTTAAGCTAGTTTCTGCTTTGTGAGCATCCTAGGAGCTTTTTAATGCAAGTTCTCAAGTGTTGCACAGAAACACAATAACCAAAAAGGGTGTGTCATGGGGTAAGCCCTCTCCCTCATCCCTGGGCAGGAAAAGCCCAAAGAGTGTGTGTGAAACGGGTGCCTCCATGATCTGAGATTCTCCTGGGCTGCTGTAGCATTGGCACAATCCAGTCTAGAGTCCCCGGGGGCGGGGTGGCGTGGCCTAGCAGCCAGTCAGTATGCAGCCCCGGGGGCAGGGCTGCACGGCCTAGTGGCCAAAGTCAGTACGCACCCCCAGGGGCAGGGCACTGCGGCCTAACAGCCAGAGTCAATAAAGTGAAGGGCATCCACAATGTGGTGCGGTGCCCAGGTGGGGGGAGGGGGAGCTCAGGCCCTCCTGCTCCCCTGATCCCCACCCCAGGGCCCTATTGGCATTGGGGGTACGACACCAAGTAAATGGAGGTCTGGACTGAAACTCGCTGACGTCGATCCAACCCCACCCCGGTACCACTGTTCAGGTCACCTGGGCTACTTCTTACCCAGTCATGGCAGAGTTCCTCTCATAGGGTTCCAAGTTGTCTACTCTCCCCGGTTGCAACAGTCACCGTTCACTCCCCTGGGAGTCCTGGACTCCACTGGCAGCAATGCTCTTCTTGATGAGATCTTTAGAGTCGCTCCCTCTCGCAGGCAGGTGCTGACATGGCTCCCGGCCAGGAGCTTTCAGCGAGTGTCCTTCCTCCTCACTGATGAGCCCTGAATGAACTGTGCTGCTCTGTGTAGGGCAGCATTCCAGCAGAGTAAGGGGAGGGACTTCTGCCACCCGTAGACTGTGCTGGGCTTCTGCATTGCAGGCTAAACCTAGCCCATCACATGGTGGCAACTTTGCATTTCACAGCTAACCAATCAAAACAGTATGTGATGGTCCAGAAAAAGCACATGTGCTCTCATCATAGCACCCTCTTGGTCTGTTGCTAAAAATCTTTCCTGAAGCTGTGAAAATTCCCAGTCCGCAGGTCATAGAATCATAGAATAATAGGGTTGGAAGGGACCTCACGAGGTCATCTCCTGCTAAAAAGCAGGACCACTCCCACTAAATCACCCCAGCCAGGGTTTTGTCTAACTGGGCCTTAAAAATCCCCAAAGATGGAGAGTCTACCATCTCCCTAGGTAGCCCATTCCAATGCTTCACCACCCTCCTAGTGAGAAAGTTTTTCCTAATATCCAACCTCGACTTCCCCAGCTGTAATTTGAAACCATTGCTCCTTGTTCTGTCCTCTGTTACCATCGAGAACATCCTATCTCCCTCCTCTTTGGAGCATCCCTTCAAGTAGTTGA
The DNA here is from genome assembly GCA_007922175.1 of Pelusios castaneus. Classification (NCBI taxonomy): domain Eukaryota; kingdom Metazoa; phylum Chordata; order Testudines; family Pelomedusidae; genus Pelusios; species Pelusios castaneus. Next base: position 12,961,163 of record ML685830.1, read on the forward strand.
AGGTTGCTTTCAAATCTCCCCTCTGTCTTCTCTTCTGTAGACTAAATAAGCCTAGTTCCTTCAGTCTCTCCTCATAAGTCATGTTCCCCAGCCCCCTAATCATTTTTGTTGCCCTCCATTGGACTCTTTCTAATTTGTCCACATCCTTTTTGTAGCGGGGAGCCCAAAATTGGACACAGTATTCCAGATGCGGCCTGACCAGTGTCGAACAGAGGGGAATTATCACATCCCTTGATCTGCTGGCAATACTCCGACTGGTCCTTTGGTTCTAAGTAAATGTGCATCATTTCTTTCACTCTTTTTCATCCTTTCTTTCAATAATGTTCCATAATGTGCTTATAAATCAAATCGATCTCCTGCCACGTTGTCATCCACTTTTATTTCAGCAAGATGCCATCCCAGCATATAGGCTCCAACATAAAATCACACAACATTTTTGGAAGGAACACCAACACTGAGACAGAACAGTGTTTTATTCTACTGGTCATTGCGGGTCTCTTTAAAATAAAGAACATACTAGGCTTGAAATCAAAAGTAGTCTGTTTTTTATGCTTACTGCAGTAATTATGGTTTTAATGTAGGCAGGAATTTATTCCTACAAAGCATTATAATTTCTTTTTCTACAGAGTAGTACACAATATATTCCCAATAGAAGCATACAGCTGTATTATTTAGGACTGACATTTTTATGTGTGTGCCAGCCACACTTAATCTTTTCTTCAACTATCAGCAAAATGCCTTCTGACATTACACTCTAATTTTCCATGATGCAGAATCAGATATCATAAATGATAAAGAAGGTTTGCTGGAAGACTTGGTTTAAGTTATAATTTTGCTCACTTTATGGTGAATGAGATAGGTGGGTTTTGAAGAAGTTACCAGTATGCATATGAATTTTCCATGATGCAGAATCAGATATCATAAATGATAGAGAAGGTTTGCTGGAAGACTTGGTTTAAGGTATAATTTTGCTCACTTTATGGTGAATGAGATAGGTGGGTTTTGAAGAATTTACCAGTATGCATATGAATCGCTGGAAGCTGAGTTTCTAGTGATCCAATCTGTAAAAAGAAGGCTATGAAAAATTTTATATTGCTCTTTAAAAGTGCCTTCGTGTTTTTTGTTTCATTTTGGTTTTTTTGTTTGTTTGTTTTTTGGTTTTTTTGGTGTGGGAGAGGAAGGGAACCATCAAAAATATGTTTTGTACTATTGGAGATAGTAAGATCAAATCTTGGGAAAGAATATACTAATTGTATTTCCATATGAAGAAAATATGAATTGTATTTCTATGTGATTTGATTGTGGATTAAATTTGGTTTTACTGACTGAAATGCACTTGGAATTACAATCTGAAAGGAAAAGAAAGATCTTTGTAGGTAAGAAGGCACTAAGTAAAACACATTTTCATTAGAACAGATGAATGGCTATCCTGGGCCAGATTAATGGTCCAGATAAGCGAGTATCCTGTCTTTCAACAGTGGCTGGTGCCAGGTGCTTCAGAGGGAATAAACAGAACAGGACAATTATTGAGTGATTCATCCACTGCTGACCAGTCCCAGCTTCTGGCAGTCAGAGATTTAGGAACACCTAGTGCATGAGGCTGCATCATCCCGGACCATCTTGGCTAATAGTCATTGATGGACTTATCCTCCATGAACTAATACTAATAATCCATAATACTGATAAATCAACTACTAAATGATTTGATTATGAAGCTTATAAAATATGCTACACTTCCTTTACCATTTTAGTGCAATTCAGTGCCTGATTTAGATCAAGCACTGACCTCATAAAATGATTATTAGGCTATCTCCTTAACTTCTGCATTTTGTAGCTTCTCCTTCATTTCCCTCACATGCAATAGAGTCAGCAATGGGGTATGTTTGTAAGTAGGTCTGAAAGTGGCTGGGTCTGGAGATCAGGTTTCATATATATTGGCACAGTGCCTCCATCACCATTACTGGGCTGGGCTGGTTAAAAAATAATATCCCCTTAGAGTCCTTAAGAATAACAGCCACCAAGCACAATGGATTCATAGTCTGATGTAGGATGTCAGAATTCTGCATTTTATGGTTTATCAACAGTTAACTGCAAAATTAGTTCTTGTCTGTGCTTAGATTTCTTAGATGTCTCTTGCTGCTTCTGAAGCCGTAAAAAGATGAAATAGTTTATTTTGAACTCCTACCTAGTGTTCCCACAATTTTGGAGTTAATAGTGATTGATATTCTTTTCATGTTCTGAACTCTTTTATACTGTCCAAACGAATTCCATATCTGCCATGATATCGGTATCGTGTTTTGATCTTTTCACTCTTTTAATGTATAATTGGCAGGGCTGGATTAAGACAGGGGCTTTATGGGCTGTGCCCTGGGCCCCAGGCTAAAGGGGTGCGGCCCTGTTGCCCTGCAATAATCCGGCTCCACTCAGGCTAACACAGCTCTTGCTGGATCCCTGCAGCTCAGGCTGTCTGGCAGGTCATCTCTACCAGGCCCCTGGAGGTCCTGGCATGGTGGTCTGACAGCCCTCCTGGCCCTGGAATGTTGCTGCTGGAAGCCTCACTGTGTGCTATTACCCTCACCCCTATCCCAGAAGCGTTGCTGTCACACACCAGCTCTTAGGGCAGACCATCCAGCCTAGAGGCGAGGCAGGAGCATCGTGGGCTATGGCCTGTGGTCTGAGGACCTCGGCTCCCCCAGCACTAGCCGGCCCCCCGCAGCACCGAGTGCTGCCCTGCCCTGTGTGGCTGGTGGGTCTGCAGGGCGGCCTGAGGGCCAGCGTGCCCAAGTGTCACCCCAGCTGCTGAGGTGTGGGGGGGGCTTGTTTCTTGGGGGTGGGAGGGGTCCATGAAAGTGGGCAGCCCAGGGCCCTGGGTACCTTAATCCAGCCCTGATGATTGGTCACTCATTGCTATTCTCGCATTTTAAAAAGTGACCACTGAACTGAACTGAAATTGGACAAAACGTGGGCTGGTCACTTGTGATATATACAAGAGTGAGCTTCTTAACAAAGGCCAAGCTGAAATTCAGTCAGGGAGATTTATTCCCAGAGTGCATCTAGTGAAGCTGTTGCCTTTGAACCGCAAAGAACTGCGAGAAACACAAGGGACATCTCCCTCAATCTGCATGTGCACACAAGGGTGCTTCTACTACAGTTGTAATGAGTGACTTCCACAGGAGCAGGCCTGTGGTTAGGAAGAGAGAGAGGAACTGAGTTGTTGGGTCTGTCATTTGTCCGTGGCTGGGATCATATTGATCAATACTAGCTAGGTCTCCCTGATTAAACTGTGGAAATGAACAGAAAAGGATAGTGAGGATGGGAAATGGCACCACAGTGACATGTAATAAATGGCGAGTTATAACTGAATTTAAAAGAGTGCTTAACATTATATCTTGTGACAGCTTAATTTTGCTTAATGAAGAAAAATGAAGTGATTGTAAAATTTCATTGGAAGTGCTGGTGCTGTAGATTGAGAATTTACAGCATGTCACCACTGCACATACTTAATCCATTCTTGTTACCATTTTACAATTACAATCTTGTGGTCCTGTTTAAACAATGAGAGTGCTAGGACCTCTTGCCAAGGAAATGAGAAAGTTATCTTAGCTAAATAACAGTTTTCTATATGAACTGGAGCAGACAACACATTAACAATTCTTCTTCCTACCCACAGAAAACAAGATGGTAAGTGGCTGTCGGTACATTTTCTTTTTTAAATTGTCCCTATGTTTTTGATGCATTGCCGCTGTGATAGCCATTTTAGTTTTATTCTGTAAGTAGTTTTATGGTTTCTATATTTGTCAGAGGAGCTGTTGAGATTATGATCACCTAAATTAATCTGAGGCTTTTATTCATTTCTTTATCTATGTAAAAGTTTGGAAAACTTATGCAGAAACGAACTACGGTAAACTTTCTGTGAAATGTGAGGATGAAATAAACAGAGCTTGAACTGAAAGGAGGACTTGAAAGAGAACTGTTCAGCAGCCAGTCAGAATGAACAGCTCTGTATTTTCTTGTTTTTCATATAGAAACCTAAATGGATCCAAGATTTATTATTAATTGTATTGTGGTAGTACTTATCAGAGGTTGGTACACCATCATGCAAGATGCTGTACACATAATATTAAAAAAATCAGTCTTTGCTTCAAAGAGCTTACAACACTAGGGCTTTATCTTACAAGGTCCCATGGAATCTTAAACATGGAACTTAAACATGTGCTTAACTTTAAATGTGAAAAACTGCACTGATTTTATCACATCTCCTGACAGCCTTTGCCAGTATGGAGCTCTTATTGCATCTCAGTTGAAAAATAAAGCTATCCTCCTTGGCATATACTACAGGCAGTGTAGAAGACTCACTGCTTAGAGTTTTTTAAGATGTGGCTTGACAATGTCCTGGCTGGGAGGATTTAGTTGGGGTTGGTCCTGCTTTGAGCAGAGGGTTGAGTAGGTGACTTTCTGATTTCCTTCTATAACAGGGTGCTACTTTTTGGTAAAGCTACAAGCAAAAAGCTAAAAGCTCCTCCTGAACCTACAGGGACTGGCAACTGAGTCCAGCACCAACTAATTCTGGGGGATAACTGATGATGAACAGGAATGAGCATGGGGGTCATAGAGTCAAAATGAGGGAACTGGAGGGGAATGCCGAGCAGAGAATCCTGAACAGCACCCACCATTCCTCAAAAGAGGCCAAGGAGTCAGTGGACGGAAATAGATTCTGCAGCTGGCTTGAGTTGTGGGTGGGTCGGGGAAGGGGGGCTCATGGGGCTAGAGCCTGAGGAAGAGGTCTGGAGGGCCTGAGATGAAGGGCAGGTGGCAAGCCCTTTCTCACAGGACCTGATCAAGGGTAAGGCAAGACTGCCCTCACATCCTTGAGTACATGCCGGGGGAGGGGAGGTTTCGAAGGGTGGAGAGTCCCATGTGCTGAACCAGCACCTGGGGATCCACTCAGTTCTCTCCCAGTCATAGTCAGGAGGTCACTGATCCTGGTGACACCTGCCAAGACCAACTTCCACCGCACCCAGGAGGCCTCTGCCACCTCTACCTCCTAACTTGGCTCCAGCATCAATGACCCTGGAAAAAGGGAATTCAATTGCAAACTCAGTAGCTGCAGAATGATCATATAATGCATGTTTGGTATGCTGAAATCTCATTGGTGCTGCCTATGCACCAGTCTGGTTGTGGCCAATGCTATTTGCATGGTAATCAGCTGCTGAACTCTCTGTGATGTATGAGATTAAATAGGATTGCTTCCATCCCTAGTGGGCACAGTACAAGTTCGGCTCACAAAATGTACAGATCCTGCCCACATGCACGCTAGTCCTCGATTTCAGTTCAGAGATGCCGTATATGTGTACATTTTGGCACAGCAGCAAGGGAAAGGATGACATCTGCCTGTGCTGAGAGACACCTTCACATCCTTCTGGAAGAGCACATTATGGAACAATGGCTACATTGTTTTGTGAGTGCTTTGTTCCCCTGTAGCTGAAGGTCCTTAGCTTTTCATTACTGTGACAATTCACACATTATAGACAATCATAACGGGGCAACTCAACTGTGTTATCACCTTTAGTGTTTTTGCTGTGGAGGATGATGGCCGAGTTGTAATGCTGGAATGGTGATGGTTGACTGTAATGTGGACTTCAGACCATACTGAACAAGATCCAGACAAATCCTAGAAAGCTACTTGATGCACAGGTGGAAAGTCAGACTCCTCTTAATGTGAATGCAGTGAGAAAATTCAGTCATAGACTACATCATAATGCAGTGCCCGAAATATGAATTTAAAGGCGAAATGGATGATACCACAACTTCACAGAGGCCGTTGAAATGGCTTATGGACCCACAACTGCATCTATAGAATGATCTTTTTCTGCAGACGTCATATGCATGCATGCGTGAGAGAGAGATGGCACAATCACACACACCAACATGTGTTCAGTCACAGGTGTTGACACTGTTTCAGCCTCAGTCTCTTGCTTTTAATATATGGTTGTAGTGGTTGTTTGTATTGTGGTTTTGCCAACTGGCCCCAGTCAAGATCCTCAATGTGGTGGATTCAGTACAACCCTATAGGAAGATATGGGTGCTACCGAACTGTTTACAGAGTGAAATTAAACACATACTGAAATGGAAAGAGAGAGAGGCTGGGGAAGGGTAATCAGTTCAAAGCTGTCACCTGTAATAAAAAAGGGTCTATTGAAAATATGGATTCTATATTTTGGCTTATTTATTCAGTTAGGGTTACTTTGTTTTAGTTGGATCTTAGTCAAATTTTTATGTGTGCAGTACATGTACTTAATTCATAAATGCAAAGTATATTACAGGCCACATTTTCAAAAAAGAAGCAACTGAAGTCTATGCAAAAATATCAAGCAAGCATGCAAACTGACTGTTTGTTCATGCTGTGGCTACCAAAGGCTAGGTCTACACTTACCAAAGTTAGTTCGACTTAGTTGATTCAAACTAACTAATTCGACCTAATTTTAGTTAGTTCGAATTAGTCAATTGCATTAAGTTCAATGTGCCGGTTAGTTCGAACTAAGCGCTTAGTTCGAACTAACATGGTTTCATTGGGTTAATTTGAACTAACTAGTTCGAATTAACCCTTACTTCGAAAAGTATAAGCGAATTTATTAGTTCATATTAAGAAAGCCCTTAATTCGAACTAATGAAAGCCTAGTGTAGCCAAGGTTTAAGTTAGTTTGAATTAAGCTTCCTTTATTCAAACTAACTTGCCAGTGTAGACATAGCCTTTGCCTGAAACCCAGAGCCTGCAAAAAGAACAACACAGAAAGAGCCCTTTGGATTTCCGTGGGAGATAGAGAGGTCATTCTCTTTGCATGATTGGGGACTAAAGAGTTCTATCCTGGGGTAGACGTTTGATGTGGAAATATAAATACATGCAGTTATAGGTATGGAACTGAAAGAACATATCTGTACGACAAAGCTTATGTATCCCTTCTGGTATGTTTCTCTTCCCGAATTTGCAAATATAGGCAAATAACACATCAGAAAAATGTATGTTCTTAATTCTTAAAAAACCACATTTATTTTTACAAAGTAATTTCATTAAAGGGGGTATCTAGTCGCTGAGAATGTCTTTGTGTTGCAGTTAAACTGTACTGTAGACTATCCTATAAATTAGATGTCACATAAAAAAATACTAGCAAATCAGAGGGCCAGAACCTCTGCCACTGTAAGTCCATGTATCTCCTATGGAGCTAGCTAGGTTGATGTAGTCCAGCTTAGCGTCTGGTGTTATACCTTTTATTGCATAAGTTATTTAGTATTTATTTTGCTATAATTTTGTCAGAAAATATCAATGCTTATTTTTAAGCTTTTTATTTTTGCCAATTTAAATGTTAACAGTTGTAGGAAATTATGGGTGTGTGGGTGGGGCGGGGAGGAGGTCAGACAATAATTGTTTAACTATAGCAGATGTTGAGATTCAAAAAGTTAAAATTTTAAAACCATTTCAACACAAATTTTCATCATTGTATGACAACGTATACAAAGTAAATATATGTGAATCAAATTCTAATAAGTTCTTAAGCAGAATTTTTCTTCCTTTATTGATCTGTAATTTTTTCATTATTATTAATGGAAATATTTGTTCTCAGTTTGGTGTATATAGTGAAATCAATGTTTACCCAGAAAAATGTAAACCTTCTAAGCTTACTTATAGAAATAATGCAATTGTATGTTACTTAGAGATATGTTGATATAGCTATTCCATATGTAATTACATATATTATAATTGTGTGATACTTTTAAAAAACTTAAGATATTTTTGTAAAGACTTCACTAGTCTGTTCCTCAAATTCTATCAGCATAATATAATGAGATATCTTTTCTTGGGTTTAAAAAAAAAAAACACAAAACAGTTAAACATGGCCTGGCTGCTGCAGCATGAAATCTGAATGTAATTCAATAATGCAGATCAGCGCATTTTCTAGAGTAAAAATTATCCAGGGGTAGTAAACTAGCATTGGAATCACTCTAAGGTTTCAGTAGCTGTTGAAGAATGTATCATGGAGATGTGGTTTTTTCATGGGGAAAAAAACAGCTGCAGGCACAGCAAAGTAGTCCCAGGGATGCAATTAAACTCAATTGCCTTTTAATGTATTCTACACCCTTTACAACTATTACATTTCCACAGTGATACATTACTTAAAGTAACAATTATCAAGAGATTCAGATTGTTTCTGAAGAAAATGTTACAATGGGAAGACTAGTATTTACATATACACTGAAAAGAAACAGCTTTTTAAATAAAAAGGTAGCAAAAAGAAATTTAACTTTAGCTTGTATCTAGATGTAATAAAATGCTGAAAATGAGCTCCAATCGTGATCATAACAGCAGTTATGGTATCAAGTATCATTTAAGTTGGATGATAAATGATATCCTATGAAGGACATAATGTGAGGGCAATAAAAAATGCTGAACTGATTTAAAGTAGCTAGAAATCATTGGCTACCCCTAAAATATGGAAGGCCAGATCCTTAGTTGGTGGAAATCATTGTATCTACATTGAAATCAATAGAGCAATATTGTATGCGAAGGATCTGAACTTGGAGTGTTCATAGCCTGCGTGGTGCCACCTATTCTCACCTTGTTGGTACTAGTTGAAGTCACAGAGAATGAACATATCGTAAGAGGAGATATCTTTTCTTAGTTATAACATCTTGTTCTGAAGCCTTTGATTGCTTTAATGAATGTCCTAGGTTCCAAATCCATGGAGGCTCCCCTCTTTTCTGAATTCAGATTTGACAGACTATCTGAGCTTTATGTAGGCATAAAACACCTCTTCCCTTCCAAGGCATAACAAATTTACAGTCTCCACCATATCAAATTGACATAGGCCACCCTTCTGACATCACCTTTTCAGTGAACCTCATCAGATTCTGAAGAAGAGATATAACTCACCCTGACATTTAGAGGGCTTTGTGACACCATCTTCTTGGCTGGCAGCTCTGAAAAGATGTTAGCTTGGGAGAGAAGACAAGCACAGATCCCTCAACGTACTCCAGAGCAGCTTTGCAACCCCCTGTTATTGAGTAAGGCTTTTTTTTTTTTTTAATAGCTAGTTTTAACCAGGTTGGTCATGTACTAATGTGCCTACTGTCCATAGTATAGATTTCTACAGTTCATGGACAACTAGTGGACAGTACAGAGACATTAATTAAATATAGAGAGAGATAATTCTGCCTTCAGATATATTTAATGGTGGTCAAACTCTGTGGAACAGATTCCAGTTATTTCCCACTCTAAGGATAAAGAAAAACTGTTCTTTCAGCTAAGGCAACTTTTGGCAAATATTTGACATGTTGTATGTACATGTCGCCCATTGAAGTCATGTGTATCTAAAAGTCAAATTTGGTTTTAGCTAAATAAGTATGTTATATGGGCATTAAAATGATTTTTTTCTAGGGTTTATTTAAATACGTATCTGTCTTTAAATAGGGAATAGGGTCTGTGGAGGCTCTCACAGAGAGCTGCCATTTAATAATTGTTTGCCATTTATAGGCCTGTTCCAATGATATGGATTAGAACATAGACAATAGAGTTCCAAAGTTACACTTTTAATTAACTCAGATTTCTTTCTTTACTATATGTCACTTTCTTAAGGATATATGAGGAAAGTTTAATAGAAATAGCATTTAACCTCTATATGCCTATGTCTACACTTGTAATTTTAAGTCGACTTCAACTAAGTCGACTTAGTGTGTCGACACTTAAAATTAAAGTCGACTTAAAGGGGAACTTACAAAGTCGACCTAGAGCGTTCACACTCATCAGATTTCTCCATGGGCCCATTGTAACTGGGAGTCTCTACAACCATTGTGTCCTTAATGTTAAGGAAGCTCCCACCTACAATGGGCACAGGGAGAAACCTGATGAGCCATTAAGGAGACAATGGTTGTTGACAGCCTCCTGTCTAGGGCGTTTCACCAGAATCACACAAGTTAAAGTATAGATATAACATCAAATTCCTAATTTCTAATACAAATACAATTCCTAGACATAAGCTATATAATAATTCCCAGCAAATTACTGCCTTTCTATTGATACCAAACATGACATAGTTCCTATGGATTATAGCATTTATGAGATATGAATAGAAAATAATATCATAAAAGCTTCCCTAAATCCAGACAGCATCACACAGGGCTCTGCCCTGCCCTTTGGGGGGCATTCCAAGCTCTCCCTGTGCCCCCCCCAGCAGGGAGGGCATTGGTGTAGTCCTGGGTAGCCCTAAGTTGTTTTAGGGCTACCCCACGTCTTCACTGGCTTAATTCAACTTTAAAAACTCGAATTAAGCCTTAGGTCTAGATGAAAGGAGGTTTAATAAAGTCAACTTAATTTTAATGAAGTCAACTTTATTTTCCTTAAGTCGACTTAAGCAAGCTCCTTAAGTCGACTTAAGCAAGCTGCTTAAGTCAACTTAAGGAAAGTGTAGTGTAGACGCAGGGTAAATTAAGTCAACTTAATTTACCAGTGTAGACCAGCCTACGAGCCTTTGGATTATCCAATAGCTAGAGCACTATCATAGCACTTGGGATATTCAGGGCTCAGGTTTCTGCTCCAAAGCAAACTTCCTGTGTGACCTTGAGCAAGTCAGTCAGCCTTTCTGTGCTTCAGCTCCCCATTTGTGAAAGGGGCCTATTAGTACCCTCAGAGGGTGTTGCAAGGATGCCTACATTAAAGATGGTGAAATGCTTTGCAATCAAATGATGAAAAGGTCTCCATGTGAGCAAGGTATTATTATTATTTATTATTTATTTGTTACAATTATGTTTTTCAATTATCAATGAAGCAGAAGAGAGGGGTTTGAAAGGTAGTTTTAAGCCATCTTTGTGCTCCTGAGGTCTCATTGTCGTGAGTCATTCCCTTGGCACTAATAAAAGCAGCTTGCAGGCAGAGGTAAATTGCAAAAGCTGCCTGTGGTCCCAAAGGGCCAATACAAAAGTTTAAGTTCACCAGAATGTAGGGATGATCCTCTTTCCTTAGCCACATCCTCTGCACTGGGTAGAGCATCAGAACTGTTTCAGTGACTCGAGGACACCTAGAATCCCCCTCTATTGACATGTTCCTATGGGTATGTAAGCTGGCTTTTGAACAGTTTTGTGGAAGCCACGTTGCCAAGTTACCCTAAGCCAAACCCAAGATCAGTATCTCTAAGCTTTGCACTGCATATTGGAAGGAAAAGTACTTCCTTTGCCCAGCTGGCCCAATGTTTTAAGTTATCCAGGAAAATATTTTATACCAGCTTCACAAAGCCACAGTTCTTTTATCCTACCAGCAATCCTATTGGTTGTTTATTGTTTCACCTTTTCCTGTTTTCCATATTATTTGCTTCATCAATGAGATTTTATTTTGTGACCCCAATTTGTTTTGTATTTGAATATAGTCGTGTCATGGTATTGCTTGTGATTGTTAGGACCCTCTTCTGTGTAATAACTCATTCATCAACTTCATTTACATCAGACCCAAACCATTAATCACTTTCAGTAAGCCAGATCTAATTAGTATGAGTGTCAGTTCTTTCTTATTGCTCATCCCAAATCAAAGCTGTCTTCTTGTGTTTCAGATTTTTTGTAAATGCTATTTTCAGGAGGGCTTTCACCAGGAAATGCAATAAAAGGCCAGATGCTCTGTTCCCTGTCTGAATCCTTTACACTGCTCAGGCAGAATAGTGACACTAGAAGACTGCCCCAAACTGGCAGTTCAGGACTTCCATTGTGCATGCTACCCACTCCTGGAATAGTAGACAGGTTAGGAGCAATCACAACTCATTGATGCCATTCCTAAATTAGAACAGTCCTGAACTCATCATAAATGGGTGAGCAGAGGAAGAATGCAGAGGCAGGAAATGGAACACCAAAGGATCATGTTCTAAAATCTTTTAGTAACTGAAGGATGAAGGAAGATTGGGGGAGGGGAGAAGGTTTTGCGATGTACACTTTTAAGCAGAGCTCCATGATTTTAAATAACTCATTGACTTCATTTTAGTTTTACACTGGTTTTGCTAAACAGAAAAATGCAGTAAAATCTAGTTTTCCAATGGAAAATAGTCTTTAAACGTTTGACTAGAAAGGAATTGTGGTGACAGAGTTCTCTTCTAGGTCAAGTGTAGGCTGGAGTTTGGGTGGAGGTTTGATGAGAGGTTGGGTTCACGTTTGATTGTGCTGTAGTCTCCTGCTATAGTCTCATGCATAATTTGTTCTTGTGAGCATTCATCTGAAAATGATAAATCAAGTGAACAGATTTCCGTGAGATAGTTCTAGTATGTCATGGCTCTGATCCTGGCTTTCTCAACATCTCTCTAATTTAAAATAGCAGTAGGTAAACCAGTCTGAATAAAATTAAATCCAGCTTGAGATTTTATCTAAAACTGAAACCAAATAAACACATGATACATATGACTCGCTATTTAAAATACAAATATACATCCTTTTGCATTTTTTGATTTGGAATGGGACTAAAGATGGAAACACCAAAACACGGAAAGCTGTTATTTCCACAATATTTTAAATATTATTAAAACTTAGTACACATGATCATGGTTTGCTGGAAAGTCTGGGAGTCTGGCAATCTGGTTAGAAATTTTGTGAGAACAAACAAAAAGCTCAGAGAAGCATCAGATCGAATCAAAAAAATGTAAGGCCTTTTTTGTTTTAATTAGGCATCTGAAATGTGCTGTTGCGCACACAGAATGTAATTGCACAAACAAGTAGCCTGTTAAACATATAGCTATCAATTGCATTCTCGATTACTCAAAATGAACGTTATGCTAATTAAAAGCAAAAGTCTGTCTCCAAATTGCACACACTCTTTTGCCTGTCTTTATTTCTAAAACTATATACACTAAGACATGTAAGTCTCTATTGCTTTGAATCTTGGAAAATGAGATAAAAGGGGTCTTAATTGCTACACCCATTTTCCACTCACGTATATGACTGTTCTAGATACTAGAATGCTTATCTAAATTGAATCAAATCCCTGAATGCTTTAAGATTCACTACACCCCAGTAGGTTTAAATCCAGATTTGTGCACTACTGAGCTACTGGGAGTTGGAAAACCCTCTGTGCCTGTTCTTCTCACCTTGAAAAACATCCAATATGCATTTAAAATTCTTGTTTGGTGGCAGGAATGTCATTCAAGCAGAAAGTCAATGTAAATACATTCGTCCCACTCCTTTGACCTGAAAAATGAATATGAAGGCACAGTTATTGTGGATCTGTAGCATGACAGAGATTTTTATTGAATGCACTAGCCCTGCACGCAGTTATATTTTTTTTATTCCTTTAAGCTCCCAATAAAAAATATTTAAATAATATCAAAGAATATTTTATTAGATTTTATATTATTTTCTAGCATGTTTTAGGACATTTTATTAACTTTTATTTTGTACACTGATAATCATATTTTCTTGGGGGAGGGGCGCTTGATTGCTGGCTATTACCAAAGTCTTGAAATGCATAAAATGTTTCTCATGCCCTTCAGGATACAATATATATCTTATTAGATTTTTCTTCTTTCTATAGCAAACAAGAATGTGATTGTTTTCTTTTCCATATGTGTTTGGAGAGAGAAACATCAATATCATATTTGCAGTTTACAAAAGGAGAGGACCAATGGCACATCCAGGCCAGTAAGTATCCTGCCTGAGGCAATAACTAAGCAGACTATTGCTTCAAAGAAAGATAAGCCCCATCCCACCAAAACATCTAGTCAATTATGCAAAATAGGAGAAAAATAACTTTCAGTCCCATTGTGATCAATGTATGCCCCTCAGCTTGAGATTTCAATAGCGGGGTAAGGAATGATAAGCATTGAAAAAGTTATTTAAGGGCAAAATTGTGTCATATTGGCACTGCCCTGACAGGGAGCAGTATGATTTGCAACATTTCAGAAAGTGCTGTGGAGGAATTTGGCATCTGGTCCTGGTAAGCAGCAGGAATGTGCATCTCAGAATAACAAGGTTTTTGTTGTCTCCTGTCATTTGAACCAAACTAAGCTATATCTAAAAGAGAATAGCATTAACTTTTCTGATTTTTGTTGTTCAGCTTTAGTAGTAACACTGTGCATTTAAAATAATGGCATTTATGGGCTTTCAAATAGTGAAGTGAGTTTTTAAATTAAAGTTATGGTGATTGTTTTTCCATCATGAAATACTAAATGTTTAGAGAAAAAACAAACATAAAATCTTCATGTTTGGTAATAAAACATCACGATTCATAGAACATGATCAATTTTTACTACAAAACTAAAATTAATATTTTAATTTGCTACATTACTAGTAAAGCTGGTTTCCTAACTCATAATGACTATTTCCAGTTTTTTTTTCCCTGTTCACACATTCTCACCTTCTAATCCCCTGATGTGAATGGGCCTCATCTACCCTAACTGAACTGACTTTGCTAACACTTGCCCTCCTTCACCCTGGCATGTGTATATACACCTCTCAACCATAGTTTCCACTTCATGCATCTGACAAAGTGGGTTGGAGCCCATGAAAGCTTATGCCTGAAGAAATTTGTTAGTCTTTAAGGTGCCACAGGACTCTTGTTTTTTTCATAATGACTAATTTATCTTGATGAAATTCAACTCTTTTCCTGATTGTGAATATTCCTTGGATAAATGATGATTTCCTTAATTTATTACATTTTCATAATTATTCACCAGACTATTGCGATGAATAATCTTTCATTGCTGGTATGTTTACAAGTAGTGCAATGCCAGATTTCAATATTCAAAATTCAGAATTTGTACTGTTTTGATGTGCATAGTTGCACATTCACTTTTGCTCACATTAGCAATGAGACCTGATTCTCTACTGTTTTCATTCACAAATGTCCTGAATGTCTAAGCATAATTGGTAGAATTAGTAAAACAAAAAAGAGTCTTGTGGCACTTTTAGGGACTAATACATTTATTTATCTCATGAGTTTTCATGGGTTTAATACCATTTCATCTGTCAGGCAATAAATGCCTTTGTTAGTTTTTAGAAGTGCCACAGGACTACTTGTTTGTTTTACTGAACTAGACTAAAACGGTTACACCTCTGGAATTACCCCTCTAGAAATAGGTTTCCAGTGCACTCTTGTATACAAGTTCAAAATTCACTTCTGTAATATTGTGCAATATTTGATACTTTGCACTTGTCTGTTGAATTTCATCTTATTGATTTTAGACCAATTCTCCAAGATCATTTTGAATTTTAATTTTCTCCTGCAGAGTACTTACAACCCTTTCCAGCTTGGTGTCCTTTGCATTTTTTTATAAGCATACTCTTTATTCCCTTATCCACATCATTAAAGAAAATATTGAACAATACTGGACAAAGAATGATCTCTTTGGGACCACACTAGATACTCTCTCCTGGTCTGATAGTGACCCACTGATAACTACTCTTTGGTTATGGTCATTCGACTACTTGTGCACCGCATATAGTAATTTCATCTAGACTACATTTACCTAGTTTTCTTATAAATGTCATTTGGGACTGTGTCAGAAGTCTTACTAAAAAATCAAGATATATCACATTTACTGCTTTCCTGCACACTCATTCTTTAGGCTGATAACCTTGTCAAAGAAAGAAACAAAGTCAGCCTGACATGATTTATTCTTGACAAATCCATGCCGGTTATTCTTTATAATCCTATTATCCTTCAGTTGCTAATCAATTGATTTTTTTTAAAATAATTTGTTTCACTCTTTTTCCAAGTATCAAAGGCTATGTGTACACTTGTAAAGTTGTCGACTCTGTTAAGTCGACTTAACAAGGCTGACTTTAAGTCGACTTAAGGTCGACCTTGTTAAGTCGAATTAACAGAGTGGTTACTCTTTAAGTCAACTTAAAGTCAACCTTGTTAAGTTGACATAACAGTAGACATAGCCATCCACACTGGAAGCACTTAAATCGACTTAATAAAAGCCCAGTGTGGACGTGGCTTTGTGTAGGTCGATTTAAGCATCCTCAAGTTGACCTAAGTTGCCAGTGTAGACGCACTCTTTAAAGTTAGGCTGACTGATGTATAATTCCTCTTTATTTCCCTTTTTAAAGGTAGGTATTATATTTGCCCACTTCCAGTCTTCTGGAATTTCACCCATTCTTCAGAAATTCTCAAAGATAATTGCTAATGGTTCCAAGATTGCGTTATCTAGTTCTTTAAGAACACTAGAATGAATTTCATCAGGCCCTGCAAACTTAATACATATAATGTATCTAAATATTTATTAACACATTATTTTCCTATTTTTGCATTTGATTGCATTTTTGCACCTTGTTGTTAGTATTAATGTGTTGAGTGTCTGGTCACCCATAATATTTTTAGAAAGATTGAAGCAAAATAGGAATTAAACACCCAAATTTTCTTAATGTCATCTCTTATTAGTTCTCCAGGACCTATGTTTTCATTCATCTTTTTCTTTCCCTTAATGTATTTAAAGACCCTTTTCATATATGAATCTTATTGGCCTGTGGAGAAACCACTATCTCAGTTGTCCTCTGAGCTGCACTCTCGATAGTTCTCTGCATGGCTTTTGCTGATGGTGGCTGTTAAGGTTTACTTTTCTTAAGGGACGTGCAGCAATCTGATAAAATGCGTGAACATATAGAAATTTATAAAATAAATAAAACTAACTTATTAACAAAATAATGAGAACCAATCCTTCTCCTTTTAAAGTCAATTGCAAAACTCCCATTAATTTCAACAGAAATAATAGTACTGGAATTGGAATAGACTATTGTCTGAGTAACAATGATCTATCAAGACATTTGTACTGTTGGAGGCCCAGTGCAATCTGAGTTGCGTGATCACTGTTTAAAGGGGCGGATATAGCTTATATTGCTTTCTTGACTATTATGACTCCTGTAGCATGACATCTTCCAGTTGGCAGAAATGAATAGGACTAAGTAACTTTGCAGATATCTCAGTTTCTCCATAACATGGCACATGACAAGATGAAATATCTACCATGTATTGTTTAAATTAAAGTTAAAACTTCTCCATTTTCCCCCACACACTAATATTTTAGTGAATGGCAGAACCTCCGGGTGAATATTGATTCTGCTATTTAATCTCACTTGTCTGTGAGAATTTTCCTTTGCTTACAATGGGCTTTGAGTATGGCTATGAGGTAGGTCCACATAGACTGCTATACACAAATGCTGTGAATGCTTTGATCTTACTAAATTCCAAAAGGGTAGCCATATTAGTCTAGTTCAGCTAAACAAACAAGGAATTCTGTGGCACTTTTAAAGACTAACAAATTTATCTATCTCGTGAGCTTTCGTGGGAGAAAATCCCACTTTATCAGACACTTGAAGATGGAGAAGTACAGATGAATGGGTAGGAAATAAAGGCAGGGAAGTGTAAGTCATAGGACAAGGTCATATGATATAATTAATAATAATTATAATCATTCATCATTTCCTTATGTTGTATATCTGTCTCTCAAATTCTTTCTTGGTGACTGATAATTCAAATAAAAAATTTACATTTTCATCTCAAAATGATCAGCATATAAGGTTGACGGGAAAACTATTGATAACAATTCAGTTTTGAAAAGCAATAGCAGGTTTATGAAATTTTATAACATCAGTCTAAACTACACTGTATTTTAAGAAAAATGAATTTCTCAATAGTTTGAACAATGTCCAGTTTTGCTTCGCTTCAAAGCCCATAACCTTTCCCCACAGTTCAGCATATGAGTCAATCCAAGCTCCTAACTTCTGCTTGTTGTATGCAATGTCTGTTTTAAGCAATGGAATTGTGTTACTTTGACAAGATCTGTAAAAGCAGGAGTACAAAGTGAATGCTAATCTATTATAGAGTATAAGGCTAACAAGAACCTGCTTAGCAATACTGTTCTTTTATATCCTTTTACCTTAATTTCAATTCAGTTTGCAGTCAGGACACATTAAAGGTACCTTTGAAGCTGCTAAATATGTGTAGATATTACAGTGATGGGATTCAATGATTGTTGCCAAAAGATATATAGGAGGTGTTTCTTCCATTAAACAAACAAAAAATAAAATGACTCTTTGATTTTTTACTTTATTACCATTTAAAGGTGACCTATAAAGAATATGGAATTTGTGCTGCCTTACTTTATTATTTTTTTCCATAGAAAGGAAGAGATGGTGGTTGTGATTCAAAGAAATACATTTCTGCTTAGAAATGTCGGGAATGAAAAGTCTGGTTTTCATTATTTATGCTTGAGGATGCATTGTGGATCTCAGGTGTGTTTTCCTTGCTGAGATGATGGTACTGAATCATTAAGAAAGGATTTTTTTCTTCCAAGTGTTTGAGTTATATTTATGTTAACAAATAGGAAGTATTTTAAACAATCTATAATTAATTTAATTAATTAATTAATTTTCCATCTCTATTAAATCAAGTGTCACTTCCAAGGTATTTGCAATGTCATATCTCTACCAGTTTTCCCTTTGCCTATAAAGCCTTCCAGGAGAGAAGGAGTGTGAAATTTTAATGAAAAACACAAGCAAGGAATAATCCCATTCCAGCCCTCCTCACCTCTTAAAACTCAACAACAAAAATAATTTCGTTATTGTTCATACATGATTAAGAAAAAGCATAAATCCATTTTATTTTTCCTCTGTATAAATGAAGTAAAATAAAACCCCTTTAAACATAAATTCCTTGGCTGGTTGTTCAAAGATCTTCGATTAGACATGAGAATTTTTTTTAAGTGGGCATCATTATAAATTCAGCCATTGCCACATCCAATAACTGTGGGATTGCAGAAACTCCTATTGCAAGTATTGCAGAGGACTTATTTCAGGAGTCAGGAGTGCTGAGTATTTAATGGTGTCCATCTTATGAGATGATGCTAGAAATGTTGGAGTTTATATAATTCTTGCTTAAAAGCATTTATTTTTTTCAGAATCTCTTCCAACAATGGACTAGAATCACTGAACTATTTAAAATCTTAGTTTAAATATGATTCAGATTAATCAGGTTCCTAACTGTGGGCCAGTTCATTCTTCCCAAATAAAAACCAAGGGGCAGTTGCTAGAGATGAATCACGGGACCTGACCCAACCCCCCTGTGGATGTTTTGGAGCTAGCCGAAGCCAGGATCACCTATGTGAAGGATTTGTGTTTCCCCAATTCTTGGGCTTGGTGGTTCATCTCTGATAGTAGAGGCCCTTTAAACTTTGTTCTTGATCCCGACTGCTCTAGGAAGCTCTGCTGAAAGGATTACCAAGATCCAGGCTGTATTTTCTTTTCTTCATAAACTCTGGGGGACAGCCTGGGGAATGTACTTTTCCTGCTGAGGCCAAGTCCCTCATCCCCTGGTTTGCTCAATCCCCATCCCTCTTCCTTCTGTGTGGGTTGTTAGACTGGTCGAAAAATCTCTGTTGGGAATGGTTCCACAAAGGCTCCACTTTTTCTGGGGAATGGGGATAGGCATATTCTGAGTATGCTGTCTGCACATGGGTTTGGTGGCACAATGTCCCCCTGAATGTGGCTTGGCCAGTAAGTGTTCATGGTATCAATCGATATTACAAACATGCTTTAAAAGCCATCTTTTAGTCCCCTCCCTTCTCTCAGAAATGACTTTATAAATGAACGTTCCCCCAACTCCACTGGCCACTACATGAGAAACTTGTTTAGGTTAAATAGAAATCATGATGATGCTTTAAATTAATTCCCAGTTTTATGCAGGTGCAGCCAGGATGTTTTATATGCTATTTAGTGGGATAATTAATTCATAGGGAACAGATAAATTCTGTGGATGTGTTCCTTTTTCTTTCATAAAGACATATTTCTTCTGTATTTAGAGCATAGTGAATACAAAATTGCACATTAAAACTAAGGGATTCTGATCATCTTAAACAAGAAAACAAGCTGATAGCAATATATTTAGTTCTGACTGAAGCCCTTTTGTATAGTGAGCATATTCTGCATGGGATAAGTGGAATGCATGTTATAGAAGAACGAAGCCTTTCAGAATAGTTGGTTAGCATGCAAGCCAATTTGTTTTACATTCCTAACATAGTCCAAATCTTTTCCATCTTCACTTGACTAGTTCTAAAAATAGCCAGGGATAATACCTGGTAAAGGCTAAGTGAGAAAAAATATCAAAGGCTATGTCTACACTTACAAAAGCTAGTTCGAATTAGTTAATTCGAACTAACTAATTCAAACTAATATTAGTTAGTTCGAATTAACTAGCATGACCCCACTAGAATGCTAGTTCGAACTAGCCATGTCCACGCAGGGCACTTGCTTAGTTCGAAATTAGTCAGTTGCATGAAGGTCAATCTGCTGATTAGTTCAAACTAAGCAGTTAGTTCGAACTAATATGACCACATTGAATTAATTCAAACTATTTCAAATTAAGGGTTAGTTCAAACTAAGCAATCAAATTTATTAGTTCAAATTAAGGAAACCGTTAATTCAAACTAATGAAAGCCTAGTGTGGCCAACGCTTAAGTTAGTTTGAATTAAGCTTCATTAATTCGAACCAACTTGCAAGTATAGACATAGCCAAAGAGAAGAAGTTATAATCTCAGGAGGTCAGAGAATGCACAAATCTATAAAATCTTCATGTTATGGATGAGAAATAGGTGAAAACAGCACTAAAACTCTGATACAATCATCACAATACCATTAACTTTTCTTCATTATATCCAGCAATTGTGGTAGCATCATTCTCTCACAAGAGGCTTCTGAGAGTCCAAATGCCACAATGCTTTAGCAAAAATGTTAAATGCATAAATGCTTTAGCAAAACAAGGCTCAGAGAATGGTTCATTTGAATCCTTAATTGT
Source organism: Pelusios castaneus (assembly GCA_007922175.1). Taxonomy (NCBI): domain Eukaryota; kingdom Metazoa; phylum Chordata; order Testudines; family Pelomedusidae; genus Pelusios; species Pelusios castaneus. Next base: position 12,981,972 of record ML685830.1, read on the forward strand.
AGTCTATTTTATAGTTTTTTCACTTTAGACTTGACATACATATTTGTAATGGACATTCCAATCTAAAAGGGTAGCTGTGTTAGTCTGTGTACAGCAAAAAAAAAAAAAGAGTCCTGTGGCACCTTAAAGACTAACAAATTTCTTCGGGCATGAGCTTTCATGGGGTCCAATCCACTTTGTCAGATGATGCATCTGATGAAGTGGGTTGGAGCCCACAAAAGCTCAAGCCTGAAGAAATTTGTTAGTCTTTAAGGTGCCACAGGACTCTCATAGTTTTTGCTATTCTAATCTAAGAATATGACACATGGCCATATTCTGAAATCCAACTACATTTTCCACACACTTCCCCCCGTCCCTCCATGGACTTCCTTCTATACTATTTATCTGCAAACCCTCTTCCCACTGTTGGATGGTTATTGTTTTAGGACAGATCCTCCAGCAGACACTTATTATAGATATTTAATCTATTGTTATTCCCTAAATTAGTTAGCCAGAATGGGCTGGATCTCTAAGCTCTGTCCCATTCTTAATACACCACAAAAGTCTATACATTATTTCCACAACATAGTCAGGCTTGGCTCACTTTCAGAGGGAAGAACCCTATTTTCTATTGTATGCTCAACTTTGGTGTCATCCCAACACTGTTTCACTGTGTTTGGTACATTTCTAGTGATGTAGAAATAGTTGGTCTGATTGAAGTAAGTAATGTGGGGTAATGGTTATGAATAATCTAAGCGGGGTAGTTGTTATGCTTTATGCAAGTGGGAGCATGAAGCAAGATTAATTAAGAAAGGGAAGGAATACTCTGCCTTTAGTATAGGCAGAAATATATCAAATTCCACAAAAGCTCAGATCTACCTATACTGCAGTTATACTTCCTCTCTCTACCACAAATTCAGAGAAATAATCTGGATTTTTTTTTTACTCTACTTTGTATATATTATATTGATAGTCACCCTGGGCATGATCTTCAGCTGGTGTAATTGAGTAGCATTGAAGCTGACTTGTATCAGCTGAAGGTCTAGGTCCTCATTTTCTACTGGAATAAACTGAACACGAGAATAACTAAAAATTTCATAAAGATTGGGGCAGGGTACCTTCCCCTATATCCAAAGTTCAAATTGTTTTCATTAGGGACTTTGTCCCTAAGATGCCTGTTTGAATTCCTTTGGGAATGTTTCTCTCCAAGATCACTGTATTTTTAAGGTTCAATCTGCATTCTAAGGCTTAGCAGGAGAAAGGAAGAGCCTCTATTCTGATATTATATCAATGCTGTCAAAAAAGTCTTATGATTTTAGAATTGCTGAAGATAAATTGAGTTACCTGTTTTTTAGGTTAGAAAAACTAATGGGATGATGTGAAGAAGTTATTGGAAAGGTGTAATACAGAATAAAGAGATACTTATTGCTTACTGCACTGTTTCTCCAGTTTTTTCATCCTCTTGAGCCCTCTGTAAGAAGAAAAACCCCTTTGCAACACAATGATCTCTGATTATTTGTTTCTTAAAATATTTTAATTTGCAGACTATTAAGAAAGGTTCCTTGTATCTGTGGTGGTACATGGACCACAGATGGAGAACCATTACTAGAGTCATTTATAGCAGACATAAGCAAAGGACTTGATAATTTGATGATGAATAATAAAATTAACATTATTTAGGGCAAAACAAGTGCAATCAGAATGTCATATTTTGGGGTATAAATTAATTATTTCAGGACCCAGAAAACTTTTCTGCTATATGATGGATTAAACAAATAAATTCATGTGTTACAAGGGTTGGTTTACTTTTGTGTGCCTTCATATAATCATTCCTCTTGAAGTATCAGAAACGAGTCGCTCTCAGAGCGGACTGTGGACTCAGTGGACTTGATGACTTGATAGTCTGATTATCTAGGACAAATTTGGTGTTCTTATAAGGAACTGAATGTATTCTTTTATCCCCAGCTCTGGGTTTTCCAAGGATTCCACAAGTGCTAAGGAATTCCTCTAGGAGCCCGATCAACTACCTTTATTGCATTTTTGTGTCTCCAAAGCATTTACTGAAACTATTATGGAATAAAGAGAGAGCATTAAGACTTAATGTAAATGGGACTATACACCCCATGGCTCTTATCATGTTGTACAAGAAATTTGTTCTTAGTCATGTTATTGACATCTTTTAAATTATTTCTACATTGCCTGCTACAGATGGCATTTCTATTAAAATAGATTTTGCACACTCAGCAGCTGCATCTATCTCTATGTCTATTTTCCACACATATATTAAGGGTGCATATTTGAACTTCTGGACACGTAGATGTTTTAACCAGCATTTTCAAAATTGACCAGTGTTGTTCCATTGCTGAAAGACATTTAGAAAGAATGGAACAAAAATTGTAATTAGAAATATTGTGCACCACTTAAAGGTTTCTTGCTAGACTGTGAAAATATTTCTGGGTCCCTCAACTATTCAACTGCTATCTATAACAGTAATAAAGTTCTGTCTGCCTCTGAAAGAGCTAAATGTGAAAACTGACAGCACAGATTGAAAACGTTACCAGTAGGAGGCGATTGAATGGTAGGTTTTAATACAAACTCTGGGCTATCTGGCTTGGCTCATCAACTCCATAGCTACTAAAAATTGAGTTGGGAGTCATGGTTCTGTTCTACATATCTACACTTTATTATTCAATCTGCTTCCTCAGAGCCATTTCTGGGAACTCTTCCAAACTTCCTCCATCTGCAGATCTTAACACAGTGTAAGAAAAAGAGGCTGATCTCTAATAGAGCTGTGGTGAGCAGCCTGAGAGAGATTTATACTCTGACAAACAAGCCCCTACCAGTTCACTATGCTTGCCTGTTAGGACTGAGATTAAGAGAGAGAGAGCCTGTCTCACTAAAAAAATTGCAATTGCTCCAACTCAACTAGCCAGCAATAATGCTGCTGCAGCCATATGCTAACATTCAGAACACAGCACTATCACTGAATGTGAAACAACCTTGACTTTTTTCCAGCAAGTGCTTACAAAGGCTTGAGTAACTGAAACCTCTTTATGCTCCTGTGTGATGCCAAGAGCTTTCAAAGGATTTTGAAAATAGGATTTTACATTCAATTTTTAGAACCAATAACCAACCACTCAAGAAGAAAGGAAAATGAACATATTGGATCATGTTCTCCAGAGAACATAAGAGATAGGAAAACCTGCTTTGAATGTACCAAATGTAGACTTGTGGCATCAGGGCTGATTCGGTGTATTTAACAGCACTGAATGTGTGTCGGAGGCTCAGTGCAATTTGAGTGGCCTGACTATGGTTTTATAGGCCTAGCATAGCTTTAGTGCTTGCTTGGCTGTTCTCATCCCTGCAGTTGAGATCTTCCAGTCAGCAGAGATGAATAGGATCACTGAGTAACCTTGCAGATGTTTCCATTTCTGCATACCATGGCACATAATAAGATGAAATACACAACATGTTTGCTTGCAGCTGCACGTAGATACCAGTGATGGGGCAAGAAGTTATCCTTTAATATCTGGGGGCAGACTTTTTTCATTGCCAAGGGGCATATTTTTACATCACCCCACCTATTACCATATGTTGTTTTGATGATTCCAATTATCATGGTGAGAATGGGATATAGTTAAGGGTAAGAATTTAGTTTAGGTAATTAGCATATATGATAATGAGTAGAGAGGTAATTAGATTAAAGTTGTTTATGGAAGGGTATAAAAAGTTATTTTTTACAAAAAGAAGCATTCTCCATTGGTACCTGACTCCATGGGAGGAGCTGCCAGTTGGACCAGAGGCCACTGATTCCCTGGAAGGTCCCCTGAAGAAAGCTGTTCCTGTATACAGCCTTGCGAGTGATTGCTTAGCTCTCCAGGCTTAGTGAGTATGATATATTGTAGCTGGAGAATTTGGCCCAATGAGCACAGTGCTTCAACAGTGAAAGGATTAGTGTTGTATCTTGGAAACAGTTTTAATAGATCCTCAGTTCAAATCAATGAGACAAAGTCTCTCACTTTCTTCAGCCATACAGGAAAGGTACTTTTCCTAAAGGTACCACAACAGGCTTCTTTCACTGGGCATCTTTTTAGTTGCTTTGATTTGAAAGATTGTATTATAATTGTTGTTGCAATGAAGGAGAAAATCTGACAGCATGATGGTCAACCTTTCTATGAAACACAGAACAGAATCAAGAAATCTTCAGGTGCTATTTGCTTCTTTCAGTCTGCAGAAAGGGACTTTGGGGGAAAAGCTGGCTACCAAAATGTTGGCTGGCTAGAAGGAGGGGAAGGACTGAGCTTCACCATCATGGCTGCCATCTCCATCATCCTTTGGCAAACTCATAGTGGGCGGGGTACATCTCAGAGTGGCTGATAAGACTGTGTGCTGTGCCTGTTTTTTTTTCAGTATGAGGGTCAAGTAAAAATCAACACCAAAAACAAAAGCTGCATTTTCTATCTTTGCGGTTCCTTTCTTTCCCCTTTTATGCATTGTTTCTAGGAAACAGAATAGGACTTTAACAAAAGATCCAGCACAGTTCAACTAACTCTCTCCCTCCGCCCCACCTTTTTTCTCCAAAGAGGACAGTTTCATCTTTAATACCATCTAAATGACTGTGGAACAAGGAATTTTTCTCTCTACAGACTCTCTACTGCTAAAGGGAAAGGAAACAAGGGATGTTGTTAAAATGAAAACTTTACATTTCAAATGCTGTAACTCTTAGATCCTTTTTCTGTGTCTTTAATAAAAGGTTAAAAAGGATTTTTTTTTTTTAGTGATTTGTTTTCCATGGTAGTAAGGAGACTCAGATCTCTGTATACCAAACCGTGAACCTTATTTAGTGTTAACTTTAATGTTGTATGCAGTGTTACAGCTGTGTTGATCCCATGATATTAGAGAGAAAAAGTGGGTGGGGTAATGTCTTTTATTGGACCAACTTCTGTTGGTGAAAGAGAGAAGCTTTTAAATTTATACAGAGCTCATCTTCAGGTCTGGGAAACATATTCGGAGGGTCACAGCTAAGTACAAGGTGGAACAGATCACTTAATGTTGCATAGTTACAGAATCAAATTAACAACTTTGATCCTTTGGGCCCATTTATTCCATCTAAATCAATGCAACAGAATTTAGTACTGGAACTCTAGCTCAGCAGGCTTCTGCAATTGTCTGCAAATCCTGATCAGTTTGGCATGGGAACAGAGGCCTTCCTGAAAGGGTGAAGAATAAGCAATTTGCTCCAAGTTGGCATTTTGGCATGCATGACATGGCAGGGTGCTGTTCACACATGGGGATGTTAAACCAGTTGCCCATACCACTGTGGTGTTCCATTTTATGAAGCTTTGGCCTTAATTAGCATGGACTATCACATATATTTAGTAATTAAGAAGTGGGACTGCCATCTTGGCAGTGGGGCTCAGCATGGGCCCCTCAAGATTCAAGCAGTCAGCAAGGCAAATTGGTTTCTCTGACTGGCACTAATCTTTGCATAGTTGGAGAATTTTCTTGCGGGACTAATTAACAGTATTTTCTTTAGTTTATATGTTCAGATTTCTTGTTCTAGTCTGAGTGTTGAGACTTGTGGTGATGTTGTTACCATGTAGTCCACGGTCAAAAGAGGATCACAGAGGGGCTGAGCGGTTTGTTGGCACTTCTGTGTAGAGTACGCTGTGGGACTAGCATACGCTGATGTCTTTTTCCCAAGGATAAAGGCTTTGTCTATAACAGTTTTGTTAGTCAGCTGAAATAGAAAAAATGTATGGCTTAATTTCTTGATTCAAGTTAAGAGGGAGCTCTGCTTGCTGAAGATCTGTACCTTGTACTCTCCTAGTTTTGTTCACTCAGCAAATTCTGTTAGATTTGGAAGGGCAGAGGGAGGGGCGGGGACCAGAGGGCACACAATCAGGAAGTAGCAAAGTCATTGTCTGTCATTTAAGTAGATTTGGATTACACTGCAGGGTTACAAAGAGAGCGGCCAGTAATTTGCTGCTGCTCCTGTGGTGAGAGTCAGTTGTTGTGGTTTTCTTTCCTTTAAATTTCACATAAATCTTAAAATAGATGGGCTAAAGATGGTGCCTGGGGGGTATAGGGCATCGAAAGAGTTATCATATGTAGATTATTATTTATGGTGGTGTCTAAAGGACCCAAATAGGATTGGGGACACGTTCTACAGGGCACAGCACAAACAAATGAAGGCTATTCCCTAGAGAATTTACAGTCTAAAAATCAGATAGAAGCTGGAGAAAACAAGCTGCTCTTGACAAAAAAATGATACAGATCATTTAGCTTGGAGGTTCCATCTCCTGGGGAGTCAGAGAACATGGTGGCTGCCCAGGGTTTTAGATTACTTACTTCAGTAGATTATCCCCTGTCATCTGGAACGGCATCAACAACATAAATATGAAAAGTGGAAACTTGCTTTTGGCTTTTATACATTGGAGTTTTTGAACCAACATTTCAGAACTGGTCTCCAGCTTCAGATTTGCCAAAAGTCAAATACAAAAGTAATTTTGTACTGCAAATAATTGCAGACAAAATTATGTCATTTATTCAGCTACCTAACAAAAGTCTTTATTTAAACTACTCATATTTATATGGTTTCCATACAGAATTTATTCACCTTTTATATGGTACCATCTGAAAATTCATCTTTTTTTTTTAAGTGATCATTGACTTTTTTCCTATGATGCTAATGGAGCAATTAAATCAAGAGCACATTTATCACCCCAAATGTCAGAACTGGACAAATGTCAAACAGGCATTATTAGATAATTGCCTCCAAGTTCCAACCACTTTATGTTTCTAAGTGTCAGATTTTTATAAATCCCCTTTTAATTATTATATTTTTTGTCCAGTTATGTGAGAGAAGAATCTTCATGGGAACAAAATGGTAGCACCTTTATCTTTTAAATAATAACAGAGAGCCATTTTATTCTGCCAGTCACTAGGAACTTAACTATATTAAACTGCTTAATGTCAGAGTATCTCATTAAAATCATACACATCACACTACCTGTATGTTAAAATAACCACTTATATGATTAAACAGACTTTTTACAGTTAAATGAACAAGTTTTTTGTTTTGTATTTCTCTTGATTTGGTCAATGGGACCTGATTTTCAGTTCCCAGGTAGGTGCAAGTTTGCCCACATGCAAATATGCATGCAAATTGAATGAGATGTGTACATGCAAAGGTTGAGAGGTGCACATCTTCAATTTGTGTGCCACTTGCACTTATGCGTGTCTAGCCAAGGATTTAAAATTAAGCTCTCAAACTACAATGGTCAGTTGTACAGTTTCACTTATTTACATGGCAATCAATTTCTAAACAATTGTGCAATCTAGCTTTTATGCAGCAGTACATAGCTGCAATGTTTGGGATGCAATATCCTGCATGAGAATATTAAACTTTTAAAAACTGTTCACAGGATTTTTTTTAACTAATGGAAGATTATTATTGATTTTCAATTTTTGTAAATATTTATTTTTTAAAATATCTACATTTGGGCTCATTTTTAACCTGATAACATTCCATGAACTATAAACATCTCACAGGTCCACAATTATTTAAGAGTACTTGTTCACAGAATAAACAAAGATGGTTTCCATTCCTTTCCACTATTAAACATATTAGTTTACATAAGTGTATAGAATACTAATTTCACCCTTTGGGTTCTTAGTTTGTATTAATGATGGAATACTCTACTTTCTTATCTACTGTCAGTCTTTGCCATATTGGACCTTGTGATTGGATGTCCACCTCACACCAGGCCATAAGGGATTAAAATGGCTAGCTGGGAAAATTAACTTTCCAGACTGTGTAACCTTCGGGTGAGCTAAAATTCATTTAATTGCCCTTCTCCAGTGCCTTGCAGAAATCAATCCCAATCCCTATGGAGAAAGGAGCTGGAGACCCAGGATCCAGCCTGTATGGGACTCACAGCAAAGATTGCTCAGTTACCCTCCCACATTAAAATACTACTAAAAACAAATATAACAATGAACTTTATTAACTACTAACTAACTAACCTTATCCTAAGAAAACAAAATACAATTAACCAAGAACAATCCCTACAGAAAACCCCGCAGGAAAGATACCCAAGAGTCCCAAAGTCCAGGTGGAATTCACCCAACTCTCAGCTACAGTCTCTGTTCCAGTGTAGAAGCTTGAGTGGCAAGAAATAGCTGTCCTCTTCTTCTTTTGCAGGAATCTTCTGTAGCATTCCATGCAGGCTTTTCCTTCTTCTTTGCAACCAGCCCTCAGTCCCATATGCATGCCTGCAAAATCTGTTGCAAATGACTCCATTAGAGGGAGAAAACATCTTGTTCACTCCTGGCTCAGCTTCTCTGCTTAAAACTGAGCACATGGGCTCTTTTCAAAGCAGCTCTAGCCTGCAGCCTGCACAGACTGCTGCTCTCATGTGCTCTGACTGATCACACCAGCAGGGCACCCTGTGGAGCATGCTCAAGAATGCTACCCCTCCCTGCTTCCAGAAGTTTTTAGTTGTGGGCAGCTAATCTGCCCAGCAACAGTAACCCACTCTCAGCAGATCTCTTAAAGAGAGGCATATGGGTTACAACTGCACCTGCAGGAGGTGCCAGGAAGCAATGAGGAGACTCAACTGTATGGGAACAGGAGGGGCTTGTGTACATCTCAGGAGCTGAGAGCAGGTAGGGACTGCAGTCAAAGTTGCCTGCAGTTATTCCCTGGGAGAAGAGAGGTGTGTTTAGAGCTATAGAGGCAGGTAGCCAACAGTAACTCACTGAGCGGAGGGAGTTAAGAGACTGACAAACCACAACAGCAGGAAATCTAGAAAGTATGGAAAAGCTCAGGGCAAAGCTAACAAAGCCAAGGAGGCAGAAGATCTTGACTACAGATTAGAGGGGCCCTCAACTAGAATCCAGATTAGAGGGTGGGCCCAGGATCCCCACCTGTCACTGCAGAGGTGGCACAAACCAGGCTGTGGGGAGTAGACTGGGTGGGACAGTCTGTGCTGGAAGACTTTGACACACACACACACACACACACGACTCTAGAGGTAGGGGCTAATCTCCAGAATGACAGGAGAAGGGAGCGGACTCTGTGATAGACCATTTCCCTTATGTTCAGAAAAGCAACTGCTAGCTCTTTTTCATTAACATTAGAAATATGCAATATACTAGGCACATGTTTCTTATCTGTTTAAATTTTACACATTATCTATCCACATGTCATTTGTGATGTTTACATTTCATTTGAGAATGTGACAATTAGGGGTTAAATCTGTGTCCTGTCTGATTTTTGTGAAAACCATATTGTATTTCAGCCTCTATTTTAAGTATAACAAACAAGGAGTCTGGTGGCATTTTTAAAGACTAACAAATTTATTTATCTCATGAGCTTTCATGGGAAAAACATCCCACTTCATCAGACGTTTGAAGTGGGATTTTCTCCCAGAAAAGCTGATGTGATAAAATTGTTTTCTTTAAAAGTGCCACCAGACTCTTTTTTTGTTTTGCTGAACTAGACTAATACCCCTTTGGAACATTTTGAGTATAACCTTGCTGATGTCCTTCACTGGATACTGTTTACTCTCAAGCTGGATTGCTTCATGTCCTTTGTTAGAAGGCCTGGTATCTGACCCTGAATGATCTGATGTCAAGGTGTTATTACCTTTGAATGACTCTCCCTTTGAGAGCAGTAGATTTGCTAAAAAGAACAACCAGGATAAGAAAACAAAAACAAACAAACAAACAAAAAAACACCCAGCTTTCCCAGTTTGCTCTCTGGATGCTGGAACTTGAATCTGCTGAATAGGACTTTGAGGCTGGTCAGTGAGTCACTGACAGAGAGGACTGACAATTGATTTAATGGCAAGGACTGCTTGAGACCTGCTCTTTCTTACCAGCCATACATTACCAGAAAGCAGAAAGAGTGTGGGAACAGAAGGAAGGAGAGTACCTGTCCCCCACAGAGACTGGGCCTAAGGACTCAGAATGTGTGAGTATAGAATCAATGAGGAAAGTATATAGGCTTGTGTTTGTGTAGATCTGTATATTTCCTGTCCTGTCCAAAAGTAATGTATGTATGTGTTTAGGAAGTTCCTTTGCAAAGTTTCCTGTTCTTTATTTCATCTGCCATGTGTCCCATATGAGTTAAACTGCCCAAAAGGGAGCTCTGGGGAAAGCCTGCATAAGTTACTGTGAAGACCTGGAGAATCCATCACAGCTCTTAGGGCCTAGGGGGCTGGACTGTGCTATCTCACCATCCTACTGACAGGCACCAGACTGGGAGTCTGTATCCTGGAACCGTGGCTGAGAGGCCAGATGTTGCCCAGACCCAGTGGGTCTGAAAGTACATGGGGGTCTAAAAATTAGGCCCTATATACAAGGGTAATTCAGCCAGAGCTGTAATTACTATACCTGGCATGTTATGACAGGTCTTATTATGTCATGTGAAGTTTCATATGACACATTTTGTGCTGTATTTCACACAAACACACAAAAATGTATTAATGTCCTGAAATTACTTGTCAGAATAATTATATGCTTTGGAAGACTTTTATATAACTGTCACTGGGTGAAAAAAGTTTTAGGAAATATGGCATCTGTTCTCTGGACATATATCTTCTATTCACTTGTCAGTGTCTCATTGACATTTGGTTTAAAGGCTCTTCATCATAATATATTTTTGTGCTCTTCTGAAACCTGACACAGAGGTGCTTCTGCTGATGGATAATTCAATGCTTAAATGAATGAGTCCCTGCTGATTTTTGCAAGAGGTCGAGTTTACCATTTCAAATATTCAGGATAAGCTCCAATAGTGATTCCAGATAGCCTTTTATTGTGGTTCCAGAGTAGTTCATTTTGGGGGTGTTGATTTGTGTGTGTACACAGTTTTAGCAAGTCATGCAGTAAGTGAAGGGACATAATGAATTTCTATGTATTTGTTGAGCTAAATTTGGAAATTCCTGAACTAGAAAATTTTTTTAAACAAAAGATATCAGTTGTGATTACAATCCAACCATTCAGTGAGGTGGCAAAACTTGAAGATGATACAAAACTACTCAAGATAGTTAAGGCCTAAGCAGACTGTGAAGAATACAGAAAGGATCTTGCAAAACAGGGGGCTGGGCAACAAAATGGCAGATGAAATTAAATGTTGATAAATTCAAAGTAATGCACATTGGAAAACATAATCCCAACTACACATATAAAATGAGGGGGTCTAAATTACCTGTTACCATTTGTCGGGGGCCATGCCCTCCACTGTGCCTCCAAATGGGGAAGTCTGAGGGGGTGCAAACAAGGAGGGTGCGTCCGCAACCTTACCAGCCTATTGTACCCCCCTCTTGTGTTCCGGGCCATCCAGTCTAGCGGCCACAGAGTCACTATCTCTGCCCTCTTGGCAGGGCAGTTATAGGGGCGACTGCCTCAGGGACGGGTCACCCCGGGTAGGAGGACTCGGGCCCTCCCACTCCACCGAGTCCTAGCCCAGGGCTCTATCGGCACTGGGGGTCCAGCGCCAGGCCAACAGGGATCCAGACCACAACATGCCAACTTGCTGCCTACTGCTTCGACTCCACAACCCGGGCCCCTGGGCTACTTCCTACCCGAGTCAGCCGTTGTCACTTGGCCTATGCTCGTCTCCAGCCTCCTCGACTCCCCCAGTCGCTGTCAGCTACTGCTCCGTGGGATCCTGGGATCCGAAGGCTGAAGCCATTTCCTGCAGATCAGGCTCCTGGTGGCTGACCCAGGACACCTGCTCTGAGTGGCTCCTTTTGAGGGTTCCTTCTCCTGCTGCTTGCAGTGGGTGATCCTCAAAGTCAGGAGCTGCTGACAGAGGTCCTTCCTCCTTGCTGGTCAGCCCAGACTGAACTGAGCTGCTTACTTTTATAGGCTTTTATAGCAGGGCTTAAGGAGTGGGGCCTTATCCACCCACAGGGTCTGCTGGGTTCCTGCAGTGCGGGGCGGGGCTGCCCCGTCACACCATTCAAGAAACAGATTCATGGACTCATAGGCTATGTCTACACTGGGGAATTTAGGTCGACTTTAATAAGTCGACTTAGAGAGTCCACACTGGACTCCTAAGTCAACTTAAAGGGGGCCTTACTAACTCAACTTAGAGAGTCTACACTAGACTCTCTAAGTTGACTTGTTCGGTCCAGGGAGAGCCAGCCCCGCACAGGGCTGGCTCTCCCTGGGGCAGCAAGCCCCTGAGCAGTCTGGGGGAGAAGGGAGCAAGGAGCTCCCTTCTGCCCCGGACCACTCGGCTCCCTTCTGCTCGGGACTAGCCTAGACCACTCGGGTCCTGGGGAGAACTTCCCCGGGACCCGAGTGGCCCAGGCCAGGAGGAAGAGCCAGAGACTGCGCTCCAGCTG
>ML685830.1:12994709-13007090 GCA_007922175.1 Pelusios castaneus
TGATTTAAGGACTTTAAGATACAGAGAATTCACCAGTAGATGAGCTGTGCCCTGTGCTACAGAGGAAGGCGAAAACCCCCCACATCCATTCAATGTGCAGCAGCACTCCAAAAAGCTAACAGAAAGTTATGAATCATGAGGAAAGGAATAGATAATAATACAGATAATACCATATTGCCTCCTCATGAATCCAGAGGGAGATTAATAAAACTGGGATGTTTCATCTTGGAAAAGAGACAATTAGTATGGGATAAGATAGAGGTCTATAAAATCATGACTGGTGTAGAGAAAGTTAATAACTGTTATTCACTTCTCATAACACAAAAACTAGGGGCCACCAAATGAAATGAATAGGCATCAGATTTAAAATGAATAAAAGAAAATATTTCTTTCACTAATGCACAGTCAATCTGTGGAACTCCTTGCCAGAAGATGTTATTAAGGCCAAGACTATAATGGGGTTCAAAAAAGAACTAGATAAGCTCATGGAAGATAGATCCATCAATGGGTATTAGTCAAGATAGGCAAGGATTGTTGTATGCCAGTGCTGGGAATGGCGATGGGGTGGATCACCTGATGATGATTAACTGTTCTATGGATTCCCTCTGAAACACCTGGCATTGGTGACTGTAGGAAGACAGGATGTTGGGCTAGATGGATCCAGTATGGCCATCTTTATGTTCAAGTACCCTTACATGTATAGTAGTAGAAAGGATTTACACGTTGTGTTAATTTCTTCTGTGACATATTCATATAATGTATGAAGCATTCATTTTGGAGTAATGAATATCAGCTGGAATTACCAGTTGTATTTTAGCCAAGAAAATATCCACAAATAGCTTTTTCATAGCTAAACAAGATTTTTAAATGCAACTAGTGATCATGGTTGGAGAGCCTCAACAGTTTGATGCTGAATCTGATCACCCATAAAAGGCCCTGATATTCATAAAATATTGAGAACCTATTATCTGAAAACCAGGCGTCTCAAATTGACCACTCAAATTAGTCACTTTTCAAAATTTTGACCTTATGATGACAAAAATATTAATTTCAATCTTATGTGCTGCTGTCTAACATATAAAGTATTTGCTCATAATCTAGTTGCATACTTCAATAAAGGTGTGCTTTATCACATGCTATATATTTTGGTATTAATGGCAAAGTATTAATATAAGTAAAGTGAACTTTTCCACAGCTTTTAAACAGATGTAAATAGATCTATGTTCTTATAACAGACTGGTATGGAGATGATCCACAAGATGTGGTTCATACTATGAAAAAATAGCAGATCCCTTGCATTATATTACAATCCAAAATGCATTTTTCCTTTCAGAAAGGAACCTGCAAAATCTCTCAGAAAACAACTTTTCAACAGATGCAACTTATATGAGGTGGAAACCATATACTTTTTGGACTACTTCTAGATGATGGCAAGCAGTTATATAATTCAGATGCTCACCTTTGGGTAGAGTATGTCAGCACTGTCTAAATATATAAATAACCTATGGTGTAAACATGGTATAGAATTTCATCACTTTATAGCCTGATCTAATAGATCATTACATGAATAGTCTATATTTATGCATGTAGTCCACTGACATCAATGAAAATACTCATTTGAGTATGTGTCTACAGGTTTGGGCCAATTGGTTCCAAACCTGCACTGAAATAGTGTGCAGATGCCTCCTACCAGCAGAGAAGGGGTTAAGGAGAGCCTATCAGCTCATTTAGTCCCATCCTGCTACATCTACAATCAATCCCCAAGCCTTGAGGGGGAATAAAAAAAACTGGCTCAGTTTAGAGCTGACTGGCCAGAAAGGAGGATGGATATCTGCTAGAAGGAAATAGTGCTTGCATAGTTATGGAGAGATGGGTCTGCTAGCCAGAGTAGTCAGTGAGGCAGAGCAGTTAGATCCCAAGGTGCATGTGATGGACAAGCCAAAGAATGTTTGGGAATGAAGCTCAATGGAAGGACACCCCCACATGAGGATGTGTGGCCTCTTATTGAGGAGTTTGCTTTTTGTTTTGAGAATATTTCGGGGATAAGCCTCCAACATGTCAGCCCCACTCCATCCGTCCTAGAAGGGGATAGGATAGATGGGACGATTAGCCAGTGAGCTGGAATCCACCTTAGTGAACAACAGAGACAGACGGTTGTCTGGGGGTGAATGGAAGGCCCCCAAGGAGACATTGCTTCAGCCTCAGCACTACAGATATCCACTAACAAAGACGGCTGAATAAATGTGCCTTTCGTTACATTGACAATAAACAGTGTCATATGTGAGACTGCTCCAGTAGAATCAAAGCAGTACAAGTTCAAGCACATCATAAGTACTTGTGTGTGTATATATATGTATTTGCAGAAATTATATATGATATGTTTTAAGTATTTCATCCACTTTGTCCATCTTTCCTCGGATAACTGTTTGTAATTTAATTCAGACAATAATAATTCCATTTCCCCCAATTATTTCATTCTTGTTGATCCCATTTCTATAGTGGATATTTGCTTTTGCAGACTTGAGCCATGGTGATACAAACATGAGTAAGTGACTTGTGCAGGACAAAATGTTTCAGGTAAAACCTTCCTCAGTAAGAAAAGCAGATTCTGCTGCAATAAAACATTTTGCAAATGTGTGTCCTTTACACCAAAGTGTGTGGAAAGAATTCATGTGCTTCATTTGACATTTTTCCAAACAAAGTAATTTGATTTTTTTTCAATTCAAATAATTTTGTTTAGAAATCTCCTTTAACCTTATTTTTAATTGATAATGCTAAATACTTGAAATTGACACTTAACTTTAAGACAAGTGAAACATTTTAGTTTGTCCTCCATATAATTTATTTTTAAACATTTTAATTCAATGAATAATTCATTTTCAGTTCAACCTGAATATTTTTCCAAGGGTTATTTTTGTTTTGTTTTGTTTTGTTTTGGGATTTTTTTTTTAATTGCCAACAAACCAAAATTCAGCTCTGTCAATGAATTTTTATGCATGTCAGTAATTCCACTGTGTTCAGATGGGTAAGTTTAAGTCATAACTCAAAAACTTGTTTCTGTATCACTGTCAGTATAGATTTCTGCAACCATGTGGAGTCCCATATGCTGCAGAATCTATTACAGCCAATGAGCTAGAAACATCTTTTTGTACTCTTCCTTAATCCGATAGAAAGTAGTCCTCTTTCTCCTACTGAAAATGACTGTTCAAGCCATTCAAAAACAGCTTAGTGGATCACAAAAATTCCAACAAAACTATATAGGAGGTGATATATGGCTGGATATCTAGAAACTGTCTTTAATCCTCCAAATGAGATGTGGTTTATACTTCTGAGAATTATTCTTTTAACGCCTCTTGGCTACTCCGTGAATGCTCCTTGTTTCAACGTGAGGAAGTCAACTGCTATCAACTCCCCCACCACCCTGCGTCTTTCTTTTCTGGTCCTGATAAGAAACAAAAAAGACACAGAACCTATTTGTATGAATGAGTCAACTTAAATTGCTTTTAGATTCAAACACCAAAAATTTCAAGTGAAATTCAAGTGGCTTTTCCTGTAATAAAATGACATTAATCTCTGTATCTGTCTAACTCATAGCACTTGTAGTTCCAGGTTACTCATTCCCCCTATAAACTGGTTTGATGTACAGAATGAAAGACCAAAATGAAATCTTTCAATTGAGGAATATCAAAATGTTTCCTTTGGATTGGAAACATTTAAGTGTTTTGAAATTTTCAAATTGGAAAATTTTCTGAACTTTTTATTTCATGGAAAGGTTTGATATTTTGACTTTTGTGATGATTTTGGACGAAAACAAATATTGAAATATCAGAGGTGCCATAGGACAGAAATTCTATTTAAAAAAACCCCCCAAAAACATAAAACCCCAGCTCTACTTCTTCATTTTTTCTCCAATTCCTGTCTCTTGGGCTACCTGGCTGCATCTACATTGGTAAATTAAGTCGACTTAAGTTAAGAATTTGCTATTATATCCATACTTTAACTTGTGTCATTCTGGACAAATGCCTTAGACGTGAGGGTGTGAACAACCATTGTCTCCTTAATGTTTAGGAATTTTCCAGGTAGAAGCGTCCCAGGGAGTATCCTGATGAGCCATTAAGGACATAAAGAATACAACCATTGTGTCCTTAATGGATCATCAGTTTACTCCCTGGGACGATATCATCTGGCAGATTCCTAAACATTAAGGAGACAATGGTTGTTCACACCCTCCCGTCTAAGGCATTTGTCCAGAATGACACAAGTTAAAGTATGGATATAACATCAAATTCTTAACTTCTAATTGAAATAGAATTCCTAGACATAAACTATATAATCATTCCCAGCAAATTACTACCTTTCTATTGATACCAAACATGACATTGTTCCTATGGATTATAGCATTTATGAGATATCCATAGAAAATAATATCATAAAAGCTTCCCTAAATCCAGACAGCATCACACACAGGGCTCTGCCTTGCCAGGGTCCCTATATCCTTTGCCCCATTGTACACAGGGGGTGGTCCCCCGCCACTGTGGACCTGCCCAAGGTCCCCCTAGCCCCACAAAGTCAACCTAGAGCATCCAGTGTGGACGCTCTAGGTCGACTTTGTAAGTTCCCCTTTAAGTTGACTTTAATTTTAAGTGTAGACACACTAAGTCGACTTAAAAGTGCAAGTGTAGACATAGACCCTCAGTGGCTGTGTAGGTAAGGGTAGCTATGTTTTGCTCAGTGCTTTTGCTCTGGCTTTGGCCTATCTTGATCTTCCTGAGGCTCCTTCAGCATTGGAGGGAATCCCTTAAAATCCTTTCTTTGGTGACAGGGCTGATTCAAACACTCCATCTTAAAAATTGCCTAGTACTGTTGAGAATATATTTTCCAGTTAATAAACAAGTACTTTTCTTCTTACTATACTCACCCCGGAGGGCATGGGGTGGCCATCACTGATTATTTAAGTAGCTTCAAAGAAATAGTGTAAAGGAATGCACAAGTCCAGTAATTCTCTTCCTTTCCCAGGCGTTTATAATGGCACAAATCACTGCAATATCCAAGTGCATTTTTAAAGTGCTGTTTTCAATATCTTAAGAATGTAATAATGTAGTGAGTTCAGAAGGTCTGGGAATTATATTGCTGGCTTATTGAAGGGAGGGTGTGTATATAGGTCTGGTACATCATTTCTTCTCCAGTAAGAGGACAGACTAAACTAGTTCAAAATCTTTTAAAATATTTTTGGTATATAAAAAATGAACCCAGAGGTGGAACTAGTTTATAAATCTGCCGATGGAACACTTTTTTGTTGGAGAAGGCTGATTCATCAAAATTGAAATATTTTGTGGAGATTTTTTTTTATGGAACTATGATGGACTCCAGACAGGCCCCATAGGTTTCTATCCAAAACCTTCCTGGTTTCCTGCCAGCATGCCTGTGTGGATGCTTCGCAGCGTGGGCTGCTAGATTCTTTGATAGCCCACCTAGCAAACTGATGGGGAGCTGAAGGCCTAGGATCCAGAGCTCTCAAACTCCCAGGTTCTCACCTGTCCTGCAGCTCTCCTGGCAAGCTGGTACAGCAGGGGACTTCCCAGGCATTCCAAGATTCATATCTCCATCAGACGGGCACAGAAGAAGTTGGAAGTCCTACCAGTGCCAGCCCAGCACATAAACTTCTAGGTTCACGGCTCTTCCAGGGTCTGTAGATTGGGGAAAATCTATTTAGGCTTCATTCCTTTTCACTTATAATTCTAAAATTGAGGGTGGGGTTGTTCTAAATCAGCATGAAATACCAAAATCCTCCATGAACTTTTCTCTTCATAGCTCTGCTCATATGTTGTTTTTGAGGCACATTCACTCTGTCAAAATAGAGTTAAATTATTTATCAGAGGGTGACATTTGAGTGTTTATCTTTAGATATATGGGATTTTTAAAAAATGTATTTGTGCTGTCATCATGCTTTGATTTAGTGAAGGTTAGTATGACTTTTAAAATCTTCTTATACCAATATTAGTTTCTCCACATCTGTCTCTGCCAGTAGAGACAATAGACTACAAAGTTTCAACTTTTTTCCAATTGTATTTTCCTAAACAGTAGCTACGTTAGCTAGACAAATCAAAAGTTCCTACCTATCCTCAGGGAGTTGTAAAAAGTGTGAATGAGAAGTGTAAGGCACGGTTGAGCATCCACATTTAAAGGCAACATAAAAATAGAGAACAAAGAGCTAAAGTTTAAAAAAAAATGCAGTATTGCTTGTGGTCTGGAAGAAGGTAAGTCAGACTGACTTTACACAGTGAAGCTTCAAATTGATCTGACCTTTGAAAAATTCATCTGTCTTCCACCCACAGCTTGGGCTGTTATTAACAGCAAATAACAAAGCTGCAGAAGGAGCGTGAAACAATGCTGAAACATGGAGATAAACTCTATAGGCAATGTTTTTATAAATCAATGCTTTGAATGTACAGCAAAATGAACAGGACATACAGGGAGTCAAAAGAGAATTCCAAATTTGCATGTATCACTCCCTCAACGACTTGTTAATAGCTGTGTTGAAACAGATGAATAACAAATCACAGCTTCAAAGAGAGTCTGCAGAACTCGAACTTATATGCAAATTTGACTCAGTTGTCTTGGGGTTAAACAGGGACTATGGATTTTTCTCGCATTACATCAAGTGAATTGACCTCCACCTCCTCTATGTGCTGTTCCCCAGTGTTTTGAATCCTAACACCTACTTTGATTTGCTGTTACAGCCTGACCTGATGCTATGTCATACACTCCCCTGCATTTAATTTCCTCCCACTCTGTAACTTTCCTATCTTCAAAGCGTCTGACGAAGTGGGATTTTCTCCCACGAAAGCTCATGCGATTAATAAATCTGTTAGTCTTTAAAAGTGCCACAAGACTCTGTTGTCTCTGAGCAGTATAAGTTTATCATTTCACGTCTCCCTCAGTGTTGAGAAGATAGACATCAGCTTCTGTTATTTGAGCTGCGATATTTCCAACCCTTCACTGAAATATCCTGTTTTAATTAAAAATATAAAACGAGTTTATTAACTACAGAAAGATTAATTTGAAGTGAGTATAAGTTGTAGGCATAGCATCATAGAATCACAGAAACTGGTAGGGATCATGAGAGGTCATAGAGTCCAGTCCCCTGCATTTATGGCAGGACCAAGTACCCTCTTACACTATCCCTGGTGTTTGTCTAACCTGCTCTTAAAAACTTGCAATGTAGGAGATTCCACAACCTGCCTAGGAAACTTATTGCATTGGTTAATGACCCTGATAGTTAGGAATTTTTTCTTAATGTCCAACTTAAACCTTCCTTGCTGTAAATTAAGCCCATTGCTTCTTGTCCTATCTTCAGTGGTTAAGGAGAACAATTTTTCTCCCTTATCCCTGTAAGAACCTTTTAGGTACTTGAAAACTATTACCATGTCCCCTCTCAATCTCTTCTTTTCCAGACTAAGCAAATCCAGTTCTTTCAATCTTCCCTCAGAAGTCAAGTGTTCCAGACCTTTAATAATTCTTCTTGTTCTTCTCTGGACTTTCTTGAATTTTTCCACATCTTTCCTGAAATGAGGTACCCAGAACTGGACACAATACTTCAGTTGAGGCCTAATCAGTGTGGAGCAGAGTGGAAGAATTACTTACTTACAGTATTCCTCTTAATACATCCCAGAATGGGGTTTGCTTTTTTTGCAACAGCGTTGTGCTGTTGACTCATATTTAGCTTGTGTTCCACTCTGACACCCAGATCCCTTTCTGCAGTACTCCTTCCTAGCAGTCATTTCCCATTTTGTATGTGTGCAATGGATTGTTCTTTCTTAAGTGGAGTACTTTGCATCTGTCTTTATTGAATTTCATTCTATTTACCTCAGACCATTTCACCAGTTTGTCCAAATCATTTTGAATCGTGATCCTATCCTCCAAAGCACTTGCAACCCCTCCCAGCTTGTTTTCATCTGCAAACTAAGTGTGCTTTCTATGCTGTCATCTAAATTGTTGATGAAAATATTGAACAGAACCAGACCCAGGACTGATCCCTGCGGTACCCTGCTGGTTATGCCCTTCTAGCATGACTGTGAAGCATTGATAACTGCTGACTAGGCACGGTTATCCAACCACTGTTGTACCCATCTTATAGTAACTCCATGTAGATTGTACTTCCCTAATTAGTTAATGAGAAGGTGATGCAAGACCATATCAAAAGCCTTCCTAAAATCTAGATACCACATCTACTGTTTCCCCTCCATCCCCAAGACTTGTTACTCCACCATAGAAAGCTATCAGGTTGGTTTGACACGATTTGTTTTTGATAAATCCCATGCTGACTATCACTTAACACTTTATTCTCTTCTGGATGTTTGCTAATTGATTCCTTAATTATTTGCTCCATTATTTTTCCTGGTACAGAGGTTAAGCTGACTAGTCTATAATTCCCTAGGATGTCCTTATTTCCCTTTTTATATATGAGCACTATATTTGCTCTTTTTCAGTCCTCTGGGATCTCCCCAGTCTTCCATGATTTTTCAAAGATAATAGCCAATGGTGCAGATATCTCCTGAGTCAGCTCCTTGAGTATCCTATGGTGCATACCATCAGGCCCTCGTGACTTGAAGACATCTAACTTGTCTAAGTAATTTTTTAACTTGTTCTTTCCCTATTTTAACTTCTGATCCTATCCCATTTTTACTGCCCTCTACTATGTGAGGCATCTAATCGCACCAACCTTCTCTGTGAAGATCAAAACAAAGAAATCATTTAGTTTCTCCGCCATTCCCACTTTCCCCTCTTTGTTGAGTAACGGTCCTACAGTGTCTTTGGTCTTCCTCGTGTTTCTAATGTATTTGAAAAATGTTTTTTTTGTTACCCTTTATGCCTTCAGCTAGTTTGTTCTTGATTTGTGCATTGGCCTTTCTGATTTTTCCCCTTCGTAATTGTGTTATTTTTTTTATAGTCATCCTTTGTAATTTGACCTAATTTCCACTTTCTGTAGGACTCTTTCTTTATTTTTAGATTATTGAAAATCTCCTGGGTAAGCCAGGATGTCCTCTTGCCATACTTCTTATCCTTCCTATGCAGTGAAATAATTTGCCCTTAATAATGTCTCTCTGAAAAACTGCCAACTGTCTTCAGTTGTTTTTCCTCTTAGACATGCTTCCCATGGGATCCTACCTACCAACTCTTTGAGTGTGCTAAAGTCTGACTTCTTGAAATCCACTGTCTTTATTTTTGTGTGCTCTCTCCTACCTTTCCTTACAATCATGAACTCTACCATTTCATGATTGCTTTCACCTAAGCTACCTTTCACTTTCAACTTCTCAGCCAGTTCCTCTCTGTTTGTCAAAATCAAATCAAGAACAGCTTTTCCCCTAGTAGCTTTCTCCACCTTTTGAAATAAAAAAATGTTTCCAATACAGTTCAAGAACTTATTGAATAATCTGTGCCTTGCTGTGTTGTTTTCCCAACAGATGTCTGGGTAGTTGAAGTGCCCCATCACCACCAAGCCCTTTGTTTTAGCACAAGAGATCAGAGATAGGTAGTACTAGGCAATATCTATTCTAAATTAAGCAGTTTTCTCACCCCACTTGGATCTTCTGGTTCTCAGTATACAGTGTTCTCTCAAGAGCCTGGGTACAGGCTCATAGTTTTCCATCATTCCTGGTGCTTTCAGCATAGATGGTGGAAGAGGAAGGACAAGGCATGCAGCCTCTCTTCGTTATTTTATATCTTTTGACTCTCTGTCCAGTAGATATTAGTTCAGGCATGTCCAGATGGACTCTGCTGAGTCATAAGGTTGCCCCATAACTCGAGATATTATTTTATGCGAATGAGTCATAGAGTTGAACAATCTCTATTTATAATCTTGAGCAATTGTCATTTTATTGTAAATCTATTGTTTACAACTTCTCTCTGCTGGTTGATGGTTGCTGAGCCTCTCCTGGGCTGGGGTACCTCCTCTACTGTTACTAGCAAGCTTATAATATAGTATAATAACTTCAAAAATCTTATAATTTGATATATATTAGCAATATGCCTATTTTGACTGCGCAATTGGTTTTAGCAGATTATGACCTTTTATTAGATATCTTAATGGCATACTGAATTATTATGTACAGAATCGATGGCTATGTAGTTTGCAGTGTGCTGCTTTGTGATAGAGTGTATCATAGTAGTGCCAGAATATAAAACGGGCGTGCAGGAAGGGATGTAAGTTGCCTTTCCTTTTAGGGCAGGGGTTGGCAATCTTTGCCAGCCCCTGTGCTAGCCCCGCCCACCGCAACCTCAGCAGATGCCGGAGGTGGGGCCAGGCCTCGGGTTCCCAGCTGGCCGGGGCCAGCACCCGCTGGGCGGCCTCCGGTTCCCGGCCGGGGCCGGGGCTGGGGGAGCCTGAGCAGCGCTGCGTGCCACTCAGGCTCATCCAGCGTGCCATGTTTGGCACACATGCCGCGGGTTGCCAGCCCCCGTGTTAGGGTGTAGTAGCAGGTGTATGCGATGAGAAATTCTTCCTAGAGGCAGAATGTCTCCAGCAGCTGATAACACTTGGTTCCTTCTTAACATGAGCCAGTGCATATAAGACATGATTGAGCCCTTACTAAATAAGCATAAGGTGCTTGTTTCTCTACTACCTTGCACCATTTATAGACATGTATGGCCTGATTCAGCAAAGCATTTTCTATTATCATTTTTTATTACATTCTATAGGACTTTTCTATAGGGTATATTAATTGTAGTTTGTGGGGTCTGTAGGCATAATCCTAATTGGAAACCAGCACTCCCTTGGGACTAAGCAGTGCCATCTCAACAAGAGTTGATCCACTCCTTAGCTACTCTCTGCTGAGTTGAGTGAAGAATTATCTCCCTCATCAATATAGTAGATGACAGGATTATACCAAATGTTGGTGAAGTGAGTTTATGACAAAAAGCAGTACTGTGTATCTGTTCTAAATATAATGGAATGTCCTTAGAGCTTCTGAAACATAGGAAGCAATAACACACTGCCTTCTCCAGGAGATGCATTATGAAGCGTTAAGTTATAGTATAACTTATCTTTCCATACTATATTATTTCCTAGAATGTGTTTCTCAACTGCAAAATAATATTGTTTATGAAGTACTTTGTTTTAATTTCTTTTCAGGATTTATTTTAGACTGCCATAAGAACTGAATTATAAATAACTCCATTTTATTTAATGTGACAATTAAATCCTTACAAGAAAAGATAAAATCTGTTTTCAACAAAATGTAACATATACATTTTTTTAAAAAAAATAAAGTCATTCTAATTTAATGGATGGACCTGGGACTGGCCCCATTGAACTCAATGGCAAAATTTCATTAATTTCAGCACAGTAAAATCAACATTATCAAGCCATATTTTCTATAGGTATAAAACCACTGAATTTTAGGAAAAAAACTAATAAACTGTAAGGATAATGAAAGAGTGGAAAAATTACCTACAGAGGTTATGGAATCTCTGTCATTGGACTTTTAAAGAACACGTAAGACAAACATCTGTCAGAGATGGTCTTAGTTCTGGTCTCTAAGATGGTCACCTCCCTTAGTCCTGTCTCAGCGCAGGGGACTAGATTGGATGACCTATTGACCTTCCAGTCCAACATTTCTATGATTCTGTGTGAAATCTTTTTTCAGGCCAGTGTTTCTGTTGAAATCAAAAGGATTGGTTGTGTGAGTAAGGTTAGCAGAAAATGGTGCTTTTAATGACTACTTTATGAAAGTCTCAAGGAAAGAAAAAAATATCCATTTTTTGTATTTCATGTTCATTTGTTTTTTTAATTTCGTCTAACTGCAATTCTGTCTTTGCTAGCCAAACTGTGTGATCTGAAGATACTCCCCCCCCTCCCGCCCCCAGGTAGGATGTAATTATTATATTGTATGGTATGTATCTTAAAATTAGTGATCAGTAAGGGTCAAATATAGCAAACAATTTAAACAGCATAAGCAAAATGCAAAGAATTTCTGCTTCAAGTTCCTTGATAATCTATAATTGCAGCATTCAGGATAGTGACATTGATTTTTCAGGCCTTCACTTACTGCAGACTGAAGTGGGAGAACACTCACAGCAACTGACATTTGACAAGTTAAATGGACAGAGAAGTTCACCTGAAAATGAAGTCACAAAAAGAAAATATTCCACACCACTTCATCATTTCATAAGTCTAATGGTGCAAGAGAAGCCATCCAGCACCTGTTTCTAACCCAGACAAGACTTCCTTGACTGTCAGAGAAATTGATGCTATGGGGTAAATTGAGAACTATTTTAATAAGATCTTCAGCTCCTATAAGCATTAAATATATTTTACTTCTCATAGACCATGAACTATTTCCATAATCTAATAACCAATTTTTCTGAAAATTCAGCGTCAGA
>ML685830.1:13007190-13021963 GCA_007922175.1 Pelusios castaneus
ATATATATATATATATATATATATATATATATATATATATATATTATATAACAAACACACATATATATAAACACACAAACATACATACACACACATATATATATGAAAACATTAACTTATCTATATCTATATATCTATTAAAAACCCTCTGAATGTTTTCACTCCAATTAAAATTATCTTTTACATTAGGAACCACTAAATTAAATGGGGGGGGGGGGGTAGAGAGTTGTATTAATGTTGCACTTTGAGGTTAACAATGAAGAACCAAGTAACATTAAACAAGACTAATGACTAGTGATGGTTTTATCATATTTGTCCTGAAACCCAGTTAATTTCTCAGATAATTTCAGCTCTCATTGCAACTGTAAGTGTGTCTGTTTTCCCTTCATTAGGGACTGAATCTTATAAAATGCTGAACATTCTGATCCTACAAAGCACTTGAGCACATACTTAAGTTTAAGCATGTGAGTAGTCCCATTGACTTCAATAAGAATAATCATATGCTTAAAATTAGGCACATGTTTCAATGATTTGTGAGACTGGGGCCAAAGGCTATGTCTACACTAGAAAAGTTGTTGACTTTGTTAAGTTGACTTAATAAGGTCAACTTTAAGTTGACGTAATAAGGTTGATTTAGGCGCTAATCCCCGTCCACACTGGCTTTAAGTCGACTTAAGGAGTCGATTTAAGGCTTAAGTCGACCTAAAATGAGGTGTTAAGTCAATTTAAGATTTCCTTAAATCGACTTAGTAAAAGCCCTGTGTGGCCGCGGCTTTGTTTAGGTTGACTTAAGCCTCCTTAAGTGATTGAGCCCAACATCCATTTAAATTAAACTTTAGTTTTAAAGATTAATATCTGTTGTAGAAAATGCAGATTAAAGAATCTCTAACAGAGAATATAGAATGTAAGGACACAAGAGACTACTAAGATTCTGGAAACACGTTTTGTTAAAAAAAAACTCAGATGATTTAACCCTTAGGCTGATGCTATTTTTCCCTCTTGCTAGCAAATTATATGTAACACAATGACATCTATTAGTGTCCATAATTGCCTAAGGCCAAAAGATGGTAAAACTACTTCCATTAAGAAAAGATAGGAACACCAGAGAGAGATTTTTCTTTCTCACTTCCAAATATGAGACAGATTTTCCATAAATCTTCAAACACTATTTCATTCATATTTGTAGATAACCTTTACGAATGTCTAGCTTCTCAGTAAGTAGATTGATGGGAACCCTTCACTCTAAATGTTGCTCATAGTTACGGTACCTTAGTATTTCACATAGCACCAATGCACCAGGCACAGAGAAAGGGAAATCATTTTGGACACCATCCATTTCACATTAATTAGGAATATGATAATAGATCACCTCTGCCCCATTTCTCAGGATAGATTTATTTTTACTGTAATTGATTTCTCATTTTATTTTTCAGTCATTTAAAAATGGTTTGGATTAAGTGATCTAATTTCTAATCATTCATGTCACCTGTAGTTGCACTTTCCTAATTTTCTCGGTGTTTCAGTTGGGATGTTTTTTCCCTATCTTACCGCATTCCCTGTCATTATTATAGATTCATGATAATGACTCCATAGTTGAAAACTGAAACATAGTTATGCTATCAACTCAAATTTGGATGCTCTCCTCTTAAACTCCAACTTTTTTGGAGGGAAACGCTCTTTTCTTCATAAAATTTTCACATATACTCTCTGCCCTTTTTGTGACCTGCTCCATTGATAGGCACATGAAAAGTGGTGACAGGAGAAATGTTGTCAATGTTTTTAATAGAAAAATGATGTTTGGCAATCCCCCTCCCCACCCCAATGAAGAAAAATAAACTTATTAGTTTCAATGTGCTTTGCATCAAGAAGGTTTCTTGTGTCCAGAATAGAAATTCTGGTCAAAACAATGAAGACCCACCCATTACAAGGTAAATGATAGCTCAACCATCTGATTCAAACCAAGAGCTTGAATCTGGGCCTACCACATCCCAGGTGAGTACTGTAACAACCAGGCTATCCCCCCTGCCCCTAGGATGGTGAATGGGGGTGTGCACATCTTGTTTTTTCATGAGAATTTTTTTAAAGCCTCATTTCCATAACATTTCAAAGCTTTACATTTTATTTAGGAAACAGAATTGTTTCTTTCCAATCACCCATAGTGAGGAGACACCCTGAAGCCTTCCTTTCTCTGGCCTCTACACAAATGATGGCCACAACCTCAGTCCTTGGCTAGCCGTTTTCTGTAAGAAATGTCCCTGATCAGCATAGTTACAGCTATGCAAGGTCCTAATTCAGCAGGAATGTAACCAGATGAATAACTAAGCATGTCAGTATTCTCAGTGAAGCCAATTCACAGTCTCCACTTTTCTGGACACACTGGATAATTGCAACAAGAAGGAAGGTGCCCTTTTGTCTGCTGGAAGCTCCATTTTCTGTACCAGGTGAAATCTGTTCTGAATATTTTTAATCCTTGAATGCTGACAGACTGTTTTTAAGTCCAGTGAGGTTTGTATTCAGAGCACCCTATTCTATCTCTTGACTAGCTGTTCATTCTAAATAGTCAGTCAGAAAAGTATCAAACTCTATTGTAGAGACAGTCTAAGTTTGCCAGTGTTCCAATGGCTTATCCATTTAACTCCTCTGCAGCCCACTTGGCTTCTTTATAGCTCGGGTTGAAGGCTCTATGGCTCAGGGACAACCTGATCTGAGGGCTGTTTCAGATTCAAGAACCCCAGGGTTTTCTGGATTTGTGGCTTAAAAAATCGGGACTTCAAAATTGAAGCTTCCAGGACTTGGAGGGCCATGTATCAGGGGTAGCCTGCTAGACAACCTGGAACTGGTGCTACATTCCCTTTCTCTGAAAATATTAAAACATTGGATTTTCTTTCCTTAAACACAATGGAATCAACTATTGAAATGCTCCATGAAATGGAATTTCCTTTCTTTGCCCATCTCTAGTTCCAACCCTCCCCTCCTCAGTCTCTTCACTATTGCTTTTCATGTTCCACTCTTTCCTTCTTCTTTCTTTTTAACTGTCCCCATCCTACTTTACCCCATCCATTCAGTATTCCTCTCCCTTCCATTCATTTAATCCTCCTTTTGGATTTAGATGTATGAGTTTCATTGGTTTCTATGGGGGTTGGCTTATATGACTAAACCCCTTGGACAGCTTTGAAAATCTTAGCCCGGTAGTACTGCTTGACCTCACAAATCATTGTGTTTCTATGAACTAAGCAATAAATCATGCCATCTCTTTAACACATACATTATCTGTGTTAAAAATAGCCCTCTGATTTGTTTGTTTGTTTGTTTTGAGGTTTTTCTGGTACTATGAAACCCAAACTCAGAAATTATATATGAAATAGAGCCTAAAATCTCAAATAAGAGTGCTAATATAATCATTTAGAAGCCTTTTATTATCTTGCATATATTATATAAAAGCATTCCCTTGTGTTAGTGAGATTAGTAATTATATTTTGAACATTTTAATCACTGCTTAAAATAGACAGGATAGAAGCATTTGCCATGTACTCCACTCACAAAAACAAGAATAAACACAAAATGAATCTGGAAAAGGTCTGTAAGACAACTCTTCCCCCATATGCACTTTCCTTCCCCATAAAACTAACCATTTGGGGATTTTGCATATTATCCTTCTATAAACAATCCTGTATATACATTGTATGACAAAGAAAACATTAATTAGCAAAGTGATAGCAGTCATTTAATTACTTTTTCTTTCCTTTTTCTTTTAAATTGAAACTAAAAACTCTTTGGGCTGAAGAAATCTTCAGAAACTGAATATTTAGAATAACAAGTCAATATTTCTATTATCAAACAAATATTTTTTAATGGTAGGTCAGAAATGCAGCTTCCTAAAACCCCCAAAAACTAAAGCTTAGAAAACAGATACACGGTAAAATTCACCCCTGTGCAGAAGCACAAAAAGAGCATATGCCAACTTAAAATCCACATACAATTTGACTTATGTTTTGACTTTAAGTCCTACAGTTTCCCCCTAATTTATTATTCATCGCGTTTCAGCATAGCTACTAACCTTATCTTTTCTAAATCACATATTCTTAACTTTGTTCTGTTTACATTCCAACCTTAAACGGATCCAATTTAGAACAGTGCAGGCAACTTGTGTGTCTTATACATTTTAAATATCTCAGTACTAAAATAGAATGCAGACTACTTTTTCATTTAATTATATTTACACTGAGGGCAAGATTGTGATCAGTACCTACATGGTTTCCTAAAGAGGAAGAAGGTTCAGGGAATTACTGCCATTGTCTAGAAGGGAGTCATCAAGGTGTAATTAAAGGTATAATGTGGCCCTACAATTGGAAGTTACTTCACAATACTATTGATAATGATTTCTGGAGCTGGATTGCATTCAGGCTCAATGTGGGTTCTGCAAGGCTAACAAGAGTTAAAAAGCAAAACCTATTTCTACCACTAAGATAGCAAATAGTTTGGATTTCTTCCCTTATACTTAAAGGAACTGTATCTTGTTAAAGATCTACAAAACATTGGTTTGGTAAAAACCAAACCAAACAAAAGCCCCACAAACAAATCCATACATTCAAACATTTCCAAAATGCATCTTTGTCCTTACTATATTTCCAGATGATAGTTTTTGTGCATGGGATCTTGCATTGTGACCGCTTTTGGTAAAGTAGTTTGAGGGAAAGCATTTTTTATTATTTAAAGTTTTTTTCCAGTAGTGTACTGAGGTTGTCTGGTGCCTGGGGACCAAGTCCACATTCACTCTCCTCCTGTGCCTCATTTCTCCCCCCATACAGGGGAGGAGAGGTCCCAGGGGGGAGGGAGGACATCTGTACCTGCAGTGGGTGGCGCATGAGGCTGGGGGGAAGAGGGGGCACAAATGTCTTCGCACTTACCTGTTGTAGAGTGGCTGCTGGTCCCACTGCAGCAGTCTTGCAGCCCAGCCCTGGTTGGGTCAGGCAGCCTCACCCTCCCCTCAGCGGAAGAAAAGAGGGGTTGGCCCTTTACAATGTAGGGACATGCTAAGAAGTGCACCTTAGCACCTCTTGAGTCCCCTGCCCTATGTGAAGGGCCAGCCATGCCCGATGGGTCCCCCTCTCTCCCCCCCGCCAGAATTTATATCCCACCTCTCCAGTCTGGAGTCAGCTAGAACAGGGCAGCCTCACACTGCCCTCCGTCCAGAAAGAGGAGGGGATGGGACCATGTCGGCCCTTCATGATGCAAGGAGGGCACTAAGAGATGCCCCTCAGCATCTCTGCATCTCCTGACTCCCTTAAAGAGCTGGCCTGACATGGCGCCCTCCCTCCCAGCACTTACCTGCCACCGCTCCAGCCTGGCACTAGCTCTGACGAGGGGCAGCCTCACCCTTCCACCTTGGGGGCACTCCAGGCTTGTCCTTCGTGACACAGGAGGGGAACAGGAAGCTCTTCATCCTCTGAGCCTCCTGCGTCCCTGCCACCTGCATCTTGTGAAGGTCCAGTCCAGCGCCCACCCACAGTGGTTGGTACAGCACTGTTTTTGTCTTGGGTGGTGCACATATTGTAGCTGTTTAATCGCATATTAAACTAAAGTGCAATTGGTATGAAATAGTATAATACACAATAGCACACAAATACAAAAAACATAGTCAATAATGATGAAAAGATAGTACTTCTTGACTACTCTTTTGGAACAGTTCAGGCTCTCACATTACTCTAACCAGAAGACTTTCATTACTTCTGTTTTATGTCACCTTATTCCGCTTAATACACTCATGCCTCTGTAGTGCTATGTGTCTTGCTCTGTTGCTCCATTTTTCTCAGTGAATTTCATGTATGTTGTCTATTGTCCTCTTCATTTCTCTCTTCCACCAGGTGGTATCCAGTCAAGGACTTGTCAAAAAACAAAATCATATTCCTAGACATCTGTACAAACAGCCTTAACCATTTCAGCCTGCTTTCTTGAATCACTGTCTCACTACAGTGTATGGGCCAGACCTTTGTAAAAATCAGCATTGATTACTTTTTCCTTCCAGTGGACACCAAGAATTCTCTGCAAACATCTCTGATGGAATGCATTAAGTTCCTTGTTGTGGGCTTCTAGCATGTGCCTACTTTTAGAAGCATATAACAACATAGGTATCACAATTATATTGCATTCATTTATCTTAGTGCTAGTATAAATCTCCTTTTTTTCCCCAAATATTACCAATCTTGAAAAAGCTCTTCTTGCTTTCCCAATTCTTGATAGCCATCAAAACTGATTGCGTTTCCAAGATATACAGACTTGTTAATTATTACATAGTCTTCACTATCAATCATATATGTACCATCATTGCTAATTCCATTTTTAGCAATTGTGACTTTTTTCTTTTGGCTGATTCTTAATCCTAGTTTTGTGGCCCCATATTTGACATTGATAGTGGTCTTTCTTGTCCATGGTATTATACTGTTAAACACAGATTACATCACCTTCAAATTTAAGATCTTGATGTTTTCCTCTACTCCAGATAACCGTTGTATTCTCTTTTGTTGCGCTTCACATCATATAATCTATCACAATACAGAAAAGGGATGATAAGATGCAATATCATTGGTTTGACAAGATATTAAACCAATCAACCTCTCCACTTTCTGTTCTTACGTAGAATTTTGACTCTTCATACATCTTGACCATTGACACTATCTGTCTAGGAATCTCATATTTCTGCAAGAAAATGGCTCTCTGTGAAGGCAGTTGAAAGCTTCACTGAAATCTATGAAGTTCCAGACTAATTTTCACTTGCAGGTAAGCCCTTTCTCAATCAGTTGTCTCAGGGTACAGATGTGATTTACCCACAGTTTTCAGTCAAAATCCTGCTTGCTCACTACAGTTCTTTATCTATGGCTAGCCTGATTCTGTTCAATAGTATACTGTAGAACTCTTCTCTAGGGACAAAAAGTAACATTGTGTCTTGCCAGTTAGGTAACCAACTGGTGTCCTGCTTCTTGGGTAATTTACAGATCACACCTTTCTTCCAGTCCTCAGGGCCGAGTTCTTTCTCCCAAAATGTAGTCCAAGATTGATGTATTTCACGTACTACTACATTCCCACTAGCTTTAAGCCTTTCAACAGCGAGTGATCAGGTGCTTTGCCAATTTTTAGCTGCTTAATTGCTTTCTCTATTTCTGCTTCTGAAATTGCTAACAATTTAATATTTAATTCTTCTCATTCATCATTTAGAATGGTTGGATCTGGTTGGTTGAGTACTTCATTAAATGTTCTCTCCATCATTCCTTTTGTTCTGCTTCTGTATTAACAATCTTCCATATTTTGCTTTTACAATACCATGGTGACTCTTGAAAAGATGGCAATTGCTTACACACTTGAAGTAGTTTGAGCTGGTTTTACTTTAATATTTCTTCAGCTTCTCTTGCTTTTTTTTGGTCATCCTCGCTTATCTTTCTAACATCTTTATTTCTCTCACTTTCTCTACGTATTCCCATTGTAGAGTATGTTGTTCATCTTGTTGTGCCACCTGCACTTGACTCTTTCTTTTCTTTCCTCAGTCATTTTCCATATGTGTGCCTGTATTCACTGATTTCTTTGGCTATGTCTACACTGGCAAGTTAGTTTGAATTAAGGAGGCTTAATTTGAACTAACTAAAGCTATGGCTACACTAGGCTTTAGTTAGTTTGAATTAAGGGCTTCCTTTATTCAAACTAATAAGTTCCAATAGGGTATTCAAACTAAGGGGTTAATTCGAACTAACTAGTTCGAATTAACCAATGTGGCCATGTTAATTCGAACTAATTTCTTAGTTCAAATTAACCGGCCATTGAAATGAATGGGGATTGCTAATTCGAACTAAGCAAGTGCTTGCTTAGTTCGAACTAACATTCCAGTGTGGCCATGCTAATTCGAATTAAATTAATTCGAACTAACTAAAATTAGTTCAGATTAGTTAGTTCGAACTAACTAATTCCAACTAATTTTAGCAAGTGTAGACATAGCCCTTGATCCTATGGGTACAAGTGAAGTTGTGGCAACCTTCTGTGAGACATCTCTAAACCAAATCCATTATTTTTCAGTAGCATCATACATTAGCCATTCATCTTAAATCCTTTTGAAAGTTGGACTTTAAACTCCCTTCTGATTCCTGGATCAAACAGTTTCTTCATCTTAAAAATATTTTTTTCTTTTTAGCTTCATTCTAACAGCAAGAGACTGCTAGCTTCCAACATCACCACTTGTAAAATATGTATCTAGCAGTGATCTTCTCTACCATTCTGGTTATAGCAATGTAATCCAATTGTTCCTGGATAATTCAATCATTTGAATATTATTTATGCTTTTATTTTTATTATTTATGCTTTTTTTTTTTAAAGAAGTGTATTCCCTAAATACACACATTATACAATTTGCACAGTTCAATGACTCTTTCACCATTGTGCATCAGCCCCATTTACCAATGCAATACTCATATCTGAGACTGTAACCAACTTCTTCATTCATGTTACCCATAACAAGAATAATTGATACCATAAGCATAAACCTGGTTTAGTATTTCTTGTAACTTATTGTAGAATGCACCATTTTCTTATTTCTCATGATTATTTGCAGGAATATAGCACTGGGTGAGTTATTTTAACACTGTTTATTACAAAACATGTTCTTGGAACCAGTTGACTCTCAGATTACCATTCCTGGAGAGCTTGTTACCTTTTTTTTCAAGTCGTATTTCAGCTCCCTCTAAATGAGTATTAGATTACAGATTACAGATTACAACAGTACCATCTGAATGGAGTCTTTCACATCCAGTCCATCTCACTTTGATCACTCCAAGTCATTCCAAGACTACTTGACTCAGTATTCTCTTGTCACATATGGTTCTCACATTCCAGCATCTTGTCTTAGTTTTAGTTTTAGCTATAAGCATCTTTTGTTTCAGGTGATGAATTCTTTCATGGGTTTGGTCCAGTGCCATTTGCCACCAATCCAAGTAATTTGTTACTGACTCATGAATTCCCAAAGGCTATGGAATCATGGAAATGTTAGACTGGAAGTCACCTCAATAGATCATCTAGTCTAGTCTCCTGCACTCAGACAGGACTCTAAACCAGGGGTTCCCAAACTTTTTGTTTCCAGGGCCACAGATATTATTTTTACAACACTGAAGGGCCAACAGTCTCTTCCAGTTTTCCCCCACCACCTACAGCCAGGTGGAAGGAGTCCAGCATGGAGGCAGCCTCCACACCAGTTTCCTGTCTCCGTGGCTGCAGGAGGGAAATCACACATGTTCTGTATCCCTGCGTGCTCCACCTCGATCCCTAGGCAGTGGCTCCCTTCTACAGTTACTGGAATGGAAGATCAGTGCTCCTCTCCCTCTGGCTTCAGCAGAGACCCCGGCATTTATGGACGTAGGTGGCTCACTTTTTTGTGTTGGGGGGAGGCAAGCTGATCACCTCCCCCTGTGCTGCAGCAAGGAGCTGCATGAGTGCATGGGTCTTTTAGCTCTGCAGAAATGCACTCTCCCTTGGTCCTTAGACAGAGGTTCCTTTCTGCAATCAGCAGGAGGGGCACCATGGATCACTTTTGGCCCCTGGACCATAAGTTGGGAACCAATGATCTAGACTGTCCCTAACAAGTGTTTGTCTAACTTAAAAAAAAAAACAAAAACAAAAACAAAAAAAAAAAAAACCCTCCAGTGACAGAATTTCCACAACATCCCTAGGTAATTTACAATGAGAGTCCTGTGGCACCTTAAAGACTAACACATTTCTTCAGGCATAAGCTTTTATGGGCTCCAACCCTCTTCGTCATATGCATGAAATAGAAACTACAGTTGAGAGGTATATATACACATGCTAGGATGAAGGATAAGCAATACAATGGGGAGGGCAAGTGCTAACAAAGTCAGTTCAGTTAGGGTAGATGAGGCCCATTCAAACCAGTGGATTAGAAGGAGAGAATGTGTGAATAGGGACAATTACTTTTTGTAATGTGCTGTCCATTCCAAGTCCTATTCAGACCCAGTCTGATTGTGTCAAGTTTGCAAATGAGTTCCAGCTCTGCAGTTTCATGCTGAAGTCTGTTTTTCAAGGTTTTTTGTTGGAGTATGGCAACTTCCAAGTCTGCTACTGAGTGCCAGGGAGATTGAAGCGTTCTCCTACTGGTTTATGGTTGTCATCATTTTTTATGTCTGATTTCTGTCCATTTATTCTTCTGCAAAAGGACAGTTCATTTTGACTAATATACATGTCAGAGGGGCATTGTTGACACATTTCTCATCCCCAAGTACCTTTCTTTTACCTGTGCTACATTGATGACATTTTCATCATTTGGATCCACAGGAAAGAGTCCCTTGAAGAATTCCACCAGGATTTCAACAATTTCCACCCCACCATCAACCTCAGCCTGGATTAGTCCACACAAGAAATCCACTTTTTGAACACCACAGTACAAATAAAGGATGGACACATTAATACCAACCTATACCAAAAACCAACTGATGTAGTACATACCTACATGCCTCCAGCTTCCTACTTAGACACATTACATGATCCATTGTCTACAGGAAAGCCTTAAGATATAACCAAATTTGCTCTGATCCCTCAGTCAGAGACAAACACCTACAGGATCTCTACCAAACATTCCTAAAACTACAGTACCCACCTGGGGACGTGAAAGAACAGATCGACAGAGCCAGATGGGTAACCAGAAGTCACCTACTACAGAACAGATCCGATGGAGAAAACAACAGAACAACATTGGCTATCACCTACAGCCCCCATCTAAAATCCCTCAAGCATATCATCAAAGATCTGCAACCTATCCTGGAAGATGATCCCATACTCTGTCAAGCACTGGGAGACAGGCCAAACCTTGCTTACAGATAGCCCCCAAACCTGAAGCAAATACTCCCCAGCAACTAAACACCATACAAGAAGAACACTAACCTAGGAACCTACCCCTGCAACACCCCGCTGCCAACTCTGCCCACAGGTCAACTCTAATGATACCATCACAGGTCCCAACTACATCAGCCTCACCATCAGGAGCTCGTTCACCTGCACATCTACTAATGTGATATATGTCATCATGTGCCAGCAATGCCTCTCTGCCATGTACGTTGACATTCTCCTTCATCCTGGCATGTGTATATATAACTCCCAACTGTAGTTTCCATTTCATGCATCTGACGAAGTGGGTTGTAGCCCACAAAAGCTTATGCCCGAAGCAATTAGTTAGCCTTTAAGATGCAACAGGACTCTTGTTGTTTTTGCTATATACCGACTAACATGGCTACCCCTCTGGAACCTAGGTAATTTGTTTCAGTGCTTAACTATCTTGATAGCTAGGAATCTTTTCTCTGAGCTAACGTAATCCTTGCAGCAATTTAAGTCCATTGCTACTTGTCCTATCCTCATATCCTCACAGGTTAATGAGAACAATTTTTCACAGTTCTTCTTGTAACAACTTTTTTATATACTTGAAAATTGTTATCATGTCCTCCCTCAGTATTCTTTTCTACAGACTAAATATTTTTTTCCTTATAATTCATATTTTCTAGACCTTTAATCATTTTTTCTCTATTCTCTGGACTTTCTCCAAAATTTGTCCTCATCTTTCCCAAAGTGTGTGGCACCTAGAACTGGACACGGTACTTCAATTGAGATTTTATCAGTGCTGAGTAGGGTGAAAGAACTGCTACTTGTTTCTAGTATACAATATTTTTCCTAATATATCCCAGAATGATGCTCAGTTATTTTGAAACAGTATTACATTGTTGACTCTCTTAGTTTGATCCACTATATCTCCGATATCCTTTTCTGTAGTACTCCTTCCTAGGCAGTCATTTCCCATTTTGTATTTATGAATTTGATTACTCCTTCCTAAAAGTAGTATTTTGCATTTGTCCTTATTTGAATTACTTTCTATTAATTTCAGGTCACTTCTCAAGTTTGCCAAGATCCTTTTGAATTTTAATCCTGTTCTCCAAAGTGCTTGCAACATGTCCCAGCTTGGTGTTGTCCACAAACCATTTAAAAATATGGACAGCTCCATCAATGGCTATGAGCCAGGATGGGCAAGGATTGCTGTTTGCCAGAAGCTGGGAATGGACAACAGGGTATGGATCACTTGATGATTACCTGTCTATTCATTTCCTCTGAAGCACCTTGCATTGGCCACTCTCAGAAGACATGATACTGGACTTGATGGACCATTAGTTTAACCCAGTATGGCCATTCTTATGTTCTTAATACTTTCTATGCCATTATCAAAATCATTTATGAAGATATAGAATAGAATCACATCCCGGATATATCCCTATTTCCAATCTGATTGTGAACCACTGATAACTACTCTGAGTACAGTTTTCAATTGTGCACCCACAATTTTATAAAAGCTCATCTAGGCTATATTTCCTTAGTTTGCCTATGAGAAAGTCATATGACACGATATCAAAAGCCATATTTTAAAGGCATATCTACTACTACCCCCTCTTCCATTCAAGAGCTTGTTGTCTATCAGAGAAGAATGTTGCATTGGTTTGACATGAGTAGCTTCTGAGCCATCCATGTTGACTCTTCCTCATCACCTTATTTCTTATTATCTATGAGCACCCTCAGATTGGGTTAATTGAAATATACTTGTATCTGGATGTTTCGAAAATGAACTCTTTTAAAAAATTTGGACATGTAATTAGCCTGACTATCAGCTAGAGGCCCAGGGCTCCTTATTCAATATTTTTGAGTAGTCCATATTAGCCATGGTACCAAAAATTGGGTCACAATTTGTAGATTAGCATGCCTGAAGGTAGTTTAGGTATATTAGGATTCCAATTATTACCTTACATTTAGATCTGAGAGATCCTGTTTTGCAGTGAATTCTGACATTCAGAAATTGTTTTTGTTGTGAATCAGAATGAAAATAAAATAAACAAACAAAAAGTTGCAAGTGAAATAACAATTTTTAATAAAATCATTTTGAGGTTAATTGAAATGTTTCATTTTGATAAAATCTAGTGTTTCATTTTGACTTTTAAAAATAAAATAATAGCAAATGCAACATATTTCAAAACAAAAAGTTTCATTGAAATAAAGAAATTAGAATGTACCAGAATGTTTCCACCTCATTGAAATGCTTTTTTAAAATATTTTTTAAAAATAAAACATGTTCCACAGAAAGTTTAAATTTTGATGAAACAGCATTTTCTGACAGCAAAACAGTCTGTTGTCATTTTTTTTTTTCAATGAGTTCTATTTGTTACAAAATAGATGCTGCTGAGATGTGCCAGAATAGGCAAAAAGATTAGAATAATATATATCTCTTCACCAATACAGGCAATTAGTCTGTTAACATGAACAGGCTCCATTTAGAAAGTTAATCTTCTGGCCCTCTTTTCCTCAGGCAACATCTCTTCCCCATTTCTTGCCACATTTCAATATCTGTCCTCATTTCTCATTCTGAAGCTGTAATATATTATTTGATTGAGTGTAAGGAATCAAGAAACTGTCTCAATTAGGATTTATTCATAAGCCCTTAACACGCTAATCCTATTTTCTTTTCTCCCTAGAAAAGATACACATTAAAAGCAAGACAGGGAAGCACCAAGCTATAACAACCTTGATTTTAGAACCCATATCAAGTTAAAGAACCCTCCAAGAATATTTTACCATCTGTCAACTCTTAATTTCTTTTCCGAGTTCTATATTGAGTACTGTTTCAAATTACAGGAAATGCGCTGATCCCCAAAGTTGGGGGAAAAAATGCTAACAAAAAGAGACACTGACTAATCAGAGGATGTCATCCTAAACTATGTCTCCTTGTCATGATTTTGTCTGCTTCTTTGTTAATTGCGACTCTAATTTATTAGTTCAATAGATGCAGAAAATCATTAAGATGGCTAATTGTGAAAGGGAAAAAAACATGAAGATTGACAGAGAAATGTCCTAATCTGTTACCCTATATATTATATTTCCTGGAAAGCAATGGAGTGTGACGAATTCAATAAAGCTGGAGGTAAATGCCATTCAGTGGCTGTGTCTCTGACGTTCCTCTTGCAAATTATATTAGAATATTGTCTTTCAGTTATCTGATGATATAATCCTTTTTTTTCAACAAGATGAACATAATATACCATTAAGAATATGGGCATTGATAACATTAGGCCTAAAAGCCCAGGGCAAAGTGGATCTGTTCTACATCATAGAAATGTATATTTGTATGTACTGGATTCTTGATTTTTAACTAATCAGACATTCTACAAAATATGCTGTAGCTCACAGAATGTTAAAGCAACATGCTTTAAGAGAGAGAGAGCTATTGCTGCTACACCATGGGCTGGGGATGGGGAATGGGGAGGGGGTGAGGGCATGAGAGAAAAAGAGAATGTTGTAGCATTAACAGAAAAACCCACTAATGCAACTAAAAAGATTTTCCAAGAAAACAATAGTTACTTATCATTAATAAACATAAATTCCTGTGTATGTAGACATCAGAATATTTCACTGTCAATGTCTTTGTGTCTTGTATACCTAATTAACATAGGCTGCGTCTACACTGGTAAATTAAGTCGATTTAAGCTTGGCTTAAGTCGACTTAATGTGCCCTACGTCTACACTACACTTTGCTTAAGCCGACTTAAGCAGCTTGCTTAAGTCGACATAAGGAAAATAAAGTCGACTTAATGAAAATTAAGTCAACTTTATTATACCACCTTTCTACTCGACCTAAGGCTTAATTCAACTTTCTAAAGTCGAATTAAGCCAGTGTAGCCCTGGGGTAGCCCTAAGTCGA
>ML685830.1:13022063-13058760 GCA_007922175.1 Pelusios castaneus
GGAAAATAAAGTCGACTTAATGAAAATTAAGTCAACTTTATTATACCACCTTTCTACTCGACCTAAGGCTTAATTCAACTTTCTAAAGTCGAATTAAGCCAGTGTAGCCCTGGGGTAGCCCTAAATCGACTTAGGGCTACCCCAGGACTACACCAATGCCCTCCCTGCTGGGGGGGGGGGAACAGGGGGAGCCTGGCATGCCCCCAAAAGGGCAGGGCATGTGGGCACAGTGTGACACTGTCTGGATTTAGGGAAGCATTTATGATATTATTTTCTATGGATATCTTATAAATGGTATAATCCATAGGAACTATGTCATGTTTGGTATCAATAGAGAGGTAGTAATTTGCTGGGAATGATTATATAGTTTATGTCTAGGAATTCTATTTTGATTAGAAGTTAAGAATTTGATGTTATATCCATACTTTAACTTGTGTCATTCTGGAGAAAGGTCTTAAACGGGAGGGTGTGAACAATCATTGTCTCCTTAATGTTTAGGAATTTGCCAGGTGATATGGTCCCAGGGAGTAAACTGATGAGCCATTAAGGATACAATGGTTGTATTCTTTATATCCTCAATGGCTCATCAGGATACTCCCTGGGACCATTCTACCTGGAAAATTCCTAAACATTAAGGAGACAATGGTTGTTCACACCCTCCCGTCTAAGACCTTTCTCCAGAATGACACAAGTTAAAGTATGGATGTAACATCAAATTCTTAACTTCTAATCAAAATAGAATTCCTAGACATAAACTATATAATCATTCCCAGCAAATTACTACCTTTCTATTGATACCAAACATGACATAGTTCCTATGGATTATAGCATTTATGAGATATCCATAGAAAATAATATCATAAAAGCTTCCCTAAATCCAGACAGTGTCACACACAGGGCTCTGCCCTGCCAGGGTCCCTGTCCCCCTTTGCCCCATTGTACACAGGGGGTGCTCCCCCCCCACCACCGTGGACCTGCCCAAGGTCCCCCTAGTCCCACAAAGTCGACCTAGAGCATCCAGTGTGGACGCTGTAGGTCAACTTTGTAAGTTCCCCTTTAAGTCGACTTTAATTTTAAGTGTAGACCCACTAAGTCGACTTAAAATCGACTTAGTTAAGTCGACTTAGTTAAAGTCGACTTAAAAGTGCAAGTGTAGACACAGCCATATATAGTAATATTTCAGTAAGTTTGCTTCCAAATTTTCTTTCCTTCTAATTTGAGTCAAGAGGAAGTAATTCGAACTGGAAATCAGGCAGGTTTTGAATGGTAAAGACTATAAGGAATTCTTGTGATCCTTTTGGATAACAGAATACCAGCAATGGTTTTATGTAGTAACATTACTTAGTGAAGAATAAGAAATCTGGAACAAGTTTCAACATTGTTATTTAAATTTTCTTATAAGCTTACATTTTCATATTTTCTGTGCTTTGTTTTCAATTTCTTTCAGAAGTGAGGAAAGCTCTCCCAGTTGCTATCTTCTAATATCTGATTTGTCATCATATATGAAATTTATTACTAATTTGCATCTGTATTATTTTAACCTGAATTTAGTGCTCATGAAAGAAAGCTGCTGGATTGATGGCTACAGAATACGAAGTTTTCTATCTGCTCTGTCCATAGAACAGGTTTGGAACAGGCAGTGTAAACTTGCTCTCAGTCATATACAAATGTACTCAGTCATTACCAGGAAAGATTATTATTTCTGGAAGTGAAGGACCAGCTTCTTTTGATATACAGAGCCTTATTTTCAGCTTGGGCTTTGGGTCTCTCACTTATTTTCATCCTCAATTCCATAGGCAATCATTTCCAAAGACTTGTATTTGCAATTTGTAAAATGTTCTATAACATATCTAACATTCTGCCATATCTAGCAAAATGGAGTCCTGGTCTGTGACAATCCCTCAGCTTCTACCACAATACATATCATTAATAATAATAAACTGCTGAAAATCTGCTTCATCATAACTTTCCTGGCTCTGAGAATGAGAAAAATAGATAAAAGCTGTATCCTTTCAGGCAATGATAGTCAGGAGTAATCCGCCTCATGAGAAGGTGGAAGAAGCTTCTTCAGCCTGTGTCAGGTGGATTGCTGGATAATCTGGATTGCTGGATAAGTGCATTTCTGAATGTGGACCTTTCTTTCGAGAAGGTGTGTGTCTGTGATTGTATGTTATCCTTTTGACAAAACCATCACTGTCATTGCAAACATGTCTTTTGACAATAGGGTTAGGAAGAAGTCAGTCTGGCTTTCCCATTAGGACATTGGACTAGAAAAGATATCACAAGAATGAATGAAAATGTGTTAGTCAGGGGTGATGCATGATTTTTAATGCTCTTATTGTGCATATTAGTGATGTATGTTTCTTTAATATTTTGTTAGGGGTTTTCATGCTGTCTTTCACCATTTTCTTATTGCTCAGATGTTGTCACTTTGAGAGCTAGCATGGAAGTCTATATAGCTACTTGGTTCAATATGATCCTAATCTGTTCCCGTATAGTAGCATACTATAGTAAAACTACTGTTGACTTAGGTGGGAGCATTATTGGGCTCTAAATGATTTAATTGTTTCCATGAAAAATGCAGAAGCTAATGGCCGTACCTCTCAGTCTTGTTTTATTTTTAATGTCTGTCTAAAGCTTTATCTACTAGCACTTGTGCTGGCAAACTTTTGTCACTCGGGAGTGGGAACTCTCCCACTAACCTAATAAAATTACCTAAATGAGCATAGTGTTATCCACACAAGTGCTTATTTTTGTAACAGGATATTGTCCCTATTCTGGCTAGGAGAGGGTTAAGATGGCCCTAGGAGTGGCAGCCAGTGGAAAAGGGGCTGCAGGAGAGCCAATCAGAGTCCAGGAGCCCACTTTAAAAGGGAGCAGCCTGGCAACACAAGGCCAGTCATACCTAGCAGCTCAAGAGGGAGGGCTGGCTGCCTGCAAGCAGCAGGGAGGGTGTACCCTGGACAGAGCAGTGCTGGGGCTTTAGGGTGAGCTGGAGGCCCTGGTATAAGAGCAGAAGTGGGCCCAGAAAAACTGTGAAGGAAAAGGTTGTGACAGGAAAAGGTTGTGAAAGTGAGCTGCACATAGAATCCCTGGGCTGGGGCCTGCAGAAATGGGCAGGCTCAGATCCCTCCCAACTCCCTGAGACCACCAGTACAGAGGTGGTCATCTGCAGTGACCACTGAAATGGGTTTTGGAGCCAAGATTGAAAGAAAGTCCCCCAGAAGAGGGGAGACAAGGTGAGTCCAGAAAAAGATATTGTGGGTCTGGCCAGTAGTGAGTAGGACTACCAGCAGACTCTGAGAAAAGTGATGGAGTACAGAATGTGTATGAGGGCATTGACCTGAGCTAATTCTTCAGGACACCAGAAACAATCCAAGAGTGAGTGCATGTGAGTCTGCTACATGTTAGCAAAATGTATGTCTCACAGGGGTTTGTTTTTTCACACCCCTGAGTGACAAAAGTTTTGTCAGCAAAAGTGCTAATACAGACAAGGCCTTAATCCACATATTGTATCTGTAAATTCTTCAGGATATGGAATGTTTTTTGCTTGGCGATAATCATGCATTAGAGAGGACCACACATTTATAATGCCATAGAAACATATAATAATATTTTATATAAAATCAGCTAATACTTTAGTACAGCTGTTTTCTGTATATTATAGGCCCTGAGATATGGGGAAACATCATGCTAAAAATGTTCTATTAGACTATAATTTAAAGATGTGAGAACAGGATGCCTATAAAATATTTAACCATGTCTAATGTGAACTAAGTAAATTCTCCATAAAATTTCAAGCACAATCTGTCATTGGAAATTTGCACAAGCAAGAGTCCATATAAGAGTCTTCTTGCTTCATTTGTGGAAAAGAGGATCCTTTTGGAAATCTTAGACACATTGGCTATGTCTACACTTGCACTTTTAAGTCGACTTAGTGTGTCTACACTTAAAATTAAAGTCGACTTAAAGGGGAACTTACAAAGTCGACCTAGAGCGTCTACACTGGACGCCTAGGTCGACTTCTAGGGGCTAGGGAGACCTTGGGCAAGCCCACGGTGGTGGGGGGGGGAAACCCTTGTGTGCAATGGGGCAAAGGGGGGCAGGGACCCTGGTAGGGCATGTGGGCAGGG
Organism: Pelusios castaneus; assembly: GCA_007922175.1. Classification (NCBI taxonomy): domain Eukaryota; kingdom Metazoa; phylum Chordata; order Testudines; family Pelomedusidae; genus Pelusios; species Pelusios castaneus. The sequence continues at coordinate 13,026,197 of ML685830.1, forward strand.
TGTGATGCTGTCTGGATTTAGGGAACCATTTATGATATTATTTTCTGTCCATATATCCTAAATGCTATAATCCATAGGAACTATGTCATGTTTGGTATCAATAGAAAGGTAGTAATTTGCTGGGAATGATATATAGTTTATGTCTAGGAATTGAATTTGGATTAGAAATTAGTTTAGTTAGGAATGTGGTGTTATATCTATACTTTAACTTATGTGATTTTATGGAAATGTCTGAGAGAGGCAGGTGTGTAAAACCATTGTCTCCTTGATGTTAAAGAATGTGCCAGGTGATATGGGCCCGGGGAGTAAACTGATGAGCCATTAAGGACACAATGGTTGTCTTCCTTATGTCCTTAATGGCTCATCAGGATACTCCCTGGGCCCATTCTACCTGGAAAATTCCTAAACATTAAGGAGACAATGGTTTTACATACCTGCCTCTCTCAGGTATTTACATAGATTCATACAAGTTAAAGTATAGATATAACACCAAATTCCTAACTAAACTAACTTCTAATCCAAATAGAATTCCTAGACATAAACTATATAATCATTCCCAGCAAATTACTACCTTTCTATTGATACCAAACATGACATAGTTCCTATGGATTATAGCATTTAGGATATATGGATAGAAAATAATATCATAAATGCTTCCCTAAATCCAGACAGCATTACACAGGGCTCTGCCCTGCCCTTTGGGGAGCATGCCAGGCTCCCCCTGTTTCTCCCCCCCCCGGCAGGGAGGGCATTGGTGTAGCCCTGGGGTAGCCCTAAGTCGATTTAGGGCTATCCCAGGGCTACACTGGCTTAAGTCGACTTTAGAAAGTCGACTTAAGCCTTAGGTCGAGTAAAAAGCAGGTTTAATAAAGTTGACTTAATTTTCATTAAGTCAACTTTATTTTCCTTAAGTCGACTTTAGCAAGCTGCTTAAGTCGACTTAAGCAAAGTGTAGTGTAGACGCAGTGTAATTTAAGTCGACTTAAGCCAAGCTTAAGTCAACTTAATTTACCAGTGTAGACGCAGCCGTTCTGTGGACCCGCAGCAGTCCAAAGACCACAAGTTGAAAACCACTGGGTGCAATATATTCTGTCTGACTTATTCTTCCTTGCTGTAGTAATACATAATTTCCCATGGAACCTAGCATGTTAATTCATGTCACTCATATTCAGCTAGCTAGAAATGATTAAAGAGCAAAGTCAACCCACTATCTGAAAAAAAATGCAACTAAATGTACAGTACAAGCAGTCTTCAAAAGCATTCTTCTGCAGATTTTCACTTGGATTCAGTAGAGCTTAAAATACAATTTTCTCTCTCCTCCTCAACTAAGTGCACTTCCTCCTTAGTTTAATTTTGTCAATAGACTTTTTCAATTGATAATGTCGCTTCTGAGTTCACTGTCCTTTGATACATCCCAGTAGTAATTCTTCATTTTCCTAAGATCAAAACAACAAAAAGGAATTTTGGAGAAGAGGGTAAAGTGTACTGTAGACAAGGGGAACTCAGATAGACCTAACTCTGAAAAAGACAAGGGGCCTACACTGTTCAATCCTGTTTTGCTTGGTCAGTTCCTGGAGTTTATATATTAGCAGCAGTTGCTTTTTCTTCTATTTATTGTTATATTTTATAGTCTGGATGCACTTGTACCAATTGTATATACAAAATGATAGTAATTTGTATATGCAAGTACCATAACTGCATAAGAAACCATGGTAATTATATGCAATTATGGAGGAGTAAAACTATGCCCTTACATTTCTCAGTCACACTATAATACTTTAGAGGTAAGTATGAAAGAAAAGTGACCTACTACATTATATGATGTTCTAAGGCAAGCTTTCCCCCAAGGATTGATTCTGTTGAGTTGTACCGTTATTGAAGGCTTGGGGCCAGATTTTTGGCCCTAATACAACTTCTTTGTAATGCTCTGGTGGAACAAAACAGCCTTAAAACTCATTAAAGTGGTCAGTTGGTGATTTCCTAATGTAAGAAAATACACAGCACTAGGTAATATCCCCTCTTAGATCCTACAACAAGAAATATGCTGAGGATGTGTTGGATTACAGAGATCATGGGCCAATATATGTATGGAAATAATATAGGGGCAGCCACAGTAATAGAGGTCATTACATGTGGAAAACAGGAGGGTAGGTATCTGAAAGAAAAATTAAGCTAAGAGGTTATAGTGAGATGAGATGGATCATGGGGGAAATTTCTTTCTAGTCACAACAGCTGGAGGTCAACTTATTTCCTGACTTTATAAATGTTTATCATCGTTAGCGTACCTGTAAATGACACTCTGAATGTAAATACCTATTCCTCCTGTGAATCTTACCCATTTCTTTGCCTCAATATTATCTAGTGTGAGTGAGTGAATTCCATGTATGTAAAAGTATTTCCCTTAATCTTTTAAAATGCTTTTAAAATTTTTATAGCATGTCCCCTTGTTCTTCTGTTATAAGAAGGGTTTATTAGGAGTAATCAATTGGCTTTTCTGTACAGTTCATTTAAAATATATTATCATGCCACTTCTTACTTGTCTCTTTTCTCACCTAAGGAGTCTTAGGGTAAGTTCACCTATAGTAGGTTGATTTACAGCCATCATAGTAATTATTACGGTAGTGCATGTCCACACTACCCTCCTTGGATCAGCAGTGTGCATCTTTACCAGGAGCACTTCCAAAGACCTAAGAGGTGGCAATGTGGGGAGGTGAGAATCTGGTCTCTGAGGGAGGCTTCTTGTCTCCCTGGTCCCTGTGAGAGCAGAGTTTAGGGCAGGAGTCACTGCCCTGGGCTTCTCACCTCCCTTGTTCCTAGCCGTGAAATTGACAAGACAGCCGACAGCCCATGTAAGTAAACAAGCATCTACAGAGACATTGCATTGCCCTAACTATACTGACATTAGCCTTTCACCTCACATGGAGGTGTGTATTTATTATGTTAGCATAGTAGGGCACTCATTGGCTGGAGGAAGGCTGTAGTGTAGACACTGGCATAATTTAGGTTGATGAAAGGCAGTTTATATAGGCCTATCTGTGTAGTTTAGACCAGCCCATAATCTTTTTTAAAATTCTTCCTCCTATGGGAGTCTTTCATGTCACTTGCTCTAAACTTTGTAGCACTAACATTTTAATAATGTCTTCTCATACAGAAATATTTCCATGACTCTACTTGTTATTTCTGTTGGATCTTTTTAGAGATGGAGTGACCAAAACTGAAAATGCTTTGTAAAGGTGAGAGTTTACAAGAGATGTATTTAATAACAGTGTAATATATTAATAATATTCTGTCATTTTAGTAATATAACATAGTATTTTTTTGTTTCCAAATTCCAGTACCTTAAATGATAAGATATGTTTACAATATGGTCTGTGTAAAAAAGAACAAGGGGTAAAAGTCCCCATTACAATAAGTTCCTATCATGCATTCTCACATACCTTTCTCCATTTGGAAAAAGTAAGTTCAGTATATTCTATGAAAACCATCCATTTTCCAAAATGCTTTACATCAGACATTCATCCTGTGCCATATTCTTTGAATTTTTGACTTTAATGGATATAGCTGCCTTTGATTTCCTACATATTTTAATTTCATTTGGAATTCTAATTATATATAATCCCAAAAAATCCTAAACCAAAATGCCTACATTTAACCTTAAACATTCAAAATTCTCAGCCTGCATCATCTCTTGCAGTGAAGTCTTCAGTGTGCATTATATTTCACCACAAAATGCCCATGGGAGTTCAACCAAGAACACTTTGAATAGAGTCCTGGCTGCTTAGGAATGAGCTCTTCTTTGCCACTGGTAAGAGTTTTTGCCTCTCTGGGAGTCCATTCCCCAGAATCTAAGTTCATGTACAGTTATGGTGACTCCCCAAGTGTTACTACAGAAATGGTGGGTAGGTAGCAAATGAATCAATCCATGGCAGCAATTTTCCCTTTTCATCAATAGAACTCTCTCTACATTTTCTGCACTTGGGGCTTTTGGTCATAGTGCTTACATTTATAATGTTACTATAGACATGAAAGATAACATAAAATAGAAGGCAGATGTGGCAGATATTTACATGTTTATGGATTTATTTTTAGAATCTCTGTGAATCTTGTTCAAAAGTAACTTCAATTCACTTGAGTGAGAGGGACAATGCTAAGCAAATGCCTTATTTTATAACTCCAGAGGGAATTAGGTTGGTGAAATGCACTCTTTGTATGGCACCTTGAACAATGGGATCTTGTGTTACCTGGAGTTCTTTCAATCCAAAAATCTTGGTAACTTTATACTGTGTATGGTGGTGTTAGGAAATAAATCAGTGGCGACATGGCTGCCTGACCAATAGATGGACTGTAATGAACAGTGTAGCACACGAGTGCTGTCACTTAAAACTAGACTTTACTTAGTCTGAAGCACTTACACATATCTGCAACATGTTAGTAAAACACCCCAACCTTCAATAATTACCAAAGTTTGGGGTGGCTCTTGAGAGGTATGACAGCAGCCTTCTGATTGGCAGGTCTTTCACCTGCCAGTTGAGACCCCAAACTGTGTCCAAGAAAAGAACCCCCATGAGTTCAAACCTTTCTCCCTGCCTATTTATCCTTGATAGCAGACAACAGCACTGTCAAGAAAAAAACTTGTTCAGCAAGTAATTTCAAAAGCTAGACAAGAGGTCACCTCAGAGTACTAATGAGCAGAATCAGCATGTCTTGTGGCCCTGACAAACATCTCCCAGAGGGCATGCATAGATAAGCATCTTACTTTTCTCCTAAAAAGCAGATCCCAGTACATCCACCAGAGATTTAATCAGGGGTGATGCAGAGTCAGAAAAGGTTGAGCAATGCCCCCCCGCCCTCCCCAACTGCCAATCCTGGTTTAATCATGCTAAGCCTGCAGAAAGGCCTAATGATTTTTGGCTGCTGTTAGCAACAAGTATAATTAATCAATATTTGTATTAAATCTTACATTATAAAATTATCAATTAGTGTTTTTGAAGGGATAAGATTTTGTACATCTGGGAATAAGGTGTAGATTATGCAAAAGGTACAAAGTTTGGTTTGGAAGTCATACAGTACAAAGAGTACATGCTCTGCATTCTCCCAGATTAAGGTTTATTAATTTAGTGATACAGCTGAGATATAAACATCACTCAAACAAGAGAAATACTGTGATTGGTTAGTGTCAAGTATGTATAATGATGAGTGTTGATTGAGTTTGATTCAGGCTAGTTAGTCCTTTTAGCAAATGTAATCCACAAAACATAGACCTTTCTGCATAGTTTTTCCAGCATGCTCTGACTCGTACCTCCTGGTATTGCTTATATCTGATGATGTGTTCTGTGAGATGTCCTTGGATCACCTGACAGTGGCTGATACATTAAGAGGCCACATCAGCTGAGCATAATGCCGACTGATTCCACACACCCACAGCATTGCTTGTTGCAGGTATCCCACATGTCCAGAGCTCTGATGATTTGGATCTCATAGCCCTTTACTCTCAAAAGGTCAGCCAGCGGCACATATTTCTTCTCATTTCAAGCTCAGGAGTCATGGAAGAGTGTCCTGTTGAAGGAGACCATGATGTCTACCATAGTGATCTTCCAATCCTTGTCGGTGATGATAACGTCTGGTCGCAGCTGACTGTCCATTCCAGGACAGCAGAATTCACAACCACCTTCCCGATGGGTAGCAGGATGCCTCTGAGTCAGGCAACCCTGGAATAGCAAGTATTATGCTATCAAGCAGTCCCTATCACTTTTTCGCTCCATCCAAATCTTCCCATATACCTGATTCATGACTAGGGCTCCTAGGCACTGCAATAATATAAATAAATACAACAGAGTCCTCTGGCACTTTTAAAGACTAACAGATTTCTAAATCTCATGAGCTTCCGTGGGAGAAACTCCCACTTCATCAGATGCTTTGAAGGCCACAGGACTCTTGTTTTTCTACAATAGACTAACACGGCTACCCCTTTAGAAATTGAATAAATAAATACAAGCATTCTACATAGAGTGTTTAGTCACTGAATTGCTGCTCTGGGGTTGGATCTAGTCAAATAAATAAAACCATATTTTAATTAAAATAATTTCACATAGGCTTTCAGTGGGGTAGGCTGAAAACAGCAGGTTCCCAAGCTCCTGTTCTACAGTTCTGCTAGCTGGAGGAGCACTGAACAGAGCCAGTCAGCAGGGAATGTGGCTGAGCAGGCACACACCTCAGAGGAAAATAGGGCTTCTTTGTTTCTAATCCATTTGAAAAAAAATGTCCATGGTAATTGAAAAGTTTCATATTCTTGGTTTTCAATTTTCAAAATATAATCTGCATTAATTATTGTAGCAAATTTAAACATTGAGTTCAATCACATTTTTTTCAACCAGCAGTAGCATCAAAGACTCTTTACAATTTATACAGTTCATATGGTTAATAAATCAGAAAGTTGCCTAATTGTGATAATCCATTCACTTTGGGCATCCCCGATGCAAAGATCTAAACTGTTGACATTTTAATAAAGAATGCCCTCTTCCTATTCTGTACAGTAAATACATATTGACAGGAAAACTTATTATGAAATGTTCAGTGTGGTCTAGCCTTGACAAAAATGCAGGAATGTGAAGACTAAATAGAACTATTCACTTATTTCTCAATAGGAACATAATGTGCAAGCGTTGTTTGATTTCAGAACAGTAATGAAATGTGAAGGGGAGGAACTGTACACCTTTTGTGCTGGCAGTGCATAAGAAGCAATTTCTCCATCCACCTACTACTGCAGACGATTTATAGAGGTGACTTTTTCTTAGAGTAAGTGCATATTTTTTAAAGATCATCTCACACTCAATCCATACACCTTAAGGAATCAAAATAAGATTGATACACATTCTCTTTCACATTTTTTAACCTGTAACTCAGCATATGCTTTCCTGAACTTTGATATGAGAGAGAAAAAAATATATTTGCTTTGGCTTGAAGCCAGTGGAGAGACAGCAATGGCTTTCTACCTGTGGGTCATCACTGGCTACTTAGAGCAGGCCATTAGCACTTATTGTACTTGTTTACTAATTATTTTCAACATAAATAATGGGCTGAAAACTACACAATACAAAAATATAGAAGTCCCTTCTCCCAAAAGCTTGTAGGCTAAAGCAACAGTCCTGCAATTTGTTGTTTGCAAAGGGACTCTTCTATTCACATGGACCCTCCACTCAATTCAGTGTGACTCCAGCAGGTGGACTCCAGCCTGAGTGGCTGATCCAATGCTCATGGAAGTCATTGTGCCCGGGAGGCAAACACAGAAGTCAGAATGGAATGGCAGCCTAAAGGAGAGAATAACTTTATATGTTTTCAAGTTAATAGGATTATTAACTCACTTCTACTGGAATTGCCTCACTTATCCACTCAGCTTATACAAAACACCTTGTCCGTTACCAAGAGAACACTTCATCCAGTTCTCTGGGATCCAAATAATTCGGTTTCAGTTCCAGATTTCGTCACTTTATCTGGCATACAGCAAAACTATGCTGAATTGATTAAATACCTAAAAATAACCATACGGGGTCACGTGAATGGTCCATCTAGCCCATTACCCTGCCTCTGCAAATGGACAATGCCAGGTTGTGCAGAGAGAATTAACAGATTTGGCAATCATCAAATGATGAATCCCTTGTCATCCACTCCCAGTTCCTGGCAAGGAGAGGTTAGGGACACCCAGAGCATGGGGTTACATCCCTGCCATCTTGGCTAATACCAAAGGGGTAGCCGTGTTAGTCTATTGTAGAAAGACAACAGAGTCTTGTGGCACTTTTAAAGACTAACAGATTTATTAATCGCATGAGCTTTCGTGGGAGAAAATCCCACTTCGTCAGACGCTTTGAAGATAGGAAAGTTACAGCCTGACCTGATGCTATGTCATACACTCCCCTGCATTTTATTTCCTCCCACTCTGTAACTTTCCTATCTTCAAAGCGTCTGACGAAGTGGGATTTTCTCCCACGAAAGCTCATGCGATTAATAAATCTGTTAGTCTTTAAAAGTGCCACAAGACTCTGTTATCTTGGCTAATAGTCATTGATGGACCATGAATTTACCTAATTCTTTTTTGAATCCTGTTACAGTTTTGGCTTTCTACATCCCCTGGCAACAAATTCCACAGGTTGACAGTGCATTGTATGAAGTACTTTTTTGTGTGTGTGAAACACGCGGCTGTTAATTTTATTGCATGATCCCTGGGTCATGTGTATCATGGAAGAGTAAATCACACTTCCTTATTCGCTTTCTCCACACCAGTCAAGATTTTATAGGCTTCTATCATATCCCCTTTGAATCATCTCTTTTGCAAGCTAAATAATCTAAGTTTTTTTAAATCTTTCCTCAGATGGAAGCTATTCCCATACTCTTAATCATTTCTGTTGCCCTTCTCTGTACCTTTTACAATTTTAATGTATCTTTTGTGAGATGGAGCAACTAAAATTGCAGTCAATATTCAAGATGCAGAGGTACCATGGGTTTATATAGGGACATTACATTTTCTGTTTTATGATTTATCCCTTTCCTAAAGGTTCCTAAGATTCTGTTAGCTTTTTTGACTGTCACTGCACATTGAGATGATATTTTCAAAGAACTATCCACACTGATGCCAAGATCTTTCTTGGGTGGTAACAGCTAATTTAAACCCCATCATTTTGCATGGATAGTTGAGATTATGTTTTCCGATGTGCATTACTTTGCATTTATGAGCAGGGCCGGCCCAAGGATTTTTGGTGCCCTAGGCGAACTATGATTTTTGGCGCCACCTCTCCAACATGTTATAAGATACAAAATATGTAAAAAAATCTCTTCCATCTAATTTGGTGCCCCTTAAAGCCTGGTGCCCTAGGCGACTGCCTGGTTCACCTATATGGTTGGGCCGACCTTATTTATGACTGTTGGATTTCATCAGCCATTTTGTTGTCCAATCACCCAGTTTTGTGAGATCCCTTTGTAACTCTTCAGTCTGCTTTGGACTTGACACAAAATTACTCAAGATAGTTATTTGCAAATTTTGCTATTTTACTATGTACTTTATTTTGCTCATCATTTATGAATATGTTGAACAGCACTGGTCCCACTACAGGCCTGTTGGAGTCACCACTATTTATCTCTCTCCATTCTGAAAACCGACTATATTCCTACTCTTTGTTTTCTGTCTTGTAACCAGTTACTGTTCCATCAGAGGACCTGCCCTCTTTTCCATGACTGCCTAGTTTGCTCAAGAGACTTGAGGGACCCTGTCAAAGGTTTTCTGAAAGTTCAAGTATACAATACGCATTGCATTACCCTTATCCACATATTCGTTGACCCCTTCAAAGAGTTCTAATAGATTGGTGAAGCATGATTTCCATTTACAAAAGCCTTGTTGATTCTTCTACAACATATTTTCCCTACTCAAGCATAGGGATTGGTCATAGGCATACCACACATCCAGTCACACAGAAAAATGCATCCTTATACACATTTATATTCAATACTGCATTGTAGTTTGATCTGTAGATTATGTATTAATTATATTGATTACCTAAGAATTCCCAGTTATCATTCTGAGGGTTGACAGGTTCTTGTCCCAAGATGTGGCCCAGCTTTATTGAAATTACTATGTAACTGGGAACCCCAATGTGCACAGTTGCAACATTCACACTATAGGAACACTTCTATATTCCCAAATAGTTTATTAATACATTTGGTACCAACATAAGCACCTCAGTTCAGTAAGATAGATAAAGATAATACAGAATGTACTGTTGCACATCCAGACACTCACACTATCCCTTGCAGGATGACCTGAAATGTTAGCCATTGTCTTCCTCATCACCAACACCTTCCTCGTTTTCATCAGTGGCCAGAGTTCTGGCTCCTTACAGGGGCTTCATCTTTCTTTCCTTTGCTGCCCACAGGTAGATGTACAACTTTTATAATATGCTTGCTGACACCACCATATCTAATGCATATGCAGTAGTACATCTAATGCATATTCATTCATCCTACTAATGTGAAGGTGTCCTTTTTTCTCTAGGTTAGTATGCTGTGTGACAGAGTCAGACCTGATAGCTATAGGAGAGTGGTGGAAGGTATATGTATTAGTCCTAGAATCAGCAATTCCTTGTTCTCTGGGTAATTCAGCCAGGGTTACTCCAGGTTAATTAGATCACCTGAGGCCAATTAAAGAGCTTGTCAGGCTGATTAAAAGCCTCCTTTTCAGGCAGACAGAGGCAGCTGAAAGGGAGTTGGTAGAGGAAGTGGAGCGGAGCTGATCTGCTGGATGTGAATTGATCAGATTTATTGCTGTTGCTGCTACAACACCAGGAAGGTACAGATGTTAGGGAGAAGTCCACTCAGGCAGAGCCAAAGGGTTGTAAGCACAGAAGCCTGAAGGAGGCTCTGTCCGCTCAGACAACCGAGTGTGAGAGATCACAAAGACTGAAAGGCTTAAGACAAAGAGGCCACAAATTCTACTGCACATCCCACAGTTCCAGGAAGTGGACTGTGACTAGTGAGGTCAAGGACAGGGAAGATAGTGGCTCGCTTGGACTCAACAGTTTGGGGCTGCTACTCATAGTGTTCCTGGGTCAGGGACCAGGGTAGAAGGTGGGGCTGCCCCTCTCCTCCTCCCACCAGCTGTATCCTAGCAAGCCATAAAGGAGAAAACACAGGACCCAAAGAAGCAGAATAGACTATCCTTGCCACAATTGATACATATAATTACCATTTCAGCTAATGATCGTATCCATCACCCCTTGCATAAGCAGATTTAGAGTTATTACTTCTGTGTTCCATGAAGTAGCACTTACTGGAACATATTACCTCCTACCCTTTCCTTATTTCCTAAAATTTACAGGTAAGTGTTAATCTGTGCCAAAGTTTACGGTCTACTTAACCACACTTAAGCTAGTTTATGCTTTAACTAATGTTATACAGGACACTGTAGGTTTCTTGTGCTACTGCCTAATATAATGAAAATGTCTAAATATAATGAAGGCAAGGCAATGAATATGGTAAAGGCAAGCCTACAGGATACAGCATTTACTATACATGCTTTTGGTTTGACTTGGTTACTTTTAAGAACCAATCCCTGTGCAACATGCATTGTCCAGGAATCAATCTCTTCTTTACACCATCGCTACGTTCTTAATTTATCTTGTCCACTGTTAGCAAATGTTTCCCAGAGTGTTTCCCCTCTTATCTTAACTGACTTCAACATTGTCTTCTTAGGAGATGTCTACACTACAAACTCAAGATATATTTACATACCACCACTGCTGAAGTTAAACCACTGGTACATGTCCACACTACACTTCTTGTGTTGGGAGAGCATGTGTCCATTAGCAGCTCTTGTGTCAACACACAGCAGGGCACTGGGCATAGCTATCCCAATGTGTAGTCACCATCTGCTGCAGGGTGTTCTCAGAAGGGTTTGCAATGCTTCATGGGAGCAGGCTTATTGTCCCACGATGGGGCTTTCCCCTTCCCATCATTCCACAGGTTTCCTAGTGCATGTTTAAACTGTTTGCCTGCCATCTCTGTCAAAAAACAAGGATCCTGCACTGGTCTTCCAAATTCTGATGAATATTATGAAGACAACTTGCCTAATCCTGCATTATTAAATGAGCTGCAATCTGGTGGTGCTGATGAACAAAGCCACCTTCCTAGAATTATGTGCAAAGCTTGCCCCAGCTCTCTGGCGCAGAGACACCAAAATGAGAGTTGCACTAATGGTGGAGAAGTGCATGGTGATCACTGTCTGGGAGCTGGCAACATCAGACTGCTACCACTCAGTTGCAAATCAGTTTGCAGTGAGGAATCCACCACGGGGTTTGCAGAGATGCGAGTGTTGAGTGCCATTAATCGCCTTCTCCACAAAAGACTGTGATTCTGGGCAATGTGCATGAAATAGTAGATGGGTTTGCAGCAATGTGAGTCTCTAACTGTGGTGAGATGATAGATGGCATACTGTGACAGTCCCTTCTGCAATCTGGACTGCTATGTTGCCGTGTCACCCCTCACTCTTGAAGCCTGTCTTGCCATTTCCCTGATATGTGAACCACCCACTCCTGGGTCAGTTCACTCACAGCCTCCTGCAGATAATGAGCTCTTATTTTAAAGATTGAGTGCTTTTGGTCAGCCACTTATGGTATTCTGCAGTAGAATGACCACCAGCCCCAGATGCGGCTCTAGGAATTGCCATTTTACAGAGTTCAATGCTTCCCATTAACTTCTGAAATCTCGTAGGTTAGTCAATTTATCAATGAAGTTGATTTGCCCCAGCTCTGTCACTCTAAATGAAGTCTCCCTACACACTCAAACCGCATGCAGTGCTTTAGATAAAACAAATAAGTTTATTAAGTACAAAAAGATTATAAGTGATTTTAAGACAGAATAATATGTTAGATTGATCAAGAAGAAACAAAAAGGTAAATCACATTCTAAACTAAACTTAACACTTCAGTAACTGTATGGTCTTTGCTAGCTAATCTCACCACAGAGGCTAGCTAAGCTGATTCCTTCAGCCAGGCAACCCAACCCCATCAGATGTCGGTTGCTTGATATTGCTTCATATATAGATTACAAGGAAGTGCTCAGAGACAAAAACACCTCTGCCTTTAATGTGTTTCCTCATCACCACCCTGGGGTAAGGTGAGTGGCCATGTCCAGGAATGGGCATGGTTCCCTCCACTTGAGTCAAATGACTGTCACCTTATCACATGCCTAGACCAGTCCATTGTTCCGTGAATCCGTCAATTCCATGACATCTTAACCTTCTGCATGCTGCATGCACCTTTAAGAACACTGCCCTGTACAGAAAGTTACAAGCAGGAACTTTCTTTGCAGACATTGGAGATGTGGAAAAGCCAACAGTGATTCAGAGATCCTTGATCCTGTGGCTCATGAAACCTTAGCATCGGCCACCTTGGCAGCAGCAAGAAGAACTTCAACAACAACAGAGTGATAGTTAGATGTGTGTTTGGCTGATTAAAGGTGTGCTAGCACAGACTCCTTAGCAGGTTAGACCTTCATGAGGACAAGATGGTTATAGCTGCCTGCTTTGCCCTTCATAATATGTGCGAATCAAAGGAGGAGAAGTTTCCCCAAGGGTGGAATGTAGAGGTAGAGCGGCTATCTGGGGTTATAAGAGGGGCTCAATGGGAAGCTATTTGAACCAAGAAGTCCTGGAAGAATGGGCCATGGTGGTGGGTGTTTGTTTAGTCAGGCTGCTTTTTACTTCCCCGCTTCACAGTGGTATAAACCTTGGACCGACCTACTCTGTATATACACTACTATGACACTGCAAAAGCATCTGCTGGCACTGTCTGTGAATGTTAGCAGTAGTCACCATATGCTAGAGAATAAAAAAACATTCATTCACTTTCCACAGGCTCAGTTTTATTCCACAACCATGCAAATATATTTATGTTGTGGTAACCTCAACTTTATAGATATTTGGCAGTAAGGTTCTCAGAACTGGATGTATGTCGAGCTGTCATTGTGTGAATTGTCCCATGGAGTGGAGTGTCTGGGGTACTATTGAGGCTCCTGACTAAACAAGGATTGGAGGGAGGTGGGGAGGGATGCAGGAAAGCAGTTCTCATAGACTCATTGGCTGCATCTACACTTGTAAATTAAGTCGACTTAAGCATGCTGAAGTCGACTTAATTTACCCTGCGCCTACATTACAGTTTCCTTAAGTTGACTTAAGCAGCTTGCTTAAGTCGACTTAAGGAAAATAAAGTCGACTTAATGAAAATTAAATCGACTTTATTAAACCACCTTTCTACTCGACCTAAGAATTCAACTTTTTAAAGTCAAATTAAGCCAGTATAGCCCTGGGGTAGCCCTAAGTCGACTTAGGGGTACCCCAGGACTACACCAATGCCCTCCCTGCCGGGGGAGGGGCCACAGGGGGAGCCTGGCATGCCCCCCAAAGGGCAGGGCATGTGGGCAGAGTGTGATGCTGTCTGGATTTAGGAAAGCATTTATGATATTATTTTCAATGGATATCTCATAAATGCTATAATCCATAGGAACTATATCATGTTTGGCATCAATAGAAAGGTAGGAGTTTGCTGGGAATGATTATATAGTTTATGTCTAGGAATTCTATTTCGATTGGAAGATAGGAATTTGATGTTATATCCATACTTTAACTTGTGTCATTCTGGAGGAATGTCTGAGACGGGAGGGTGTGAACAACCATTGTCTCCTTAATGTTAAGGAATCTGCCAGGTGATATGGTCCCAGGGAGTAAACTGATGAACCATTAAGGACACAATGGTTGTATTCTTTATGTCCTTAATGGCTCATCAGGATACTCCCTGGGACCATTATCCCTGGAAAATTCCTAAACATTAAGGAGACAATGGTTGTTCACACCCTCCCGTCTAAGACTTTCCTCCAGAATATCCATTGAAAATCCAGCATCACACACAGGGCTCTGTCCAGCCAGGGTCCCTGTCCCCCTTTGCCCCATTGCACACAGGGGGTGCCCCCCCGCCACCATGGACCTGCCCAAGGTCCAACTAGCCCCACAAAGTCGACCTAGAGCATCCAGTGTGGACGCTCTAGGTCGACTTTGTAAGTTCCCCTTTAAGTCGACTTTAATTTTAAGTGTAGACACGTTAAGTCGACTTAGTTAAGTCGACAATTAAAGTCGACTTAAAAGTGCAAGTGTAGACATAGCCATAGACTTTAAGGTCAGTAGGGACTAGTACGATCATCTAGTCTGACTTCCTGCAAAATGCAGGCCTGAAGACCTCACCCCCCTACTCCTTTTAGACCTCACCCACCCACTCCTGTATGGGCTGCATGGAGAGGCAGGCATGGATGTGTTCAGCCTGAAGTTCAATGAGGGGCCACAACATATCTGTTTGCTCCTTTGGCAGCTTTATCATCTGCTCCTGCCCCCGTTTCCTATTCTGGCTATCTCTTTCCAATTTCTCCCTGATTGCCTCCCTCCATGCTCTCTGCACCAGACACCCCCTTTGTTTTCCTTCTCTAAATGAGGTGCTGTTCCCGTGTACAGGAGATTATCAAAAGCATCTCTGCAACTTCTAAAAAATAATAGATGGGTGTTATTGTCAGTGCACTTACACCCTTGATCCAAACAAGTAACAAACTTGCCTTTCTCACCTGGCTCTCCTACAGTGTAGTAGTAGCGATAAAAGTCCTCTTACTTTTTATAGCATATATTTTTCATATACTGTACATGACATTGTTCTTGCTTTTCTCCTTCCGTGATAGAAAATTAACTTCATCCTGCACTTTAAAAACATCATACATATAAAATAGTTGATAACTTTAGCAATTAATTGTTTGTTGATTTTTCATAATACAATATTCTAAATACTAATTCTGGCTGAAACACTTGCTCACGTAATGGATGCAGTGCTTCCTGGTAGCTTTTGTTGAAATGCTTGGTCATGCTCCCACAGCATCTGTCGGCTTGGTTTCAGAAAAATATATAAGTCCCAAAGAGCTCTGTTCCTGTGTCACACTTCCTCCAGTTTTGTTGCTTTCCCACCTTGACAGGCTCATGAATTTTAAAAATACTTTTTTCTGTAAAGTTCTTTCAATACTTTAAAACCAACTTTGACCAAGCCCCAGGGGTACAGATTGGCAAATTCAACAATGCTTGGGATATTAACAAACCAAATACTATTAAACAATATTTCCTTAATAGATTTAGCTCTAGGCTATTCGTTGAATTTGTTTTAAATCTAGGGCATTTCAATCTTCTAAATAATTGCTTAGTTTTAATATAATTACTTTTTCTCCAATTGCAGAACAATATCATGTAAGTTTTTGCTTCTTACTAAAATTTACTTTGCACAATAGTTAAACAAATCTTTTAGATAAGATGCTAATGAATAAGCTTTATTTCTTATATTCACTGATCTGCCTTGGTGTTAGTTTGGTTAGTTTCTGCTTCTAAAGCAATCTGAAATAGAATGCACTTCCTATTGTAAGTCCTCTTCGTACTCTGTATAGGATTTTAATTAAATTACATATCTAAATTATTTTACTCTTTCTGTGCTATATATGACAGGTTCCAAGAGAATGTATCTTCCTTTCATAGTGCAACCTTCCCTTCTGTTTTTCATAAGAAATGCATCTATTTGATTTTTGTGCTTAACGAGTTTCCATGTACCCTTATCAAAGTGATTGTCAGAGCCTGTTTAAAGCTTACTGTTCCTAACATTGCTACTCTTGTGGCCACTCTTCCCTCGCTGTTTCTTCCGAGGTGTGCTACCTCTGTCTTTTTCCTATTTTTCATTCTCTTCCTGAAGCTCTTCCAGCTGCTGTTCCATTACTACAAATGATCCAGAGGTCTTTTCCTACTATCATGTTTCTGGCGTTCCCTGCCATAGCCACAACATGACCTCCAGTCCTTATTTAAAAATATGTTGAACATCATACAAACACTGAGGTAACAAAACCAGATAACATTAGCTCCTTGTATTTGGCTGGGGGGGAAGTATTTAGCAAAGACGGCCAGAAAATATTAGCAACTGTTCAGAAAGTGACTGTCAGTTTTTGAAACTTCGAATGCAAGATTCAAATGGATCTTTAGTGGAAGCCTTTAAAGCCAATTCATTTTAGACATACAAAACAGGATATTAACAAGCCAAGCAGGCTTTTTTAGGTCCTTAAAACTATGCATAATTAAACAAATGTATTTGCATTTATTTTAAACATTTTGCTCAACACCCCTTGCCCTACTTCAATTATTTTCTTATATAACTGTACCCAGACCACATTTCCCTACTTGAACATTTGGAGACAGCCAAGTTCAAATATAAACACCTTATTTTCTTTAAAGAATTTTTTAAAATAAATTGTCCATAGTCAAATTATTCAAATCATATTGTATATGCCTACAGCAGTCCTTTACCATAGATTATTTATAGACCATTTTCCTTCAGAATGGCTTGCTGTAATGATACGTAGGTAGAAAGGGAGAATGATGGTTGTTGTCACTTCTTGCACAATTTGTTTGACTGCCCTAGTTTGCCAGGTTTGCTAGGTTTATTTGGTCCTACCTGGGCAAGACTACACCAGATTGTACTGTTGTAGACAGGTTTTATTAGCAAACATTTTTTTCTTCACGTTCTTACTGAATGTTAAATCTAATGCATCTTATTATACCATCCTGCTTAATCCCTTCAGCATTCTGAAGTTTTCAACATCTCTATAAATACTCACTTTACTCCTGCTGCCATTCTTTCATACTTTCCATCATTTCCAGAGTCTAAAAGTCTAAGCCACTTAGGTTTGGTCTATCCTCCCCTCCATAGATAGAGATGGGAGGCAGATAGGCCAAGTTTGATTGACTTTGCAACCTAATTCACAGGGTCACAATGCCATTTGTCTTGGGGGCCTATCTCAAACAGAGGATAGAGGGCAAACTGCCTTTCAATCAGGACAGGAAGTTTTGGGAGTTAAACGGACAGTTCTGCAAAACTGAGGACTGTTGGGAGGTCTGATCTGTGGTCTTCTATTGAAGTAAATTATGTCCATCACTTGCACCTTGTCCTCTACATGCCAGCGGTGTCCACAGACTATTGTGCTTATTTCTGTCAAAACTCCTTTGAACTGTTGAAGCACCTGATACCTCTTTTGAAGAACCATGGAGACCAGTGCAAAGAATTCTGGTGTAGGTATGAAAAGGAAAAGTATAAAACAGTGTGAGGACCTTTTGGTATAGTGGCTTATTCTTCTGACGTAGTCTTACTTATTTGTTTTCAACTTTTCCCTCCTCACCTTGTTCACAGCTCTGCAGACTACTACACAAGATGAAGAGATTTGTTTCATTGCAGTTTTCTAAATAGGGCCTCACTCACAAATTTCTGGTGATACATTGCTTAATATTCATAATGAGCATTAACCATAAGGTTTAATTAACTGAACACTCAAGCACAAGAGTCGCACACTACTATACAGAAAGCACCGAGCATTTCGTATTAAAAGGTGGAAATCAACTCCATTTGTTGTTGATATCTCAGACCTATAGTATCTGCTAATGCATTTGGTTAGTAAACTTTATTTCTGAAATATTTGAAAGATACTCACATGCACTCGATACTCAAAAAAGGAAAAGAAAAGGAAAAAGAAACCCTATGAATATAAATTTGCATTTTAAGCTAATTTATTTTGTCCAGGCCTGTTCCCTGTTTATATTCACTTTCCATGAAGAGTCATATGATCACATTTTACTAGAGTGACATGCCTACAAAAAATTAAGCTTTTGCACTTGAATGCTTATTGGAAACAAATTTAAGTTTCTATAAACATCAACACCACACAACTTACTACATGATTTATGCTCATCCAGTAAGAAAAGAGAAATAATTCCATGTACGTTGTGACCAAAGCAACACATCCCAGGTTTTATTATTTTTTTCAAGTCAGAAAGTTAATGACATTTTGGATAATATTGTGGCGAATGAATAGTTCTGAGAATGTCATGATCGGTGTGGATGTTCTTTAGACAGAAAAGGAGACATTTCATAGGATAATCATGACTTTTTTGTTTAACTTTGTAAACTGCTTTAATCAGCTACCAAAGAATGTACAGAATAGTACCATCCATAAGGAGGCACTGGTGTTATTAAATTACAATTAATAAAGAAGGCGTGGCAGTGGGGTGGGTCACTCCCTCCAAAGGTCAGAGTTTGATTAAAGTTACTAGTCATTCCTTTTGGTGGCCTGAGTTGATTTGAGTGGCACTATTTATGTAGTAAAGTACAACTTAATGAAAGTAAGAGAGGATAATTGGACTGTGTTGTTATGATAGAAACAATACAGCAATTTTTAAAAGATATTTAAATGGCTTCATAGAGTAAAAAGTCCATACTAAACAGCTCTGAAATACAAATGTTTAAAAAAAAAATGGATGACATGCTTTATCTCTTATCACAGCTGTACAGCTATGCACCATAGGGACCAATTATACAAATGGCTTCTTGTGCCATTAAATAGCTCAAAATAGTATTTAAAATGCTTTATGAAATGTTATAAACTTAATTGAAATAATAAGCATTTGTCAGGAACTGAAATGTTTTTTTGTGATCTTAGGTCACTGAGTTTATCTATTAGATTCAGATTAGACATCATAACCTTGAGCAATCAAAATATCATTTTAAGCTATAGAGCACCCTTACAGGCATTTCTCTCTATTTTACAAGAGCATTTTTTCTCTCTCCCTATTTTGTGAAGGCTTTTTTATTGTATTTCCTGTTACAATAGCAGATAGTTCTTTCAATTACTAATAGACAGTAAATGTTTCAATAATTTAAACTCAAATGGATTCTGAAAAAATAGGTAGTAGTAATAGCTACTCTGTCCCCTACCACAATGTTCCATTTTGCTTAAACATCTCTCTTGGTGCAGTATATTGTGGCATAAAAGACTGACAAATATCTCAATTACTTCAGACTCTGCATTTTTATATACATTAGTGAAATTACACTAATGTTACAACAAGGCTTTTTGTTTTACAAAAATGACATAAAAGACATGAAATCTGCAGTCCATTTCTTATCTATTTAGTTTCATAGGGTACAACATAAGTCTGGGTTTCTCTACTACCATATAATTTCTATCATATATAAAGGCACAGATGATTCTAATTTATTAGAGTTGTTTCTCCTTCTCTGTTGAAATATTCACAGTTCCCTCACCTTTTGATTCCTTGTCATTCTTTATCTTGATTATAGTAATGCTTTCCCACTGTTCTAGTAAAGGTTATGTCAACACTTCCATTATAAACTTTAATGTAAAAGGGTTTATAACTTGGTCCTAAAAATGTTTTTCTGTCTGAGCTAAGGCTTGATGTGAAAGGTCTCTTCTAAGGGTGAATGGATCTTTGGCTATTTCGGGAATTTAGTTTCATCTGTCTGCTCCATCTGATTCCTTCTATTCATCATTGTAAAACTTAAATAGCTCCAAGTTGCAGTATCTGGGGCCTTTTAAAATACCCTGTAAACTTTCCCCCCCAAACACACCTTTTTAAAATTCTGCCTGATTATCCTGTTATACTTGTGTAAATCCATAGTAAATCATTTGGAAGCAATGGAGTTATGCCAATGTAAATGGGTGGAGAATTAAGTACCTTGTGCATAATTCCTTCTTTCCCGCTTAAGTATTTTACTTTAGCATTAAGGTAAGAATTAATGTAGAAATGATTTAAGGTTCCACATACTGAGAGGCAAAAAACAAGTAAAAGGAAACAAAGTGAATGCATATTTTAAAAGGAACTTGGTTTGACTAGGTGTGAGGAATTTGATGAATTAAACAGTACCAGATCTGATTCTGGCAGATTAATAGATGTGAATGACTGAGTAACAGACAGAGGGATTAATAACAGGGCTGTCATGTGCTTTAAAAAAATTTCACACTTAATCGCAAGATTAAAAAAAATAGTTGTGATTAGTTTCTGTTAAATACCAATTTCAATTTATTATAAATGGTTTGGATGTTTTTCTACATTTTCAGATCTATTGATTTCAATTACAATAGCAAATACAAAGAATATAGGATTCACTTAATATTATTAAATTAGCCAATATATAGAGTTACTCTAATTTAGCACTTAGTGAGGTGCATAGTAAACCATCCCCTGAATTAGAATCTAAGCTAATGAATCAAGGTAGACATAAGCAAAACCTAGTAGGGGCATAATACATGGAAGCAAAATACATATATTTGCAGTTATCTGTACTCTTTCTAATCCTAAAAAACTTTCATTTGGTTGAAACTGTGGGTTCTTGTATTTTATACACTCTTATGTTGGTTGAAAATTATGGGCTTGAATTCATGGCATGTAGCTTTGTCCTGGTTGGAAATGTTGCAGAAGTGCCCTTCCCAAGCTGTAACTAAGAGCTGAAGACTAAAATGGAGGGCAGAGTAGGGAAGGGGTCTAGAGATACTGCACTCCCTGTGATGGTGTTGTGCCATCCACTCTTACCTGAATCCTTCTCTGAATATTTTGGAAAGGGAAATACTGACAGCCGAGCAAAAGTCCTTGTTTCACTCATGCATAGAGTGAAATGGTTGGGTGGATCTTCCAGAGAATAGCCTTTAGTGCAGACAAATCAAGCAAAAATCTTTTGGGGACAAAATCAGATTATCTTGAACTTTCTTGATGCCCCTGGCTGCATCTGCAGTCACGCACTGGGTAACTCGAGGGGGTGGAAGGCCATAGTGCCGATGAAGCTCCTTTGCTCCAGACTCAGAGGCAGCTGGGACACCATATAAGGATGTTCCCCGGTTTCAGGAAGCAAAGTAGATAACAAGCCTTGAAAGTACCAGTGGAAATCGGTCAAAGTTTGCTCTCTAAGAGAAGGGGGAGAGTACTTCCACCGTTTACAAGGAGAAAAGTATTGAAGTAAACAACCTGGCTATATAAGGGTCACTGGAACGGCGGTGGGGTGCGCATGATTTGAGACGTGCCTGTCTCTGTGTGCCTGCTTGAGATCTCAGATAAACCTTAGAGTGCTTCTCCGCCCTGGTATGGTTATTGGTGCTGCGCACTCCGGGCAACGAACCCCAAACCGTTGCTAGCCCCAGCCCGTCCTCGGGCGCCCCACCTGCAACAACTTGATTTAAAAGTTCTCCAAAGCAAAAGGGATCATAAACTGGTGGGAAGAGCCGTCAGCTCAAGAAATTAATGAAACTGTCTCTGGTAGCAGAGTTTTAATCCCTCACCAGAGGCCTTTCCTTCAAAGAGTTAGAAATAAAACACACACACACACACACACACACACACACACACTGCGAACCCTGAGTCCCAGATGCCACCAACTTTTCCAGCTTTTTAGCCAGCCGAGTTAGATGTACACACTCTTTGCTCTCTCCCACCCCCCATAGCCACCACTCACCAGAGCTATTTCCATTCTCTGATCACCTTTGTGATAGGCAGAAGTCTGGGTTGGGGCTTTATGTACTGGGGCTTCTCACAGGGATCTTGTGATAGAGGTAACAGTGTCAACAGCAGTTTACATCTCTAATGAATCATTCAATGGATATCGCACCTGAATAGCCGACAACTTCATTTTGTATATTACCTATTTCATTTAAAGCCAGGAATTAATTGCAAAGCAAATCTTATCCTTTTGCAGTAAATTGCACAGAAATGTGGTGTACTGCAATTTACTGGTACTTTAGTCAACCAAAAACAATTTTCACAACTCTCTGATACAAATAAATGAGAGGTAAAATGAAGTCTTTGGCAAGTCACAGTAATTTTGTGGACTTGTTGATCACTCATTCTATGTCACTCTTTTTTTTTTTTATTGGAGCACATTAGTTTTCCTGTCTTGTCACATGGAAGAACTCAAAATTGTTCAAGGCTGCTAAATTACAGATATTACTTGAATTGTAGTGAATCTTCTCTGATCAGGTAATTCAACTTTTTGCTTGAAAACCCTTTATGTAAATTACAATAATTTTACCCTGATGAGTGATTGAACTTTCAGGGGTTTACTTTGTGAGGAGAGACTGAGGTTGGAACCCAGGTGGTGGTTTTGCCATACATAATGTTAAATGAGCTGGTTCTACGTTAATTTTTCAAATTGCACAAGAGGCTAAATTATGCAATTTAAGCGCTGCACTGGGGACCGTGTAGGGCCATGCTGTCCGAGGATCAGCAGAAACATTCTATAGCACAGAATGCTTCCCTTAAGTTTTCCAGTGTGTTGCAGAGATGGCGAAGGGGGGACATTGCCTGCTACACCTCTTCTAGGGGCACAGCATGCTCCTTACACCGCATGGCCACTCACTCTGCTAACCAGTGGTGAGGGGTAAAGAGCCACAGCTCTGCCTTTAGCTATTTCCAAGCTCATTTTAGGCACTGTAGTCCCTACAGGTAATGTTTCAGAAGCAACCCTGCCCTTCCCTGTGGAGAGGAGTTGACATTTTGCTTTGCTGATAAGTGAACCATGCAGGTGTAGGAGGCTTACACCTAAACTTGCATAAAGGGAAGTCAGAATTCAGACCAACATGTATTTATTTCCATTACTTATGATTCAAAATAGAAAAAGGAGATTCTTCAATATTTATCTTCTCAGGTTTTCTATAGTGTAACTGGTTGACTTAGGAAGACAACAGAGTCCTATCGCACTTTTGACTCTGTTGTCTTTCTACAATAGACTAACACGGCTACCCCTTTGGTTGACTTAGATTATTTTAATCCTTAAAATGTGACTGAGTTCCCAAAAATTCAGATCTTCAGATATGTTACAGAACCCTAAAAAGTTGGGTTTTTTTTCCTCATCCAGAAGACCGTAATATTTTAGGTATTTCTGTGGTGGTAATCACTGTGGCATCTAAGGTCCCTAATCCCACATAGACTTATGCCTGTGCTTTATTTATGGATAAAAAGTTAAGCATGGTCATATTCTTTAGCAGGGTCGAGGCCTACATTCCAAATATAGAAGATAGAAGAACCAAACAGAGATCTTAGCTCTTTTTCTTTTCACACTTTGAACATTTTTCAATGTTTTAAATTTGTGTTTTTCTCTAGTGTGGGGAGGAGGAAGAATAAATGTAGCTACCCACCTTAGTTAAACCCTGCCACATGTAGTTAGAATATATGATTTTTGTGGCAGACATAATCTTTTTTGTCCTGTGTTTCATAAAATTATCGACTCATAGAAAAATAAGGAAGACCTTCCCCAGCACTGTTGCAGGATTTAGACCCATTGTTCACTATATTTTTCTTCTTTGTCCTCATTTGTCCAGTGAAAATTATGTTTTTGTTCTTGGGCAATCTTACATTTGCCCAAATATACAAACCCACATTTTGTGCATGTGGGTTGTCTGGATGAGGTTTATTACCCCACCCCCACAACAAATTGTGTATTTTTGAGGTGATGAAGGGGGCAACAGGTAGTTGTGTGTGGGTAGTGTGGTGTGGATGGGTGGGTGAATGGGGAATGGTATGAGGGGGTAGGTATGGGGGCTGTATCAATCCTGTAGAAAACTCTGCAAGAATGCATTAGTACCTGACATATATGACTCTAGTTTTGCATCTATTTTGCAAAGCTCTTTTCACATCATGTTCACCTGAGAGGGGAGCTGTGAATGGGTGGAAGATTGGTAGATAAAAAGCCAAGCAGGGGCAGTCACCTTTTGGTTACTTGTCAGAGATGTAGGTTGTAAATTTGAACATGCCCTCATGACAGAGGCCATGCCTATTACTCCAAACCATATTCATGCTAATCTGTAAGATAGTGGCACATAGACTCCAGGCAGATTCTGCTTTACTACCAAGGTGAATTCAGGATGGAGAGAGTACCCCAAGGAGGAGGTAGATAGGGTTGCATATGTGCAGAGTTGAGTTTGGGTGTGGGGATGTTTGGAAATGTATGTGAAGGGTGGCTCATCCCCAGTATACACACTCGTCCCTGTACCTGTCCCTGCCATTAGCATCCTTAGTAGCCCAGCCAGGAATCTGGGGGGAGGGGGAGTATTTGTCAGACCACACACTCCCCAGGCTGGGAGTTTCAAATCCCACCTCCTCCTGGCAGAGGTGGCTTTAGCCTATCTGGGGCCCTAGGCAAAGGTCTATTGCGGGCCCCCATAGGGCTCCCTGGCAGTGCTCTCCCTCAGCCCTGGCACCCCACCCCCCATGGCCAGCCTCCTCCACCCTGCCAGGAGCCCCCAAACACCTGCCCATTGCCAGGGGCAGGGTGGGAGTGCAGAGGCAAGCCTTTGGGCCAGCCTGCCGTGCCCAAGCACTGGGGCCCTCGCAGGCCGACTGGCCCTGGGGCTCGCCCCCCCCCCCCCACAAACCCCTCCACACTGCTGCCCCCACTGTGTGTTCTCCAGGGCAGGAGGCAGACACAGCTTTTGGGGTAGGCAAAAGGGCCCCCTGCTGCTCAGGGGCCCTAGGCGAGCGCCTGCTTCGCTTACCCAAAAAGCCACCTCTGCCTTCTGGTGCTCTTAGGAAGGAGGCTCCCTGATCACAATTCTCACCACCATGGCCTGTTGGCAGCAGCCATCTCTGAATCCCTGTTAAACCAACTGCCAGGGAGTGAATGGTAGGTGGGAGTCAATGCTTTGGCAGCTCTAGCCACAGCTCCAGAGCCTCTGCCAACCCTTTTGGACAGCACCGAGCCTGGCTAGATCTCTCCCCACAGCTTCTGCATGAGGGATATCCCATAGCCATTGCCTCCTCTCAGTTGGCCAAAGGAAGACCAGAAAAACTACCACTCCTCCTGTAGCTAGGACGTGGAGTCATATGCACCATGCCATGATGGGGGCGAGGAGCATAGCAGGATCTTAATGAGCCTTGCTGGGGTTACACAGAGGAAACATGAGAAGCACAAGTTCCAGAGGGGTAGCCCTGTTTGGCCGAAATAGACTAACAAAAAGGGAGTCCTGAGGCACTTTTAAAGACCAACACATTTATTTATCACATAAGCTTTTGTGGGCACAATGTCACTTCATCAGATGCATGAAATGGAAAATATGGCATGTGAGCTATACAAAGGTCAATTCAAACTGATCCTCAGAGGACCCACCCTTCTCTGTATGTACACATAATGTGCCACGTTTCCCATTTCATGCATCTGATGAAATGGGATTGTGCCCACGAAAGCTCATGTGATAAATAAATGTGTTGGTCTTTAAAAATGCCGCAGGACTTCTTTTTTGATGAGCAGCAGTTTCTGATCTAGAACATAGGAATGGCTATTCTGGTTCAGACCATCTAGTGCAGTATTCTGTCTTCCAACAGTGGCCAATGCCAGTGCTTCAGAGGGAATGAATAAAACAGGTAATCACCTGCATGGCATATATGGTGCATGAACATTGCATGCAATTTACAGGGAACATTTCTAGATCATTTGACATATTTATCTAACTTTTTCTGAAAAACCTCCAGTGATGGTAATTCCTCAGTCTTCCTTGGTAACCCGCTGTACTACTGAACTATCCCTAGAAGTTGAAAGATTTTCCTAAAATCTAACTTAAGTCTCTTTAGCGTCAGCTTCCTCTTCTACCTTGTTTGTGCAACACCTAAGACATTGTGACCTCACACTGCCACCATAAAATATATTACACAATCAATTAATATTATGTTAACACGGGGAGACAAGCTACTTATTTGCTTGAATATATTTGGTTTTTGGTTTATTGCAAAATTTAATATTTACAATATTCCTTTTCCTGTGTACAGTGAAGTTTTCTACATGTTTATAAAAAAAGTTTTCCAATAAATTAATCCCCACTGAATACTTCAGTACTGTAGCCCACGTGCAATGTCTAGTTATGGTTTGCATGTCGCAAAAGAGAAACTTTTTCATACACTTGACAACTACCAAACTGTAAACAGTATATTAGTCAATAGACGGGGAAGATTTTTTTTATATATATAACTATTTGGCTACCATGTATAAGCTGCTTAAAAACTTTATTTCTTCCAGCAAAAAGGAAAATATGATCAGGATTCAAGGTTTCACTAAGTAATGAAACAAATGTGAGATTTCATCAGGGCAGAGAAAAACTATTGTATGATCATCTTTGTTTTCCTACCCTCTTGAAAGTAATAGTTAATAGAACTACCTTCTAAATAGTTTAAATAAGACATTGAATAATTTTCAACTTGTACAGTGAGAGAATATTAAGAAATGGCAATTTTAGGAAAGTTTTGTCATATAAAAGCCTACATTTATAGTAGGTTGGGATTCTAAAGGTGGGCCCCAGTGTGGAGAAAATATTTTCATGTTAATACATGAGGTAATACAGTAAATAACTTTTAAGTACATTACTGGTATTACTTTTATTAAACATGCCCATTATTTTAAAAAGAATTTGTTTAAATAATGTATCATTAAGGAATGAAGATTAAGTCCTTCCTGCTAGATTATTAGGTTTTTATGTTGATGCCACTTGAAAGATAATTTCCCCTTGATTTTCAATTAGTGGTCAAATTCTTCTCTTGATTTACATGCATGTACTTCCACTGACCTTGTATCCCCAGGACTTGGTTGGTAAGCATTTGTAGATATTAAACTTTGGACAATTTGACTTTGTTTTACAACCCTAATGTCATAATCATGTAGCTGTACTTAATGCACCAGTTCTTTGAATGCCAAGCAGTATGCACAACTCTCTATCTGGTAATTATGATAATATGCTGTCTTTGTCACCCAGCAAGCCCATTTTCTGTCCAATATCAGTAACTTGATAAGGAAAAAGTGGCTGAAGCTAATCTCTGGACTAGAGTTTATGCTAGTAGGCAGAGGAAAACAATAGAACCAAAGGCTTTGTCATTGTAATTTACTACAACCCCTGAAGTCATCAGTGAAGTGTTCATTTATATCTGCAGAGAATTTGGTATTTGATTTTAGCTCAGATTGTGCTTTAGGAAAAACCACTTTGTAGATATAACATAACAGTTCTTATTTGAGCTACAAAGAGCTTGTGAAGAGTATTCTTTGTGATCTTCTGGTTTATTTGAAAAAATTCCTGGAAATACAACTTTAATGAACTTCTTTGTTATCCTTCCAGGAAGCAGGGAAATAGTGCTTCAACAGTTTCCATTGTCTTCTCTCTTGTATTGCAGCATAATACTACATAAAATGACCACAACAATGACAATTTTTTAGAAAGCTTATCCCACTCTTCCCTCAGAAATGATATTGGAGCTTCAGAGTGAAGATTGGTGAGGTAAAATCTTTTATTGGACCAACTTCTGTAAATGACAGAGACAACTTTTGAAGTACACCAAGCTCTTCGTCAGGCCTGGGAAAGGTTCTAAGAGTGTCTCGTCTTTAGTTGTGTTCCCTTAAAGCAATTAGTCAAGTGTTGTAAGGTTTTTGCATTCACTGCTTCTCTCACCTTGGTCACAGAGGGCCAGATTCTGACTTCACCAGTGTAAATCAGAATACTTCCTGTGACCCAGGCATGCCTATGGTAGCCACCTAAAAATACCAAGATCAGGCCAGGCTGCGAAAGGGAGAGCAGATTCTCTTAATACTGATAGTCTTACACTGAAGTCAGGCTTCCCAATCAGCAAACAAAAATGCTTCTGATTTCACCACACTGGTGATTAAGAAGCTAAAACAAAATACTCAGCCCCCTTTATTGCATTTCAATCTTTGGCTCCCAATTATAGACTGAGTCTAGTAAAGAGATAAGTTATTTAAAAATGTGTGCTCTTTTCCAAAATGATTCTCCTGACCTCAAAGAATCAACCACCTTATCAGATAAATATAAGTTCAGATCTTACCCAAAATACCATGCTGACAGCCAATCCTTTTGTAACAAACTAAAGGTTTATTACAGAAAGGAAAGAACCAAACTATAAAGGGTTAAAATGATTGCACAAATGATTTGGAAGTCCATATACATCAGGTTCAGTCCCTTGTTTCACAGCTTCAATTGTTAGAAATCTAGTTCAGAGAAATGAAGATTAAATAGTCCATGTATAGAGTTAGTTCAAATTCTCCTATGAAAATTAGCAGTGTGATTCCAGGCTGGTGCTGGGATCTCAATCTTGCAATCCAAATTTTCCCTGAGGAGCTTGAACAGATGTGAGATAAAAGGATTACACTCAAAGCTTCCTTTATAGTTGTAGCAAGGTGGGCATTTGCAGGTAATTTCTTCATTTGAGCTTTGATGACAGTGATGGTGATGCTTGACCTATACTTAATGGGCTCTTCTTCAGATAATACAGTCAACAAAAAACATTGAAGCTCCCACAACAGTTCAGATATGTTCTTGAGTGGAGAAGGGTAATGTATGTTGTCCTTTGAGTTAAAACCTTCATGTCTTAGGCACCACAGGTAATTAGCTGCAATAGCACAATTAGTTTGTTACATCATAGGTTCATCTAGATGCTAATGTTCTCTTTTGATCTCTTCCTCAAATAGAACAGTAACAAACAGTAAAACAACAGAGTCCTGTGGCACTTTTAAAGACTAACAGATTTATTTAGTCTTTAAAAGTGCCACAGGACTCTGTTGTCTTTCTACAATAGACTAATACGGCTACCCCTTTGGAATTAGACAGTAAAACAGTTTTATCTACCTTGCTAACCTCTAACAAGATAGATGTAAACATCAAATAACTACCAACAATACATATGCATATCAAAGCTCTACAGTCTATTCATAAGGAATGAGCCTCACCACCATTATTTTTTCCTGTAATGTGTCTTTAAATGTCAAATTTGAGCCATATATTTGCATTTCAGACTTAGCATGACAGTTCCACTGAATTGCACTAAAGCATTTTAAAAAAGACAGAATACGACCCAATTATTTAAAATTCATAGACTCCCGGCCATTGAGATAGTACATCAGGATAAACATTTGGTCAGAATTTTAAACAATATTTACAAAAAATGAGCTATAGTTTTAAAACAGAATACATGAGACAGTCTAGTGTGAGTTTGTCAAGGAGAAAAGCCTAATGATCTGAATTTGGGGTTCAGTATTGTTACTTCTCCCGAGCTAGATGAGTGATGACAAAAAATATAACATTCAAAGAATTTCACATATCATTAACTATGTGATTCCACAAATATTATTCATCTAGCTGTAATTAAACCTCATGTAGGCATCTGGAGCTGGGGACCCACCTGCAGGGCACCTCTTTGCAGTGTTACCCAGGAATTTAGCTCAAGTAGTCCCCCTGCTGGTGGTCTCTTTTCCGCTTCTCACGCCAACTCCTCTGGTCTGCTTCTGAGATCTCAGCCCTCTGGGTGAGTCCCTTAAGTCTACCTCTTCTGGGGTGCAGTCCAGCTCTTCTCCCCCTGGACCTAGCCACTACTAGCAATGGCTGGGGAGACCTGCTGGCCACTGTGTTAAAACAGTCTCTGGCCTATGAGCTTATGCCGCTCCCAGTACACTGGTGGAGCAAGGAGCGACCTGGGCCCACCCTCTACTTCAGGCCCCAGCCCAGGGACCCCAGATGCCTCCACTGAGGCTCCGCCTCCCACCAGTCTCTCCTCCACAATGGGCATCAACTCCCAGGGCCACTTTCCCACAGCCCCCTGCTCCTCACCGCCTGGAGTCCAGCCACTGTCCCTTGCCTGGACTGCTGCTCCAGCCACAGCTACTTCCTGGCTCTAGCCTGCTGTCCTGGAGTCCCAGCCCCAGTCTCTCCAGGCCTCCTTGCCTTTGAACCACAGCTCCAGAGCCTCTGCTCTTCTGGCTGGCTGGCTTCCTGAAGCTGGTCTCACAGTGGCCACACCATGAGCTCTCCAGGATGCTGGCTCCGCCCACCCACCAGCCAGCCAGCATGAGAACCTTCTCCCTGGCTGTCCAGGCCAAACTGACTAAGCTAGTGGTTCCCAACCAGTGTGCCATGCCAACACCTAAAGTGTGCTGCGAGAATCTGCTGAGAGCTGGTCTCATTTAAATCTCCCGCCCTACTCAGCCCAGCCACATGGGCCATGCAGGGTGGGAAAAGCCTGGCTGCTGCAGCAGAGATCACTGCAGTTAGGCTTATGTGGGCTGTGGAAGGGGGGTGAGGGTTCGGGGGGCAGGCACTGGGGTTAGGGGGCATGTGGGGATCCCAGTGGGGGGGGGCATGAGATGGTGGGGGGGTGGGCTGCAGGAACTGTGGGAGGGGTGGAGGGCTGTTGAGGCAGCCGTCCAGCCTGCCCCAGCAGCCCCAGACCTGGCGGTGGCCCAATCCAGCCTGCTCTGGGCTCCATTGTGCCCCAGACCCAGAGATGCCTACGGCGGTGGGATCTGGCCCCAGCCATGCCCCCTAGGTTAACCCTGACACCCCACCTAGCCACTCCACTTCTCTCTTGCCACCCTTACCATGCTCCCCAAATGGCTACCCTTGCCCTCTTTTCCACCCCTGCTCTGCTCTGCTCCCCACACTCTCTCCTGCCACCCCACATAACGAGTCCTGACCTCCCTTCCCCTCTCTTGCCACCCCTACCACACCACATAGCAGCATTTCCCAACCAGTGTGCTGTGGTTCATGAATATTCATGAGTTAATTTGAACATTCATGAGTTTTTAATGGTGGTGTGCCTCAAAACAATTTGAAGATATCAAGGTGTGCGGCATTAGAGAAAAGCTGGGAACCACTGATGAAGCAACCCCTGCAGTTCCTTCTTATATTGGGCTCCTGGCCCCGGATTGGCCCAGCAGCCCTCCCTCCTGATTGGCCACTGTTCCTTCTCAGGCCCAATTAACCCCTTCTACCTCCTAGCAGTGCCACAACACTGCTACACCCCAGACTAGTAAGAGATGGGCATTCTGCAGAGACTTCTGTGGCCAAATCAAAAATAGGACTGAAAGATTTCAGAGCAAGAGCTATTTCTCTCTTTTCAGGCATACAGATGGTTGCCATAAAGCAGAATTTTGAGAGTGGAGGGAGTAAAGTAGGTGACAAATGTGGGATGCTCTGAACTGTGTGAACTCTTCATGGTAAAAACAGTGATGTATACTATAAATATATAACCGGGATTTTCAGTGATATAAATCACTGGAATAAAAACCACCAAAAGACAAATGTGACTGTCTGTGTAGAATAAATCCAGGGGATCATTAGCTTTTACTATCTGGAGACTTGGTTCACAGGCCTTGAAGAAGAATTGGTCATGGCTGCCTCTTGATGACCTTGCAAATTTGGCTGGGCTGTCTGTATCATTGGTTCGGGGGTTATTTCACCTCTCTAGGCCAATGAGGGGTTGGTTCTGTGCCTCTGGCTGACTTATTTTGAAGAAAACTACAGGCTGTATTTACTCAAACAGGACTTCAACTGGAGAAGGGCTGCTTTCAGATGTTGTTTCGGCTCTGTAAGGAGTTTTAGCAGACAGACACTGAATAGGGGTATGCTGCTTATTCAGAGCATGCTTCCTTATTCTGTTTACCCTGACCAGCATAACAAATTTTTGGAGTAGTGATAGTTGTCTGCAGGCCCTGCATAGCTCAGTATATCAATGGCCATCTGGGGCTGCTGATGTCCAGGAGGACTTCTGTTTATAGGGACTTTAGCCAGGGGAATATTGACTGATACAGGAGGAGGTTTCAGTTCCAGTGTCTTGAAGCAATGACCCTCCAATGATATAACCCAGATCGATCCTGCTGAATTCCCTATGCATCACAGATGACTTATTTGAATCATAGAAGTAAACACTCATACTCCAAATGCTCCTACTGATGCAGCCCAATATGCCATTGGCCTTTTTGGCAACAAGGGCACACTGTTGGATCATATTCATCTTCCTGTTCACCATAACCCCCAGGTCCTTTCCCACTGTGCTACTACTTAGCCAGTCGGTCCCCAGCCTGTAGCAATGCATGGGATTTTTCCGTCCTAAGTTGCAGGACTTTGCTCTTGTCTTTGTTGAAACTGTAGCAGTCTCACAGCATGGGACCCACCAGCAGGGCGCCTCCTGGCAATGTTATGGGGAAATCAGTCTCAAGTGGACCCCCTGCTGGTGGCCAGTGCTCTGCTTTTGCATGCCGGACTCAGTCTCTGAGTCCTCTTCTGGGACCTCAGCCCTCCAGCTGAGCCTCAAAGTTCACCCCTTCCAGGGTATCTAGGTCCCCTGGACCACTTTGCAGCAGTGG